>JBBWWR010000030.1:0-460948 GCA_039583875.1 Platanthera guangdongensis
TGGCGCCCCATGAAGGCCTTTACGAACAAGGTGCAGGACTCCCTTATCTTGGGTGCAAGATGAAGATCCGAAGGCATTGGGAAACGAATACATAGATGATACTGATGCGGCGGTCAGATTGATACGGATCGCATGTTGGAGGCTCAAAGTCGACAGGCGAAATATTACAACAAAAAGCACCGGATGGTGGAGTTCAGGTGGGCGAAAAGTGTTCCTTAAGATTCGGCCGATGCATGGAGTGTCGCGGGTGCGTGGAGTGAAAAAGCTCAGCCCAAGGTATGTTGGGCCTTATACTATATTGGAAAGGATCGGCCCGTTGGCCTATCGGTTGGAGTTACCACCAGAACTAGAAAATCTCCACGACGTGTTCCATGTGTCGTCGCTTCGAAAAGCACTGTTGCGGCCCGACCAGTATATTCCCACTACTGATGGTGCAGTGGCATCCGATAGCTGTGGCGACTAGAGCCGGTGCGGATTGTTTGACAGCGAGACAAGGACTTTGCGTCGCAAAAGTGTTCCCTTAGTAAAGGTGCTATGGTTGAATCATGGGAAGGAGGAGTACACATGGGAGCCATTGGATTTATGCAGCAACGCTACCCGGAGTTGTTTGCTCAAGGTAATTCTATTTAAAGCAAGTGTTAAATTCCTGTCATGCTTTCCTCCCCCACAGCCTAAGCCTGATTTCGGGACGAAATCTTTTATTTTGTTTATAGGATTTGTAACGTCCCGAATCGCTCTAGGCCCCTAGTGTGGTGTGTTTTGAGTCAGGAGGGTTGACTTTGAGTCCTGAGAGTGCAGGGAATTGGACTGCACTTGTGGAGAAATGGAGAAATCAGTGTAAAAAGGAAGTGACACGGGTAGGGACACGGCCGTGTGCCTACCCGTGTGCGTCGAGTTGAGCTCGACGACCCGTGTCGAGATCGTCGAGCTGTGTCGACACCAAGGAAGTGACACGGGTAGGGACACGGCCGTGTGCCTACCCGTGTGCGTTCGAGTTGAGACTCGACTACCCGTGTCGAGATCGTCGAGCTGTGTCGACACAAGGGACACGGGTAGGGACACGGCCGTGTGTGCCTACCCGTGTGCGTCGAGTTGAGCTCGCGACCCGTGTCGAGATCGTCGAGCTGTGTCGACACCAAGGGACACGGGTAGGGACACGGCCGTGTGCCTACCCGTGTGTGTCGAGTTGAGCTCGACGACCCGTGTCGAGATCGTCGAGCTGTGTCGACACCAAGTGACACGGGTAGTGACACGGCCGTGTCCCTACCCGTGTACGTCGAGTTGAGCTCGACGAGAGGTGTCCGAGATGCAACCCGAGAAGTACACGGCCAAGGACCCGGCCAAGTACACGGCCGTGTCATGTGTACACGGGTCGGGACACGGGCGTGTCCCTACCCGTGTCAAGTATTGAACCGACATGGAAACTGTCGTTGCCGCTTCGGCCAGGCAGGACACGGGTAAGGACACGGCCGTGTCCATACCCGGTGTCACATTTATATATATAGGGGGAGAGAAAACCCTAGCCGTTTCTTCTCTTTTCTTCCGCTAATTTCCAGTAAGAACTCATGTGAGAGGGAAAACTGCAAAAGCAAGTTTTACCAAAGGAGATCCGCCATCGCCGTGAAAGAGGAGATGCCGCCAAGGAGAACTACGAGATCCATGGCTAGAAATGGTGGTACCGCTGGAGCCAATGTGATTTCCTACCCTCTCCCTTGGTGCTAGATCTATAGTATTTTCCTAGGAGAGACATCGGCTCAGAGAGTCTTGATGGAGAGGAGAAGATTTCTAGGTTCGGCATGCTAGGATTTGAATCCTAGACTAGATCTCTTCAACCCTTCCCCTTTTCTTCAATACGACGATGGTGGAATGGTTTCGTGAGGAGTTTGGCCCTTTGAGTTGAATAAGGAGGAGGACATTTCTGGAAAATTTAGGAAGGATCGCTTGAGGAAGAAGACGGACCGATGCCGTCCCATTTTTCTTAAGAAGCATGCAGAATCTATATTCTGCGCGCAGCGAACTTCGTGGCCATTTTTATGTATGCTATGGCCAGATCTGGGCTTTCGGCTTAACACGAAAGTTGAAGCCTTGAAAATAGCTTTCCAACGAATGGTTGCACGACTTCTGGCGAAGTCTGTATCCACGGAAAGTCTAAACGAAATGATGTTCAATAAAACCTCGTATGCAGAAACTGTGTTCTGTACGCAGCGGACTTCAAGTCCGATTTCAAATAGGATAATGTCAAATCTGGGTTGAGCTCTGAATATGAAAGTTGTAGTCCATGGAAATACTTTCCATCGAGGGGGTACACGACTTCACCGGATTCCTGTAGCCTCGGGAATCTCCGGTCGAAGTTGCTGTCCAGATTCAACCTGCGCCTAAATTCTGGCTTAATGAAAGATGAAGTTTTGATTCGTTGAATTAATAATGCATGATACTTGCCTTGGATGAACCCTTATGATTAATCAATTGTTGCATGATTGAAGTTGCTTATTAATCAGATTTTCATATTATCAAATTATGAAATAATCTTATTTATACGAATCGATTGGTAGGAATTGAAAGATTGGTATTGTGCACTTCATGTTTAAATTATGACATTATCAAATGAAAATGAATAGATTTTATATGCGCATCATGTTTATATCACATTGTCATCATTGGAAAGTCATATAGATGAATAGATTATGATTATGGACATGTTGATTAATGAAATGAATCTTGTAGTCCAACTTAGAGAGTCGTCTCCCTACTGGGTAGTATTGTGAAGGGATGTAAGTGCGGTGTTGACCGTCACTTGTTTTGGTTGTGTTGAGATGAGGGGTGGATGGATGGTTGGGTTGTGCCCTCGTGTTTGCTTCCGAGGCCCCTTCCACGTTATGTTGATGTGGTATTTGCAATGTGGTGTGAGTCGACACGCGGTGTCGTAATCCGGGTTAAGGATAGTGTGGCAGGTCTACGGGCTCGCCAGTCGTCACACCGACGTGAGTTGGCAGTTAGACTTGTCGGTTTGGGCTGTGTCCTCGGTGTTCACGTCCCGAGGCCCTCCGACCATGTGAACGTTGGTCTGTGTCCTCGTGCTTTCTTCCGAGGCCCCTTCCGGGTCACGCAAGGCCAGTTCGGGCTGTGTTCTTGGTGCACATCTACCCAAGACCCCGCTGGGCATAGTACGCATGGCTCCGCTGTTGTGTTCTTAGCGTTGAGGCCGTACGGAGGCCTAGGTGAAGTAGTGTGATACCGCCTAGTAGTAGAAGTGCCCGTTCTACTGTCACCGCCTGGCCACGGCGGATGATGCCTGAGAGGTTAGCACCTGCTCGAAAAGTGGGAACTATATCTGTGTCGACATAGCAATTGCATGGGGTGTGCATGAGTGAGTCATTGCATAGCATTCATAGCATTTCATAACATTGCACAACAAGATCCTCATCGTATAAGTTTGTATGGCCACTCTTATACGATGAGTTACTTTATGTACCCGATCCTTAACTTATAAGTTTGTATGAGCATTCTTATAAGTTAAGTTTTTTCCTGCTGTTACTTATACTTGCTAGTTTAGTGTAGCTTTTACATAAATGCTGATTATGATGCTGTTACTCTACACTACTGCCACTTGCTTGTACTCCTTTACTTGCTTACTTGTTATATACTATACCCTTGTTTCTTTTCTCCGCCCGGTGCCGAGGAGTCGCCGGGGAGGCTGATGTGAAACCACTTAGTCGTTTTCGACTAACGGTTGCTACGTCTTCCTTTTTAGGAGTCACGCCGCAGGTAGAGCAGCCGCAGACTACGCCACAGGACAGCAGGCCAGGACGACAGGGCCTGATGTGACGGTGCCGTCGATACCGTCTGTTACCGATGTTAGTTTTGATTACTCTGATGTAGCCCGTTTGGGCAATGTTTAGCTGTACTCTGATATATGGTAGAAGCATGTTTTTAGCTTCTCTTTATTGATGTATTTGGACATTATAACTTAGTGTGGATTTGACTTCTTTTGCTTATTTATTTGGTTGGGTTGGCATGATTTATTGATATTGTTGTAGCCGGCGGATAGGCGTCTTGTGGTACAGGTTAGCCCGTGTGTTAATGCTACCGCAAGGCGGCTGTTCCGGGCATAAGACTCCCCTCCGTGCCGTGTTTTGGGATCCGGGAGGGGGGGGGGGGGTCTTACAACGGGTTAGGACACGGGCATGTCCAAGAACCCGTGTAGGTCTCGGGTTGTTTTCTCGATAAATCGATGGGGCACCGGCCGGCCACCGGCCATGTCAGTTGGGAACACGGGCGTGTCAGGTGAACACGGGCGTGTTCGATGCCCGTGTGTGGTTCCAGGCGCGTCGATTTTGACGGCGAATGAGGCACACGGCCCTGGACACGGGCGTGTGCCAGGCCGTGTTCGGTCCAGATTGGACATTTCAGGCCCGAATCAAAGCCGTTCGTTTCCTTAAGTTGGGATCCAATGGCCGGGATTATTCCTGATGCGATATACCTGGGATTGGAACTTAGAAACCCTCACTTTTACTTGAGTGGTTATCTTTCTAAAGTATAGAGAGAGAAGAGAGCCAAGGAAGGAAGAAGAAGCTATATCCGGCATTGAGGAGCTTCGAAACTCCAAATTGCGAGCCGACTCCGGAACCACGGAGGCAAAGAGAGTGCGGTGCTTTTCATCCGCTTACTTTTCCATGCCGCCAAAGAAGAACGCTAGTATAACGATTCTCCTTTTGAGCATGTGAAGCTTCATTCTTTGCATAGGAAGCCCGCTCTCGCGACTTTGCGGTGAGTTGGAGCGTTCCTTCGTGTAGATATGTAAAGTCCCGTTGTTTAGAGTCCGTATTCGAGAACGGACATAGGCATGATGTGTGAAGCCTACCCGGACATGTTGTCTGGATCGGTGATGTTGCATTGCATAAATGCCGGAGAAAGACTCCGCGCGATTGGTTGTTTTTCGGTTTTCTACGTGGTAGATTGCACAGGGAGCCTTGGGGATTAACCCAAAGGTGCACCCGGAAAACAGCGCAGATGCGTGATCTTGCCAACTTGTGGCCTAGGAGCTAACTTTACATAACTGGGTTATGTAATATTGTACGTTCGATTCACGGGCTTCAGGGAAACTTAACTCGTGCCAATGATATTTAAGTGTCGTGGCAAGTGAGCAACGGGTTGAGTGGGAACCGTTCCTGCTTTATGCCGAGGGCATAGAGTTCTGGTCTTGTTGTCGATGACATTAAAGTGTCGTGACATAGGCTGTTGATGACATTAAAGTGTCGTAACATCTGCCTAAAAGACCATTTTGCTCACGAGCTATTGCCGTCCTGGAGATGGTGATGAGTTAGCGGCTTAGACTGCGATCACCGAGAATGTGCCCTGAGAGCACGAGGCGTGTGGCCATATGTGCCAACGCCTGTGATGCAATGAATTGATATATTGCTCGCTTATGCTAATGATATGCATGGAAGGAGCATCGCCGCCCCAGGTTGGGGGCCGGATCATTATAATTTGGTCAGCATTGCTGACGTTTGCCTTTGTTTGCCACCGTGCGGTGGTTTTGTTCCTTGCAGGTGCTGCTGGACCAAGCGGTCAATAGCGGGCTAAAGCCCAAATTGCGAAGCCGGCCCTCGAAGGCCTAATTGGAGTGTTTACTGCTTTTACTCATGTATGACCGGTCTGCGTGTCGTGGTTTGTAAAACATGTAATATTGAAGAAAATCATTTTGTAAGGCCTTAAGGCTTGTACTCGTGTATGTACGACATTCCTATTTGGTATTAGTGGACATTCATGCTTTTGTGCTGGGTTCTTTATTACAACTTATTAATCTGCTTCCGCTAGAATGATCTGAGTAGGACGTGATGATTCGTTGGATGGTTTCCATGAGTAACCACCCGGTCTGTCTGTGGTATATGGCATCGGGCCCCGGCCGGACTTACTGTTATATGCTATGCGACGGATAGGGGGTGTTACACCGTGAGACCATGGGGGGCTACGGGCCAATCCCGGTTCACTAAGACTAAAAAACTCCGGCTGCACGCCATGGAGTAAATGCTCAAGACAATTACCGTTGGGTTATGACCCTGATACGGTGGTGGGCAGGAGGTTTGTCAGAACACCAAGAATGTGCCCTGAGTGCACGGACCGTTTGGCCGGGTGGCGAACGGTTGTGATGGCATGGGTGCGTGAAAGCACATTTTCTAAGATATATTGTCATGCTTGTGCTATGCTATGCCTGCAGGGAAGAGTACCGCTGCCCCGAGAGAAGGGGTAGGGTCGTTATACTTTGGTCAGCTGAATGCTGACCGTTGCCTCTGTTTGCCACCGTTGGGTGGATTGTCCGTGTGCAGGTGCTGGGGAGCCAAGCGGGACGCATAAAAGTTGATGTCCCTGCTGCTATTGCTGCTGCTACTGCTAGCCCTCAAAGGCTTATGATGTTTGTGGTGTTTTATGTTTAATGTGGCCGGCCTGCGTGCCAATCTTTCTAGCCCACTGTTTGAAAGCCATGTAAGGCCATAAGGCCAACTTTTGTACTGATGTAAGACATTCCTATATACCACGTGTGGTTGTGATGTATGTTGTACATTCACTTGTGGAGTTCATGTTTTCATATAGGCTTCCGCTAGAATGCTTTGTGTTAGGTGCGCTGCGTACTCTAATATCATCCCGTAGCTTCATCGTCTATTTTGTGGTATATGCCGTGGGGCCCCGGCCGAACCTTCTAGTATATACCATACGAACGGATGGGGTTGTTACATGTATAACCACACTAACCAATTCAGCAGCGTGTCTATCTTTCTCATCCAGGCTGAAAGGTAGGGATAGATCTTAACTTACACTAGTTAGTGTTATATCTATATTCTAAGAATAAGAAAATCACAACACAAAAGTAGAATGATGACCAAGCAACACAGAAGACACAAGGATATTAGTGTGTCCCAACCTGGGTACATCCACTCTCTACCACCCTGGTAGGAATCCACTACATGTTTTTGATCAGGTGACTGCCACCAATGAGCTTTTGATCAGGTGCTCAAAAACCAATGTTGGGTACATTGGAAAATGTGTACCAGATTTGGAGAAGCCTCACCTAACTCAATGATATGCATCAAGTTGTATTTGATGTTGTGTTAAGTTATCATGTGCAGGTTAAGTAAATGGAAATGAAAATTCTCTAAGTACAGGTGTCGACACTTGGGATGGCTGTGTCGACACCAAGGGCCAAATTGTGTGGACACCCAGAATTTGTGTCGACACACAGAAAATCTGTCGACAATGACTGTGTCGACACATAGAACCTGTATCGACACACACCAGAATTCTGTCGACACCAATTTTGTCAAGACAAGGAGTGTTTTTGTCGACACACAGAGAAGTTGTCGACACATTCCAGAATTCTGTCGGCAACGACTGTGTCGACACACAGAACTTGTGTCGACACACACCAGAATTCTGTCGACACCAACTTTGTCAAGACAAGGAGTGTTTGTGTGGACACACAGGACTTGTGTCGACACATTCCACAAAAGCTGTGTCGAGATGTAAAAGTGAAGCTGTGTCGACAACAACAAGACTTGTGTCGACACATGGACTACGTGTGTCGACTCATGTGAATTATTCACTCGACATTCTCTGCTGCTGAGTCAAAGTCCAATGAAGGCTGAAGTAATACAACTGGAGACATGATAGCTTCCATTACTGACATTGCTGTCACATCTGTTAGAGGTGTCAGAAGACTGTTTGAAACCGGAATAGCCGGTTATCATGGATGAAGTCTATATATAGATATGCTCTCTCATCAATTGAGACAACACAGACAGAATACAGAATCAAGTACAGATAGCTAATCAATTATAATCTCTGAAGGATTGAGGATCCAGAAGAAGAGAAAGAAGAAACAGTTAACAGATTGTAGAGAGAGAAAAACAAGAAGTAGAGAAGTTCTCATCCAGTGAAGGCAGATTCTGAACAGTCTGCCTGAAGAATTGAGATCAAGTCTGAAGAAGAATTCAGATTAATTTCTGAAGGAAGCTGATTAAAGATCAACTCCAACACCAAGAAGATTAACCCTACTTGCTTCAGATTCAAGAAGGTTTGAAGAAAGCTAAGACAGGTTGATCCTTAAGTAATCAGTTCTATCAAGAACTGATCAAGAAGCCTTCGACCAATTCTCTCTTCATCTGGTTGAAGATATCATTATCTTTTCATCAATAATTTTTGTAGGATCTGTAATTGATCTGAGTGTAGGAGATTTACATCTCTGAGTTGTAAACCTAAATTATAAATGTTGAGGTAGGGCTAAGTGCCTGAGGTAGTGGAATCTGTTCCCTGAGTTATAGGCCTGTGAAAGAGGCTGAGGTAGGGCTTTTGCCTGAGTTGTAGGAGTGGGGTGTCACTCTGAGTTGTAGGCCTGTGGAAGAGGCTGAGGTAGGGCTTGTGCCTGAGTTGTAGGAGTGTGGATTCACTCTGAGTTGTAGGGATCACTCTTGGTTCTGAGCTGTAAGATCTGCGGATCTTAGAAGAAGGAAGGAAGTTAGGCCGAATCTAGTACACTGCTAGATAGGCGAAGGGGTAAAGTGGATGTACCCATCATTTGGGGAACCACTATAAAAGTGGTGTGCAATCTGTGAATGTTGTGTGTTTGTGAATGATGTGCTGTGTTTTCTGCTGAATAAGTTGCTAAACTAGATAGAATTATCTACCTAAGTCAAAAAAAGAATTGAACCTATTCACCCCCACCCCCTCCCGCCTCTAGGTGTTTAGAACATCTTGAAACAAATTCTTTCAAGTGGTATCAGAGCCAGGTTACACAAAGAATAGACCTAACAGTCTGAGTAGATCTCCAAGACAGAAATCTATTTGGTAAACTGGGTTCAATTGAGAATCATAAGGAGTTTGGTTCCATGAAGTTACCTATATGCAAGAAAGAGATTTTTGGTATATGCAAAGAAAGAGTAAGGCTGTTTATGGAAGCTTCAGATTCAAGAATCTATATGATAGTCAAAGAAGGGCCATTCATCCCAATGAAAGTCTTAGTTCTTGATGCAAATCTCAGGACACCAAAGGAGTATTCTGAAATGACAAAGGATGAGATCATTTTGGCTACTATGGATACGAGAGCACAAAATATAATAGTCAGTGATATAGATGATTCAACATTCCAAAATTTGATTCACTACAATACCTCCAAAGAAATATTGAACACCTTGATTGTCTACCTGGAGGGTTCAGAAGATGTGAGAGAAGACAGAAAGTCTATGCTGAATCAGGAGTATGAATTTTCAGACAATCTAAAATAGACAGCATAACTGAATGTTACAAGAAATTCTTCAGAATAGTTAATGAACTGATGTCATATGGAAGAGTATTTAACATATATGAGTTAAATGATAAGTTTCTGAGATCATTAACTAAGGACTGGGACACCAAGATATGTGGCATTAGGGAAGTGGCTAGACTAGCAGAAATCTCACCTCCAACATTATTTAGCAAACTGCTTTCATACGAGATGCAGCTGATTGTTAGAAAGGAGGAGGAGAAAAGTAATAAAGTTGATTACAGATATAAGTCAGTGGCTTTCAAGACTGAAGCCATAAGAAAAGATAGGAGGATGTCACCATCTCCTCCTAGGAAAGCTGCAGAAGTAGTTTCAGAAAGTTCTGACTCTCACACATCAGATATTCCAAATTCTGATGAAGACTTAGCTGTATTCTCAAAACAATTTCAAAGGTTTTTGAAGAAGAAATAGTGGAGATCCAAGCCATCCTCCTCACAATCCAAAGATGATTACTATCATAATTGAAATCCTCTAGCAAGGACAGGTATGGTTCTAAACCTAGTAAATTATCTTCAACTAAGATTGTTTGCTACTGTTGCAACAGGACTGGACATGTGGTAGCTGATTGTCCTGACAAAAGGAAAGAATCTAATGATAAGAAGAAACTAAAAAACAAGTGTAAGAAGGAGAAATCCTTTGTAGCAAAGAAGTAAAAAAGATGGTCAGATTCTTCATCATCAGATTCTGAGGCTGAGGCTGAAGCTGAAGCTGAAGCATACATAGGATTGTTGGCAACTGAAGAGGATACAGTAGTGGCTGAGTTCTTGAAATTGCTGGGCTCAGTAAATGGAATTGAAGAATATTATTGTAAAGGGCTGATGGCCTTGACAGAAGAAGATCAGTGCCAGGATCAGCCTGGACCTAGTAAGGTAAACAATTCTTCAATAGGTTCTGACTACTATACTGGTTCAGAATCAGAAGCATCTGCATCAAGAGATGTGGATGAGTCTGAATCTGAAGGAGATGTTCATCAACTTATTGATGAATATGATGATCTGCTGCAAGCACTTAATAAAAGCAGAATCCTTAATAAAGCACAGGCCAAAGATATTGCTGCTCTTAAGCTGGCTGCATTAGATTCAAAAAAATGCTGAATCTAAAGATGAATGAAGTAGCCAAATGAAAAACTAACTGTTATTCAGATAGGTACTATTACATTCAACATGATCAAATCAAAAGTCTGGAAGTCAAACTTCAGAAGGAAAAGGATCTGGTGGATAAATTCTCTAAAGCCAAAATCAGTCTTACCTTTAATTGATGATTTTATTCCCAAAAACGGTAAGACAGGATTGGGCTTTATGGGGATGCAAGGGCTGCCAATTCTAAAAGAAAGGCAATGCCCCAGTACAGCCTCTAGCCTTCAAACC
Source organism: Platanthera guangdongensis (assembly GCA_039583875.1). NCBI lineage: Eukaryota > Viridiplantae > Streptophyta > Magnoliopsida > Asparagales > Orchidaceae > Platanthera > Platanthera guangdongensis. Next base: position 10,681 of record JBBWWR010000030.1, read on the forward strand.
CCCATTTCCTTCAGAAAAGTGTGGTAGCAAACTAATAGATATGATCATGATATCATACATGGTTATGGTAAGCCTGATATTCTGAATGACAAAGGTGTAGCTCCAGCACTCAAGCAAAGAACTGTTGTACCAACAGTGATAAGAACAGCTGACAGCAATGCTGTTAAAACTGTACCAAAAGAGGTATAATAGATATGAGGTGTTGGTGTGTGTAAGTTAGCATTATGGCATGGATTGCTGGCACAATACTAGTGTCAGGAAGAATACAAGCTTACCTGCGAGGAAGGTTGCTGGTAAGAATATCAAGTTTCAATCTAACCTGAACCTAGAACCCAATAAACATTGTGGTTCTAAGGTAAATTAATTTTATTTGCTGCAGGTGGGTCCAAGTTGCCAATACCCCTATATGGTACTTGGACAGTGGATGTTCCAGGCACATGACTAGAACAAGAAGAATGTTAAAGGACTATATTCCCATTGAGAATGGACCCAAAGTGATCTTTGGTGGATCAGAAAAAGGGGTCATAAAAGGGTTTAGTAACATTTCTACTTGTTCTATAACAATCACTCAGTTGCTTATGTAAAAGGTTTGAAACATAACTTGATAAGCATAAGTCAGCTGAGTGATCTTGGGTATGACATTTCATTTATTAAGAATGAGTGTATGTAGATAAAAGGACAAGTGATCAGAAGGTGATCTTGTCTGGTTATAGAAAAGGGAATGTTTATTGTTTAAATTTTGATTATGCAAACATGAACTCTCCTGTATGTTTAGTTGCAGATGAGAAAGCATCTCAGTGTGCCCAAGGGCACAAGAGGCTAGCTTATCTGAACTATAGGACTATAGGCCAGCTCTATAGTTTAGAGTTAGTGAGGAATGATCCTCAATTTAAGTACAAAAAAAAGGGGGTATTGTTCAGCTTGTCAAAAGGCAAGCAGACCAAATCCTCTTTCATAGTCTTGATACCAAGACTCTGTGAGGTGTTTGTACCTCTTGCATATGGATCTATTTAGTCCTATACCAGTTCATAGTCTAGGTAGGAAAGTCTATACTTTTGTGGTAGTAGATGACTATTCTAGATTTACATCGATTTTCTTTTTAAGACAGAAATTTGAAACCCCTACTGTATTTCATAACTTGGTTAAACAAATTTAGAATGAATTTAACAATATAGTGGTCAAATTAGAAAGACCATGGAACTGAATTCATCTGAGTGTATGACAAGGTTTTGTGAAGAACTAGGGATTCATCAGGGAATTCTCCTCACCTAGAACACCTCAGTAAAATGGAATTGCTGAAAGAAAGAATAGAACTATTATTGAGGCTAGTAGAACTCTACTAAGTGACACTTCACTCCCAGAATATTTCTGGGCTGAGACAATAAATACTGCTTGTCATGTTCTCAATAGAGTATTATAACTAAGAACCACAAAAAGACTCCCTATGAGATTATGAAGTGCAGAAAACCAAACATATCCTACTTTAGGATCTTTGGTAGCAGGTGTTATGTGCTTAACACTGGCAAGTCTCACCTAACTAAGTTTGCTGTCAAATCCCCAGATGAGATATTTGTTGGGTACAACAATAATAATAAGGCACTACAACTTGACTACACAAGTTGTAGAAGAATCTGTTCATGTAGTGTTTTATGAATCTGAGCTAATTAACTGTGAGTTATCTAGCAATCCTTATAGGTCAATAGGATTAAAAGACAAGTTGGACATGCTGACAATTAATGAAGACCAAACTGCAAGGCAGGATGTGGAAAATGATGGTTGCAGTCTAGGGGGAGTACAAGGTCCACAAGCTGACATTGAAGACATTGAAGTTCATCATGGTGGAGAAATTGATGAAGTTCAAATTGCTGATAGAATGCCTATAGCAATAAGGAATCTAAAGGATCATCCAGCACACCAAATCATTGGTGATCCCAGACATGGTGTGCAAACCAGAAGAAAATACATGAACACAGTACTTTGCTCAAGTTTCCTGTCACAGTTGGAACCAAAGAGATTTGAAGAAGCTATACAAGACACCAACTGGATTGATGCAATGCAGGAGGAGATGGATCAATTCAGAAGGTGTAAAGTATGGGAGCTGGTTCCAAAACCAAAGGATCATAACATTATAGAGACAAAGTGGATCTACAGGAACAAACTAGATGAAAATGGCATCTAGTGAAGAACAAAGCAAGACTGGTTGCCAAAGGTTATAGACAGGAAGAGGGCATTAACTTTGATCAGACATTTTCCCCAGTGGCAATGTTAGAAGCAATAAGGCTATTCCTTGCCTTTGCTTCTTTCCAAGGTTTCAAAGTATACCAAATGGATGTCAAGTCAGGATTCCTAAATGGTAATTGAAAGAAGAAGTCAATGTTCATCAGCCCTTAGGTTTATTGATCCACTTTATCCTGATTATGTTATAGACTTAAGAAAGCCTTATATGGTTTGAAACACCCCTAGGGCTTGGTATGAAATTGGTACATTCCTCATGAAAATAAATTTTCAAGGGGGAAAAATAGATAAAACTCTATTCCTTAGGGAGTCAAAGGCAAGATGATCCTAGTACAGATTTATGTTGATGACATAATCTTTGGATCTACAAAAAACAACATTTGTAGGAAGTTTGCAAAACATATGCAAGAGAAGTTTGAGATGAGCAATATGGGTGAGCTCAAATTTTCTGGGGACAAAGTAAGACAGACTGATGATGCCTTGTTCCATATCACAGTCTAAGTTCACTAAGGAGTTAATTAAGAAATATGGTAGGAGTTATCCACCACCTTGAGAACTCCAATGGGGATAAGTATGCCTTTAGGCAAAGATGATGCAGGAAAACCTGTAGATGAGTCTTTTTATAGAGGCATAATTGGCTCCCTTCTATACTTAACTACAAGTAGATCAGACATTATGTATGCTACATGTGTCTATGCTAGTACCAAGCAAGCCCTAAAGAATCTCATTATACTGCAGTTAAAAGAATATTGAGATATCTTAAGTGCACACCTAATCTTGGTCTTTAGTAACCCTAAGAATAGAGTCTTTCTACTGACTGGTTTTTCAGATGCAGACTTTGCAGGTTGCAAAGAAGATAGAAAGAGCACCACTGGCACATGTTAGTTTCTAGGTGGTAGACTAGTGTCATGGAGCAGTAAGATGCAGACTAGTGTGTCAATTTCTACTGTAGAGTCTGAGTATATTGCTGTAGGCAGCTTCTGTGCTCAGCTTTTATTGATTCAACATCAACTTGAAGACTATGGTCTCAAGGTAAGCAGAATTCCACTTTTTTGTGATTCTACAAGTGCTATTTATATTGCTAAAAACCTTGTATCACATAGTAGAACAAAGTATATAAAAATTAGATTTCACTTCATTAGAGAGCATGTTGAAAAAGAATATATTTGTTTGAATTTGTCATCACAAATAATCAAATTGCTGACATGTTTACTAAACCACTAGATGAAACTAAATTCAATTATTTCAAAATTGGATTAGGCATGTTAAACCTAGAGTAACTTGGTAAATCTGGCTAAGTAATTCAATGTTGACATATAGTAGTTTATGTCGACACAAAAGGAAATCTGTATCGACATATAGTAGTTCGTGTCGATACTTAAGGTAAGTTATGTCGACACAACAAAATAGTGGTGAGATAGTGGTGTCGACACTCAGAGTTTGGTGTTGACACATAGAAGTTCTATCATTTAGATAGTTGTGTCGACATATACAGAAGTCTGTGTCAACTCACATATATTAGAGTCGACTATTAAGAAGTCTGTGTTGACACATCGCAAATTGTGTCGACACATAGTGTTGTCTGACTCTGTTGAGACATTAGAAGTCTGTTTCGACACAATCTTTACAGTGTCGACACATTAAGTATCTATTACCCCGCCTTTTGACCTTCTGTGTTGACAAACATATAAATAGGTCACAAAACAACTTTGTCGACTACGCTCTCAACATTTTCGAGACCAAATATTTGAGTCGACAAACCTTCATCTCTCTTCTCCTCAAATTTCTCATCACCAATGGCGCCAAAGTTGGAGAACAACAACAACGAAGGCTATGAGTTAGTTTGCAATACTTTTGAGAGTGCAGCGTCTGAGATTAGAGATATGATAACCCTAATCCAAGAAAATGGTTTAGAATATCTAGTTTCAAAACCTACCAAGATCTGGAAGACGAAGATTATTGAATTCTATACAAAAGCAACCCTGGATTCAACAGGATTGAAGATTGGGTCATCAATTCAAGGAAGCAATGTGAAACTTACCCAAAAGCGTCTGAGGAAGACACTCAAATTGCCCAGGATTCAGGAAGATGATGAAGTCACATCTTCAATGACAAAAGAAGCTCTTCAATGGTGGGCCTTGATCCCACTACTAAGATTGAATCATCAATGCAGAGGAAGGGGATGAACTCATAAGGAAAGTTTCTCTCAGAGATCATGGGAAAAGTAATTCTCTGTAAACCAGGAGGACATGATAGGATCTCAGCCTATATGTTCAGCTTGATGACCAGAGTTATTTTCAGAATAAAAACTAACTGGTCTACAGTGATTTTTGACAAGATCAAGGAAAGCCTGAAGAAACCTAATCTAGGTAGAATACTGAGTATGATTCTGGCAATAAATATTCCTGAAGTGCTAAACCACACAACTGGATCTAGAATAAATCACATGAGAAGGATGGATATGAAAATACTCTCTAGGTGGGAAAGAGTTTTGACAAAAGATGGTTCTACACCTCAGAAACAACCACAACTGCGAAAGAAAAAGACAACCCCCAGGAAACCTGAATCTTCTAGTGATTCAGAAGAACAAGTAAGCTTCAGTTCAGATGTAGAATAATAAGAATCTGCAAGGAAATCATCTGCTCCTAAGAATGTAAATGATAGTCAGAGGCAGGGGGAGAATATTCTAGAAAGCACCATCCAACTCGATCCAGTTCAGGATGTGCTTCCTCTAGGGGGAGCCAATGAGCTTTCACCAGCTCAATAAGAGGTCTTGCCTCCAGAAAGTTCTCCTGAGAAAGAGCAAGCTGCATTAGAGAGTGAAATAGCCACTCAAACTCTTCTTGAGGTAATAGGTGATATTAATCAATCTATACTAGATACTGAGCCAGATACACTGACTGTGCTTCTAACTGATGTTGAACAGACACACCAAGACAACATCCATGCACAGGATGTATTAATGGATGATACATCTGCATTAGATGATGCTCCATTAAATGTACAAGATATAGATGTTCCTCCAGTTCAAATGCAAAAAGAATTCACTCTTGGGGAATTATTCCCTGATTTACAAGAAGTAAGAACTGAGGAAGTAGTGCCAAGGACTGAGGGGGAGGAGCAAAGGGGGAGTTGCCAAGAACTGATAAGGAGCTGCCCTCAAGTTCAAAGGACACAGTGAACCTTGAAAGTTCTTCTGAATCTGATGATGGAGAAGCACTAAGAGCAAAGAAGAGAAAACTAATGGTTTATAGGAAGAAAAGCTCAAATTATAAGAAAGCTTTACAGGCTGCCTCACAACCCTCAGCTCCAACAGTTGACTACAGTTCACTGTTGGTTGCTCTATAAATTAAAATGGATGAGCAAAGAGCAGTCATGGTGAAATATATGGATGAAAGCCATAAGGAACTTCAGTTTTCTTTGGCTCAAGATATAAAATCCATCAGATTTGAAGTAAACCAGAATAAGAAAGAGATGACAGATTTCTTCCATAAAGGAGGTAATACTGTAGTTTATCTGGCCAAACAATAACAAGAGGCAAGGACACAGATTGATGATATAGTGGTCAAGCAAGGATATGTCCTAGAAAATCAAATTAGGATGAATGATAATCTTACTGAATCATATAATGTGATTGTTACTGATTTAAAGAATAATGCAACTGCATTAACTGAGGAAAGGGATAAAGAAAAGTCAGAGTTTGATAAGAAACTTCAAGAAGATTTAGCCACTTTTCAATCAGCCATTCAAGCCTCTCAGAAGATAATATCTGCTCAGCTACAAAAGTTTAAAGCTTATTATACAAAAGCAACCAATTATCTAGTTAATCAGATCAGGTTCCAAAAAGATGACTTAAGAGATCATATTGAGAGAGAAGTCATAAAGGGGGAGAGGGTGATAGTCAATGCTAGCTCAGAGCATGTTAAATGGATAACAAATGTTGTTAGAGCAACTCTGGGATATCCACCCCTATATGATGATGATAATACAGCTGAGCTAGGTATTCAAGCTGCAGGAATTGAAGGGGGTCAGCACGAGGTAGCTCAAATTATATACCCCCCTTCTAATTTTGAAGGAATTCAACAACTTGTTCAACAGATGTACAGCCCTCCAGAGGCTACTAAGAATATTATATTTGAGAAAGTGGAAATGTTAGAGGCGGCACAGAATAAAGAGAAAGAAGCTCAACTCTCAAAGAAAAGGTTCAGGGAGCAGGATGAACTAAAGCCTGATTTTGAAAGATGGAGACCAACCTCCAGAAATATAATACTCACAGTCTGGCAAGATGTCAAAGACCATATGCATGATAGAGGCAAGTGGTATTCTGAAGTTGAATGGAACAAATATCTGCAGAGACAAGATGTGATACATCAATTCATAAGGGATCACAAGGCTGGGAAAATACCTGCTACAACTATAGAGCCCAGTAAATACTTTACCAAGCCTTATAACTATTTTGAAAGGCAAAAAGTTAAGGCTGAAGAACTTAAGAAGAAGGATCTCAAAGGCAAGAAGCCAGCTGAAGATACTGAAGCTCCAGTACAAGCAAGGGTCCAGTCTGGAAAAGGCATAGTGATCAAGGAGCCTGATCAGTCATAGGATAAATTGACTAGATTTTTATAACATTGTAATCTTCAGTTTTAAAACTCCATGTAATCTGTTGTCAACAAACTTTTGTGAAGTTTAAACAAAACAATGATTCATGCTTGTTATGTTTGTATCATATTCTGTGATGATATTATTTACTTGTTTTGTTTATATGTTTCCCTGTCATTGAATGTTTTTATACATCATATTGTTAATTTTATTATAAGTGATGTATATCATTGACTAAGGGTTATGACTTCTCCAAATAGGGGGAGATTGTTTGTTATATTGGAAAATGTGTACCAGATTTGGAGAAGCCTCACCTAACTCAATGATATGCATCAAGTTGTATTTGATGTTGTGTTGAGTTATCATGTGCATGTTAAGTAAATGGAAAGGAAAATTCTCTAAGTACAGGTGTCGACACTTGGGAATGGCTGTGTCGACACCAAGGGCCAGATTGTGTTGACATCTAGAATTTGTGTCAACACACAGAAAATCTGCCGACAACGACTGCGTCGACACACACCAGAATTCTGTCGACACCAATTTTGTCAAGACAAGGGGTGTTTTTGTCGAAACACAGAGAAGCTGTCGACACATTCCAGAATTTTGTCGACAACGACTTTGTCAAGACACAGAGTGTTTGTGTCGACACACAGGACTTGTGTTGACACATTCCACAGAAGGTGTGTCAAGAAGTAAAAGTGAAGCTGTGTCGACAACAACAAGACTTTTGTCAACACATGGACTATGTGTGTCGACACATGTGAAGTATTCACTCGACATTCTCTGCTACTGAGTCAATGTCCAATGAAGGCTAAAGTAATACAATTGGAGACTTGACAGCTGTCATTACTGACATTGCTGTCACATCTATCAGAGGTGTCAGAAGACTGTTTGAAACCGGAACAGCCGGTTACCATGGATGAAGTCTATATATAGATATGCTCTCTCAACATTTGAGACAACACAGACAGAATACAGAATCAAGTACATATAGCTAATCAATTATAATCTCTGAAGTATTGAGGATCCAGAAGAAGAGAAAGAAGAAACAATTAACAGATTGTAGAGAGGGAAAAACAAAAATGAAAGAAGTTCTCATCCAGTGAAGGCAGATTCTGAATAGTCTGCCTGAAGCATTCAGATCAAGTTTGAAGAAGAATTCAGATTAATTTCTGAAGGAAGCTGATTAAAGATCAATTCCAACACCAAGAAGATCAACCCTACTTTGTTTTGATTCGAGAAGCTTTGAAGAAAGCTAAATAGGTTGATCCTTAAGTAATCAGTTCTATCAAGAACTGATCAAGAAGCCTTCAACCAATTATCTCTCCATCTAGTTGAAGATATCATTATCTTTTCATCAATAATTTTTGTAGGATCTGTAATAGATCTGAGTGTAGGATATTTACATCTCTGAGTTGTAAGGCTAAATTATAAAGGCTGAGATAGGGCTGAGTGCCTGAGGTAGGGGAATCTGTTCCCTGAGTTGTAGGCCAGTGAAAGAGGCTGAGGTAGGGCTTTTGCCTGAGTTGTATGAGTGGGGTGTCACTTTGAGATGTAGGCCTGTAGAAGAGGCTGAGGTAGGGCTTGTTCCTGAGTTGTAGTAGTGTGGATTCTCTCTGAGTTGTAGGGACCAGTCTTGGTTCTGAGCTGTAAGATCTGCAGATCTAAGAAGAAGGAAGGAAGTTAGGTCGAATCTAGTACACTGCTATATAGGCGAAGGTGGAAAGTGGATGTATCCATCATTTGGGGAACCACTATAAAACTGGTGTGCAATCTGTGAATGTTGTGTTTTTGTGAATGTTGTGCTGTGTTTTTTGCTGAATAAATTGCTAAACTAGATAGAATTATCTGCCTAAGTCAGAAAAAGAATTGAACCTATTCACCCCCCCCCCCCCCCCCCCCCCCCGCCTCTATGTGTTTAGAACATCTTGAAACCAATTCTTTCAACCAATCCTCAATTATTTTGATCAGGAGACTTGCATCCAAGGGGGTTAACTTTTGAAGGGAGTTATAACCCTTTATAAAGTGGGGGGATGTGAGATGATTTTGTCTTCTCTTTCTCAATGTACAACTAAGAAGACTTAAGTGGATATGATGTTAGCAAAAGTCTCCCCCTGAGTTGTTGAATGGTTCAGGGAGATAAGCTTTGCTTCAGGGTGAGTAGGCCTTCAGATTGATGATGTCTCCAGCAAGCTTCTTAGACTGATATTGATTGTGTGTCTCTTGAGAAGTCTGGAGCAGATGAAGAACTCTATGAGTATATTGATTGATGCAGAGTTCCTCCTTCTCTGTCAAAGGAAAAACCTTCACTGTTTCTCTACACTCTGCTATATTGTTGTTGTCTTTCTGTTAATCTCTTATATCAAGTTCAAACATTTGAATTCATTTATATTGATGATGGCAGGAGCATTCCCGAGAGTAGAAGATGTCTTGGGAATTAATCCTCAACTAACTTCTGAAACAGCCCCATTTAATGTTGTCTTTGAACGGCTATTAGGAATGTTCAACATTAAATGGCATGGGCATTGACTGTAATTCTGACAGTAATTAATACTTAATTAATTCTGCCAACTGTAACTGATTACACAGATTTTGTTGAGCTCAGTTTCTTATTTCGTCGAGCTGTCTTCAGTTCAGCGATCGTCGATCTGAGCTTGGAGTTCGTCGAGCTGAGACAACAGTTCTTCTTTAACTTCTGGTGTCGAAACAGCTTCTGTGGAATGTGTCGACACAAGTCCTATATGTCGACACAATGGCTTTTGATGTCGACACGGTTGGTGTTGATAGATGTTCTGGGTGTCGACAAAAGTCTTCTGTGTGTCGACACAATCTTGCTTCTAGTGTTGACACAGTTGGTGTCGAGGGATGTTCTGGGTGTCGAGACAAGTCTTCTGTGTGTCGACATAATCTTGCTTCTGGTGTCGACATAGTTGGTGTCGACAGATGTTCTGGGTGTCGACACAAGTCTTCTGTGTGTCGACACAATCTTGCTTCTGGTGTCGACACAACCTTTCCCAATTGTTAACATAATCTAATTTCTGGTGTCGACATAACTGCTTGAATCTCTGACAGTCTGTTGAAGGCTGGTCCATGTGATGTTGATTCTAAGGACTTGGCCTAGACTCTATAACATAACCATGACCCTGGCTATACATGATGGGTCAGTCTAAATAAACCTAATATTGATCATTGCACAAATCATAACTGGGGTTCCAACAATCTCCCCCTATTTGGGTGAGGACACTATTTACATAAAAATAAATAAAATACAAAGCCAAAACAATCTGCTTGAATGATAAAGATTTTCAGCAGATGTACAAGAGTGCTTTGGGAAATAAAATAAATAAAATGCTGTTACAACTTAGACAATTTCCTTTAGATAGTCTCCCCCTATTTTCATTTCCTTGACCAAATCTGATTAGAATTTATAACTTAGTAGAGTACACAACCTCTCTCTGCTGTTGTAGCCTTACAAACAATTTCTCATTATATAGCCACTGATATATCCTCTGTATTGGCTGAGACTGAAGTCTTTTCCTACAAATAGATGTTAGAAGTTCTGGACCCAGATTATCTTGGGTCCTATTTTTCTTTCACAATAATAATTTGAAATAAAAGAGCATACAAGTTGATCCTTGTATCCAAGTAGATGATATTTCCTCGGGGGGATTATCCACTAAGTAAAAGGATTTGTAAGATTTTGATTATGATTTTGAAATAAGTTAAAATTTCTGCTCTGAAATTTTGAGTTCGACGAATTAAGGTAATTTCGTCGACCTGAGTTCGTCGAATGACATTGAGTTCGTCGAGCTCTGTTCACAGAATCATGATAGTTGTTTTCTGTATTCCATTTTCGTTGATCTCGGATCGACAAAGTGTATTTATTTCGTCGAGCATAGATTCCTGAACAGTTAAGATTGAAATCTTTGTTCATAGTTCATCGAGCTTTGTTCGACGAATGGTGTGGTTTTCGTCGAGCTCGGTTCGATGAATTATTTCGAGCAAAAATTTTCTGAAGATTTTTAGTTTGATTTGGTAAAACTTCAGTTATTTTTTTCTATGTTCTCTAACTTATCTTTTTCTTTAATTGATTATAAATGACTTATTTGTTCAAGAGCATTCTTCAAATCTTCTTTGAGTTTTGAATTTTCAGAAGATACATTATTTTGTTTCACTCTGAGAAGTTTTAGTTCCTTCTCAGATTGAGTTAAGTCTTTACACAATAATTTAAAATCTGTTTTAAATTCTTCTGATGAAAGATCAAGGGTAGAGATTACATGATCTCGTTCTTATTCACATTCTGATTCTACTTCAGAGCCTGATTCTTCATCAGGATTGCTGCAGGAAGCATTTATTGCCATTAGGAAAAATTCTCTAGCTCTTGACTCTTCTTCATTTTCACTTGCACAAGATGAAGCTTCAGATTCAGAGTCACTCCAAGTGTCATCACCAAATATTCTCTTTTTAGCTGATCCAGCAACCATAGTTGTGAGGGAGTCCCACATGTCTTTTGCAGATGAACATTCAGCAACTTCCTGAAAAATGTCATCAGACATTGATTGTGCAAGAATGTTCATCGCTTGTGCATCAGCAATCTTCAACCTTTTCTGGGCATTTGTCCATTGAGATGATGGAACAACATTGATACTTGTTGTTTACTGAGGTTGAGTTGGTCCTGTCAAAATGGAATTAAAAATGTTTTCATCAATGGAGTTCATATAAAACCTAATCCTTATCTTCTATAGTGCAAGCTTATCAAGATTACACATAGGAGGTCTGGTGCTTGAAAAATCTTCATTTCGTGCCATGATAAACTCTAAAGATGTATTAGATCTATCAGATCATTTTGGTTCAAGTGTTAGCCTATACAACCAAGAAAACCTGCTCTGATACCAATTGAAAGTTAGGGATAGATCTTAACTTACACTAGTTAGAGTTATATATATTCTAAGAATAAGAAAATCACAGCACAAAAGTAAGGAACAGATGACCAAGCAACACATAAGACAAAAGGATATATAGTGGTTCCCCAACCTGGGTACATCCACTCTTCTACCACCTTGGTAGGAATCCACTACAGGTTTTGATCAGGTGACTGCCACCAATGAGCTTTTCATCAGGTGCTCAAAAACCAATCCTCAAGTATTTTGATCAGGAGACTTGCGACCAAGGGGGTTAACTTTTGAAGGGAGTTATAACCCTTTATATAGTTGGGGGGGGGGATGAGAGATGATTTTGTCTTCTCTTTCTCAATGTACAACTGAGAAGACTTAAGTGGATATGATGTTAGCAAAAGGCTCCCCCTGAGATGTTGAATGGTTTAGGGAGATCGTTCTTTGCTTCAGGGTGAGTAGGCCTTCTGATTGATGATGTCTCCAGAAATCTTAGACTGATATTGATTGTGTGTCTCTTGAGAAGCCTAGAGCAGATGAAGAACTCTGTAAGTATATTTATTGATGCAGAGTTCCTCCTTCTCTGTCAAAGGAAAAACCTTCACTGTATCTCTACACTATGCTATATTGTTGTTATCTTTCTATTAATCTCTTATATCAAGTTCAAACATTTGAATTCATTTATCTTGATGATGGCGGGAGCATTCCCGAGAGTAGAAGATGCCTTGGGAATTAATCATCAATTAACTTCTGAAACAGCCCCATTTAATGTTGCCTTTGAACGGCTATTAGGAATGTTCAACATTAAATGGCCTGGGCATTGACTGTAATTCTGACTGTAATTAATCCTTAATTAAATCTGCCAACTGTAATTGATTACACAGAATTCATCAAGCTGAGTTTCTTATTGTGTCGATCTGTCTTGTGTTCAGCGATCGTCGACCTAAGCTTGGAGTTCGACGAGCTGAGACAACAGTTCTTCTTTAACTTCTGGTGTCGACACAGCTTCTGTGGAATGTGTCGACACAATGGATTCTGGTGTTGACACAGTTGGTGTCGACAGATGTTCTGGGGGTCGACAAAAGTCTTTTGTGTGTTGACACAATCTTGCTTCTGGTGTCGACATAGTTGGTGTCGATAGATGTTCTGGGTGTCGACACAAGTCTTCTGTGTGTCGACACAATCTTGCTTCTGGTGTCGACACAGTTGGTGTCGACAGATATTCTAGGTGTCGACATAAGTCTTCTGTGTGTCGACACAATCTTGCTTCTGGTGTCGACACAACCTTTCCCAAGTGTCGACGCAATCTAGTTTCTGGTGTCGACACAACTGCTTGAGTCTCTGGCAGTCTGTTGAAGGCTGATCCATGTGATGTTGATTCTAAGGACTTGGCCTAGACTCAAGAACACAACCATGACCATGGCTATACATGATGGGCCAGTCTAAACAAACCTAATAGTGATACTTGCCCAAATCATAACTGGGGTTCCAACACAGGGGCATCCTTTCCTCACCCGCGGCGGGTGAAAGATCAGCCCAAGTCACCTGTTTAACAGTATTACAAAATTTGTTCGGAGCAATAGAAGTTTTTAAGTCTATCTTCTGCACGCTCTTTATAGCCGTGCTCAGCTCACGTTCCTTACTATTTGAGTCTTGTTTCACTCCCAGTAACTCCGCTCTTGTCTCTACTTCAGCTGACATCGACATTCTTTCCACTTTCATAGCCTTGTGTTGCCCATTCAGCAAAATACATGTCTCATCAGCTATAGATAAATCATTAGATAACAAGACATTCAATTTCAGAAGTTCTACAGGTTCATTTGAAATTATAGGGGGAAGTGACAGTGGTAAAGGCAAATCAACTTTGGAATCCAAGGTGACACCGCTCACATTAAATTGCAATGTAGCTTCACTAGCTTTTAGGAAAGGGACCCCTAAGATGGGTTTCGGTGTATTTCCCATGGGTCCTAACACGTGGAAGTCAGTGACTACAATAGCCCCTTTTAGTTTCACTTCCACCTCCTTAATTTCCCCGTCGGTCTTTACTACCGACCCATCAGCTAGCACTAGTGACTTCTGGACACTCGATTCAACATTTAAACGAAATTTCTCAACATCTTACAAAGCAAGAATGTTGCACGAAGACCCGAAATCACATAAAGCTACCGTCTCCATCTTATTAATCTCACACTTAACAACCATTTCATTTTTATTATACTCCTACGCCCCCCCCCCCCCCAGAACTCTTCCCTTGCCCGCATGGAATTTTCTTCGTATCACTTGGGAGTGTTCCGCGAGTACGCTCGGAGAACACCTAGGCCAGTTGCCCCAGTTGTGTATCCAAGTTCCTAATGGAAGCGGTTCGAGTAGCCATATTAGATTAGGACATATCCACAAATGTTTCCATCATTTCCTCCAACGCACTCTTACGCGCCACCTGCACATTCTGATTAAAACCCGTATGCGGCGGTCACGGCTGGCCACTAGAGGCTTAAGCATCAAATTGATGCTGGCCTCCCTGCCACATTTGACCGGGAGTATTTTGACTCTACGAGAAATTAGGATGATTTCTCGCGTTGGGGTTATACGCATTATTATAAGGAGCAGTGCGGTTTTGATTATTTATAAAATTTACGCTCTCGTTAGAAGTTATACCTAACGGCTCAGCAAAGGTCTCTCCAGCAGTGCACTCATAAGCATGTTGGTCGGGGTTACCACAACCCTGGCACGAAATGTCCATAAACTGAGCTGGAGGAGGGGCCGATATGGTCAACATCGTCCTTCCATCCAAAGTATGATGACTCGCCTCAGCTTGTTGCACCACAACATTCACTTCAAACAGATTCCACGCCCCTATAGGTGTATTTCTTCTGGCGATCCAGTTTGTGTTATGGGAGGCAGTGTCGTGAAGTAGCCTCAATGCCTCGTCAGGAGATAGGTTCATTATTGTGCCTTCAGCTGTTGCGTCAATCATAGCCCTGAAATTAGGCTCAATAGCAAAATAGAAAATTTCAACTAAATTCCACGGCTCACAGCCATACTAGGGGCATCGACATTGCAGGTCAGCGAGTCTCTCCCACACCTCAGACATTGTTTCTTGGTCCAGCTACCGAAAGGTTGCAATATACCTAGGGGCATTCATAATCTTATCCACCGGGTGGAACTTAGCCAAGAATATAGAGGACAGGGCCTCCCATGTAGTAGCGGTCCCTGAAATAATAGTATGGAGCCAGGTTTTGGCCCTGTCCCTCAGCGAAAATGGGAATAGCCTTAGCTTTACTACGTCATCAGAAATACCGGCATAGTGGAATGTGCCGCAAATCTCCGAGAACTCCTCCAGATGGAGCTGCGGATCCTCACTCGACAAGCCCGAGAACTGAGTATTATTTCAGATCATATTCAGGATGCCGGGTTTAATATCAAATTAATTATTTACGATGGTCGGTCCGAAGTCATGGTAAACACTTCCCGCAGTAGGGGTTGTGAAATCACACATTGTCCTAATTCGTGGTTGGACCACCTCTTGGCCCTTAACAACCCGTTCACCATGGCCATTTCCTCCTTGGCCGAGATCCTCCATCCTTTCTACAGCAGCAGTAGCACGCAGGCGAGCTCGCCTCACACGTGCGGTTTCAAGCTCACACACAAGATCTTCAACCGTATCACTGGAGTTAGGATCTGTCATACAACACAAAAAATCCTTTCAAAAATACCAAAAACACTTACAAACTTTTTCAAAAGAAATATACACGCAACAGTTGCACTCACCGGCAATGGCGCTAAAAACTTGATGTGTCGGCAAGTGTACCAATCGTAGTCAAGTAACAAAGTTGAGGAGTTGAATCCCCTGATATCTATCTCTCGAGGAGTGCAAGTAGGGAGTGTGATTTTGCTATTGAAAAAGTGATTGCAGGTTTTAACATAAAAAAGGGGGTTTTGGTTTGGAGATTCCTAAGTTTAACACTACTAAACCTATTGCGGCTCGCCGTCACCGCGTCTTTTTGTTGGATTACTCAAGAGAGTAATATGAAAGATGGATGAGCCAATGAGGGTCACATTAACCTCTTCGCCACACACGCTTCTAGCAATCGCTAGAACGACACTATCTTAACAAGAACACAAAAAACTGAAGCTCATCAACACAATCAGAAATAATGGTCACGCACGGTTTGGCGGGCTGAATCCGACTTCGGACCGACCAGAGGGGCAGAAATGGTGGGCTGGAGGGAAGTTTCCCTGCTCAGAGCGGCGAAAATGGAGGGCTGGATCCGACTTCTCTTTCTTGGAACGATGAAATCAACGTCTTAAATAGAAAAATCATAAATAATGGTCACGCAAGGTTTGGCGCACGACCGTTGGCAAACCGTGCGATATTAACTTTCAGAACAAGCCTGCAGAAGGAGAAGCGTTGACCCGTGCATTTTACTCGCGCACGGACGTTTCCGCCCGTGCGTGTAGGAAATTACAGAGGTAACAACAGAAAGCTGGAATTCGAGGCAAGCAGGTGGAACCGTGCGTTTTACTCGCGCAGGGGCGCTTCCGCCCGTGCGTGAACAAATAGCACGATTAACCACAGATTGGTACTGTTGAAATTTGTGAAGTGAAAGTGGGCGAATGGAGCACTTTGACCTATCCGCGCGGACAACGCGGACAGGGTTGGCGGACTGCTAGGTTGGTAGGGATATTGTAGACGATTTGTTTTGTAGCATCCTGGACGGTCTGTTCGCGAGGACTACACGGACAGCAGTGGCGGTCTGCCAGGCCGGCTTGTGCTCAGCAGGCAGTTGGATCCCAGGAAGTAACCGGGCGGATAAAAACTCTATCCGTGGAGTCCGGCATGAAGCAGACTGAAGAAATGGAGCTCGGTAGGCTGGCTTGGCGAATGCCTTGGTCTTGCTCTGGTACAGCAGCAAGAGAAAGCCGCGGAGACCGCTAGTCTGTGCGGATAGGTGCTAGAGGTCGCCAGGTTTAGCAGACTGAATCCAGTGTCCGCCAATAAGTGCGGACTGGCCCTTGTGGCCAGTGGTGTGGACTTGGATGGTTCTGAACCAAGTCCATGTTTGGCTTAGTCCGGGGAGATCGCACAGTAGAGTGCGAACTATGCCTCAGTCGGCCCAGCTCGGCAGAAGTGCATTTGCCTTAGTTGCGAGTTTGGGGATAAGCGGACTGGAGATTGTATCTGTAATTATGTGCAGACTGGAGCTGGAGTCCGCTGAGTCCGACAGCTTCCTTGTTGGCATGGCTATAGACTTGGGATATGTAGACTGGAGCAGTCTGCCGGATATTCGGACTAGAGTAGTCTGCGATATATGCAGACTAGAAGTTTTCTGTGTAAGTAGACTGGACCTGGAGTCCGCTGAGTCTGGAATGTGTCTTGGTAACAAGGTTATGGACTCGGCTTGCGGACTGGAGTTGTCTGCATGGATATGCAGACTAGTACTGTCCGCAGAATGGGCGGACTGGAACATCGTGTCTGCCTGAGTATGGCAGTTTCCTTGGTGGCGAAGCCGTGGGCTCGGGATTGGCAGACTGAAGAGCTGTGTCTGCTGAATCCGACAGGTGCCTTGATGGCGAGGCTGTTTGGCTCGGGATTAGCGGGCTGGTGCTGTTTCCGCGGAATTGCAGACTGTTATTACATAGTCTAGCTATGGTGGTCTTGGCTTGGCCATGCGATAAGGCGGACTGATGTTGTTGTCCGGCCTTGGAGAAGCAATGGCGGATTGGCTATCCTGCACATGTAGTGGCGGACTAGAGTGTGTCCGCGGGTCTTGCGGATACAAATGATCTTGCTGCGGAATATGGCGGTAATCCTATCGGGTAGGGGGTTACCACACTCATCATCGTGCATATAAATAGGACCCATTTTACATCAGGAACAGTAACATCCATGCGTAAGTAAACAGTCCCTTGGGCTTGCAACTGTTGCTACGGACTGGACATTTGTGTCCGCGCGATTTGATAGAGTTGAGCGGGTTGTGCTGTGCAGGTTGTGCGGATAGCGCTGGAAAGCCAGGACTTGGATCTGATTACAGTCAGGGACAGTGCGGAATCTGCGGTTAAGCAACAGGCGGTAAACAGCAGGTCGCAGACAGCAAATCAGACGGTCTTCTCTTTGGGAACTTTTTGCGGGGTTCTATAAGTCTCCTGCTTCAGGCTGACTATTCTATTCGGCATCGCAGCGTGTGTGTTCTGGCGGCTAGGCGACCTCGCGGTCAAGAGGCTTGCAGATTGGCGGCTAGAGCAAGCATTTGAATAAGGGGTAGTCCGCGCAGCTTGGGTTGCAGTTTGGCGACCTGGCGGGCTGAGCGGACTCCATAGTTGTATACCGGCGGTTGATGGTTGAGTCCGCGCGACTTGTTTCTCTTGTCTTATTTTTTGTAGTCTCTGCTTTCCCTTTGGTGGTTGGTTGGTGATGCATGTCTCGCCATGTATGTCTCGCTATGTAAAGAAGTATGTTGTGAATCAATAATGACTCTTATGCTGCATGTGTTGCTAGTTGATTGACTTCAGTTGAGATAACACCTGCTCACTACAGGTTCCATGGAATTTTCCGCGTGATCAAGCTGTAATCTTGATAGTGCTGAGAATATTAATTTGACATCAGACTATCTTGTTGACCACCTGAAGAAAATTCAACATGGTAGTAGTGCCAGGTTGTTGAATTTTAATATGGTATCAGAGCCAGACTGAAGTGGATAAGCAGTGATCAACTGAAGTGGTTGTTACTCTTTGAAGAAGGAACCAGTGGTAGAACCATGGCAGTGGAATATGCAAGTTGTCTTGTAATTGATCTCCTTACAGAGACGAACTTCGATAGGTGGAAGTATTGCATGGAGAGCTTTCTTCTTGTCGAGGACCTTTGGGAGGTTGTATGCAGAGCAAAATGACAAGAGGCTACTGTTGGTAAAGCTGAAGAGATGAGAGCTTGGAAGGAGACAAATGCAAAAGCAGAGTCTATTCTCAAGCAGGTGATCTCATCAGAGCTCTTGGACGACATCAATGGATGTCGGTCAGTTGCGGAGGTTTGTACTTCCCTTGATGGGTTGTTCAGGAAGGAGGTGCAGGTTGCTGTAGAGGATGGTCCTTCTATTTCATATCAGCAAGAAAGGAGTGGTTCTCCTAGGCATGATGGGAAGAGGAAGGAAGGACAAAGGTATTATAAGTGCAAGAAGCATGGTCACCTCAGGAAGGAGTGCGAGGTTACCTTGCTCTTGACGAATGTAGCTCGTATTGGAAGTAAGGAGAAGAACTTAGTTAGGTCATCAACAAGTTCTGATGCTAATCGGATGAAGGGCAGTGATAGTGCAGCTATCTGACATGAAAGACTGGGGCATGTAGGGATGGACAAGCTGAAAGCAATGTAGAAAAGAAGACTCGTAAGAGGCTTGCCTAGATTATCATCCTATGGCGATGGTCTAGGGTATGAGGGATGTCAACATGGTGAAGCTTATCACTTTATGATTGATAAGGCACAATCCAGATGTAAAGCACCTTTGGAGCTTGTCCATTGTGCTATGGTTGGACCGACCGTCACCGCAAGTCCTGGAGGCAGCAGTTTCATGCTGATATTGGTTGATGACTATTCAAGGTATACTTTGGTACACTTCATGAAGAGGAAGTCGAACATGATGCGCTTGTTTGTGGAGTTCAAGAAGCTTGTGGAAGGCGAGCTTGGCCTGCTGATCAAGAAACTGAGGACCAGCATCGGTGGTGAGTTTGACTTAACCGAGTTCTCAAACTTTTGCAGGAAGCAAGGGATCCAGAAGAAGCTCTCTTGCGGACATACTTTACAGCAAGGCAGTATTGCTGCTCGGATGATCTGTTGGTTAACGGAGACTTGAAGTGTTGGCTTTAGAGTAAAGACATTCCTAAGGCCCTTTGGGTGGAAGGAATGGCCTGTGCTGCTCATGTCATCAATCAGATGCCTCTTAGTCCGATCAATGTGAAGACACCTTATGAGATGATGTTCGGGGTAAAGCCCAGTATGAAGCACCTAAGGGTCTTTGGATCTACCTGCTGTAACACCCCCTATCCGTCACATAGCATATAACAGTAGGTCCGGCCGGGGCCCGACGCCGTATGCCACAGACAGACCGGGTGGTTACTTATGGAAACCATCCAACCAATCTCAACGTCCTACACAGAGCATTCTAGCGGAAACAGTTTATAAAAGTTGCAATAAAGACCCCATCATTAGAGCATGAATGTCCACTAATACAAATTAGGAATGTTATACAAAATACCCAAAATAAGCCTTAAGGCCTTACAAAATGTTTCACTTCATATTACATGTTTTACAAACCACGGCACGCAGGCCGGTCACACATGAATAAAGCAGTAAACACTTCCAAATAGGCCTTCAAGGGCCAGCTTCGCATTTGGGCTTTAGCCCGCTATTGACCGCATGGTCCAGCAGCACCTGCAAGCAACATAACCACCGCACGGTGGCAAACAAAAAGGCAACGGTCAGCAATGCTGACCAAATTATAACGATCCCGCCCCCAACTCGGGGCGGCGATGCTCCTTCCCTGCATTTCGTTAGCATAAGCGAGCAAAGTATAATAGTATTCATTACATCACAGGCGTAGGCTCACACGGCCACACACCCCGTGCACTCGGGGCACATTCTTGGTGAACCGGTCGATGTCACGTCAGTTAAAGCCATGGACATTCCGGACCCACCACCGCCACTTTGACGACCAAACTTATGAGCAATTTGTCTTCCCGACATGGGTCACGTCAATTTAAGCCATTGACCGCCGAAGACTCTCATCTATGCCAACGGCAAGTGCCACGTAACTTTAGGTCTCTTTAGCGCAAACGACATAGATATGGGTACGGTTCCATCTAACCCGTGCTTATGTCGCAACGACAATTTAAGCCATTTGCGCAGGTCAAACTTCTCCCGAGTCCCATTTTCGTCACACAATTTCACATAACTCGGTTACGTTCAAGTTGGCTCTCAGGCCTCCATGTTGGCAAGATCTCGTATCCGCCCAGTTTTCCGGGTGCACCTTTGGGTTAGTCCCCAAGGCTCCCTACTATAATCTACCGCGTAGAAAACCTGAAAAACAAACCATAGCACGGAGTCTTCACCGGCATTTATGCAATGCAACATCACCGATCCAGACCAAAATTTCCAGGCAGGCTTCACACATCATGCCTATGTCTGTTCTCGCTTACGGACTCTAAACAACGGGGACTTCACATATCTACCCGAAGGAACGCCTCCAACTATCCGCAAACTCGCGAGAGCGGGCTTCCTATGCAAAGAAAGAGAGCTACTCATGCTCAAGATGAGGATCGTTACCCTTGCGTTCCTCTTTGGCTCCATGGAAAAGTAATCGGATGAAAACCACCGCACTAGCGTTGCCTCCGTGGATCCGGAGTCGGCTCGCGATTCGGAGCTCCGAAGCTCCTCCAATGGCGGGATCTAGCTCCTTCTTCCTCCCGTGGCTCTCCTCTCTCTCTAAGGCTTTAGAAAGAGAACACTTAAGAAAAAGTGAGGGTTTTGAAAGCCCAAACCCGGGTATATCCCTTCAGGAACAACCCCCAGCCGTTGGATCTCAAAATAAGGAAACGAACGGCTTTGATTCGGGGCTGAAATGCCCAATCTGGACCGAACAAGGCCTGGCACACGCCCGTGTCCAGGGCCGTGTGCCTCATTCGCCGTCAAAATCGAATCACCTAGAACCTCACATGGGTATCGAACACGCTCGTGTTCGAGCTGACACGCCCGTGTTCCACCTCACACGGCTGTGTGGCCGGCCGTGTACCCCATGATTTTTCCCCAAAATCAACCCGAGCACTGCACGGGTTCTAGGACACGCCCGTGTCCTTACCCATGTCACCTTGACACGCCTAGACCCCAGGCCGTGTACACGGTCTCGACATTCCGTCGAGCGAAAAATCGTCAATCTGATGACACGGCCTTGGACACGCCCGTGTCCTAGGCCGTGTGACTTGTCTCCACGAATCGTCGAGCGAATCTCGTCGACTCCCCGGGACGATCGTCGACACGGGTCGACACGCCCTGCGACACGCCCGTGTCACAGGCCGTGTGCAATGTCTCAACGAATCGTCGAGCAAATCTCGACGACTTCGCGGCTAAGTGTCGACACGGGTCGACACGCCCTGCGACACGCCCGTGTCGCAGGCTGTGTGCCCAGTCTCGACACAATGTCGAGACCAAAGTGTCGACACCCCGTCTCAATGTCGACACAGGCTTGACACAACCTGGGACACGCCCGTGTCCCAGGCCGTGTGCCTGCAGCTAGAACCCAAGCTGGCCCAAAACGTCCCCCTCCGCTCCTTTGAGTTTCGGGGCGGTACAACTCTCCCCCTCTTAAAAGAATTTCGCCCACGAAATTAGATAAAGGAAAGACATGTACAAAACAAAATTTTGTACCTGAGCGGAACAACTCCGGATACTCGTCAAGCATAGTCTACTCTCGCTCCCAAGAGAGTTCCTCATGACCGCAATTGTCCCACCGGACCTTAACCATCCTGATCTCTTTATTGCGTAGCCGCTTGACCTCCGAGTCCTCGATCCGCACAGGCTTGACCTTTGTCGTTAGCCCACTATCCACCGGCTCTTGATCCACCGCGATCACTTGCGTAGGTTCTTGCACCGCCTTTCGAAGCATCGAAATGTGGAATACATTGTGTAAACCACTAAGCTCCACTGAGAGCTTCAACCGATAGGCCGCTTCACCAACTCGCTCCAGAACCTCAAACGGTCCAAGGTACCTCGGGCTTAGCTTTTTCAATCGCCATACCCGCGAGACACCCTTGAACGGCTTGATATTTAAGTATACATAATCGCCCACAGCGAACTCCACTTTCCTGTGCTTGGCATTATAGTACTTTGCTTGCCGGTCCTGAGAGATAAGCAACCTCTCCCAAACGCTTCGCACCGACAGAGTAACATTCTCCACTTCGAATCGCTTACACAATTTGACTCACCCGTTTCCAGCCAAGACAACGTCGTGCGACATCTCCTACCATATAAAGATGGTATTCCCATTGCCTTCTGAAATCCAAGACACACATGCGGAGCATGTCTTCCATAGTTCTATTGACCCTCTCGGTTTGCCCATCCGTTTGCGGGTGGAAGGCTGTGCTGAATTTCAACTTTGTTCCCAACATTTGTTGCACCAGCCTCCAATCATTGGACGTGAACCGCCCATCTCGGTCACTCACGATGCTGCGGGGCACACCATGAAGCCGTACTATGTTATCCACATAGAGCTTTGCCAACTTCTCCACCGGATCATCCTTCCTATGCGGAATAAAATGCGACACCTTGGTTAATCGATCAACAACCACCCAAATGGCGTCGTTCCCCTTTTGCGACCTTGGCAAACCGTGCACAAAGTCCATAGAGATGTCGTCAAATTTCCACTCCGGAATAGGCAAGGACTTAAGAAATCCTCCCGGCTTTTGGCACTCCGCCTTTACCAAGGCGCAAGGTTGGCACTTCGCTACGTATAGCGCCACATCCTTTTTCAAACCCGGCCACCAAAACAGTTTCTTCACATCACGGTACATCTTCGTGCTCCCCGGGTAAATCGAGTACTTGGTATGGTGTGCCTCGTACAACAACTCCACCCGCAAATTGCCCACACTTGGGACGCACAGACGACCGTCTTTCCAAAGCAATCCGTCCTCCATGACGAATTGGGAATTTTGACCCATCTAGAGCCTCTACCACGAATTGCTTCATATGAGCATCCATATACTAAGCCTGCCGAATACGATCAGCCAGGTCATATTGGACTTCAGTCCAATTCAGAACTGCTTCAGCACTTGATTGCTTGTCCACACAAACAATCTCCAACGCCTCCAACTCTCGCACCAACCGCTCATCATGCACCGATAGCCAGTTGGCTTAAGCTGGGGCTCGGCGACTCACCGCGTCAGCAACCGCATTCCCTTTATCAGGCGCGTAGTGGATCTTGAATGTATAGTCTCTCAAGAACGCCATCCATCTACGCTGCCGCAAATTTAGATCCTTCTGACCAATCAGATACTTCACGCTCTTGTGATCGGCGTAGATATCCATCGTCATACCGTACAAAATAATGCCTCCACAGCTTCAAGTCTAAAACTCACGGCCACTAACAACAAGTCATGGACCGGATAGTTTCTCTCGTGCACTTTTGGCTGTCTCGCGCCATAAGTTATTACACTTTCGTGTTGCAGTAGCACGCAACCCAACCCGCTGCCCGAAGCATCGCTATTAAATCTCATAGCCTTCGGTCCCACTCGACGAAGTCAGCACTGGCGCCGTGGTCAACCGACATTACAACTCCTCAAAAGTTTGTGCGCATTCCGGCGTCCAAACGAACTTATGCTCCTTCCTCGTCAATGTAGTCAGAGGTAACGCTATCCGCGAGAAGTTCTCTACGAAGCGCCTATAATAGCCGGCAAGCCCCAGAAAGCTCCGGACTTCCGCTACCGTAACAAGCTCAGGCCACTCCCGTATCGCAACAATCTTCGCCGGATCCACAGCAATACCCTCTCCACTTACTATATGCCCGAGGAATGCCACTGAGGATAGCCAAAACTCGCACTTCGAGAACTTGGCATACAACTGATTTCTCCTTAGCGTCTCCAAAACCAAAAGAAGATGCTTGAAGTGATCTTCCTTACTCTGCGAGTACACCAGAATATCGTCGACAAAGACGATCACAAAATGGTCCAAATACTCCCGGAAGGTCCTGTTCATCGAATCCATGAACACTGACGGCGCATTAGTCAGCCCAAACGGCATGACCCTAAACTCGTAGCGTCCGTATCCTGTACTGAACGTTATCTTAGGGATATAACTCTCCCTTAACTACTTTAGAGTACGTCGTTGGCCCGACCAACTGATCACAAAGATCATCGATCCTTGGGATTGGGTACTTGTTCTTTGCCGTCAACTTGTTGAGCTCCCGATAATTAATACATAGCCTCAAGCTTTCGTCCTTCTTCTTACTAAAGAGGGTCGGTGCGCTCCAAGGCGAAGGACTTGGACGCACATACCCTTGCTCCAACAACTTTTAGAAGTTGCACCTTCAGCTCCGCCATTTCCTTAGGCGCTAGCCGATATGGAGAGCGTGACACAGGCTTTGCACCTGGTACTAGCTCAAACATGAAATCTATCTCCTGTCGAGGAGGGGCTCCAGGAAGATCTCTAGGGAACACATCAGGGTATTCTGATACCACTGAAATACAATCCAATGTGGGCTTCGGCTTTGCAACCTCCACTAGTGTAAAGAACAGTTCTTCTCCGGCACGAACCGCCTTCACCACCTGAAGAGCAGACGCCAACGTCTTGCTCGACCACTTCGAGCCCGTAAAGGCATCTCACGACTTGCTCCCAGCTTGACTTCCTTGCTATCGCATCTATATTGGCTTGCTGCTCCGAGAGCCAGTCCATACCAAATATAACGTCGAACTCCACCAACGGAAGTAATGACGCTTGCAAATCGAACTCCTGATTCCCAATCCAAAACTAAGCGCAACAACTTCTACCCACGCACAAAGAGCACCATTGGACTATAACGCATCCAATTTGTCTTTTACCATCGAAGGAGGTACTACGACGCACAATATAATTCCTAATAAAGGAATGCGAAGCTCCCTAAATGAACGGTGCTCTCGCAGATAAAGTAAAGTAGCAACAAAGCTTAGCACAAATAGTTCTAAGCTAACGTGCACAAGGGCGACAAGTATTTAAGGCAAAACTATCTTTAAACCATACCTATCGTCACGACGCCGTGCTTCCTCCAGGGCTTTAGGCACTCAGGAGCATAATGCCCCCGCTCCCCACAGTTGAAACATGTGCTCGGGGTCTGACCCGTAGTCGCCCCAGAAGCACCAGAAGGAGCTGGACCCGAAGTCCTATGCTTCTTATACCATTTTCGATATACAGACTTTGAGGTGCTCGGCATTTTGAATGTCGTTTCCTTTGCACTAACATCCTTGACTGCTCCTGACATAGCTTGCTTACCCGTCCGAGCACCATTCCAACAGTCTCGGGCAAAGTGCCCTTTCTTTCCACAAGTATGACAAGTGTAAGTAGCTTTATTAGTCGATTTCATAGCCCCTTTCTCCAGCATTCTGCCGGATGCAGCTCTTATGGGATTTTAATAGTTCGATACCATGGTCGCTGGCATCGGGAGGGTCTTCCTCAAATCTGCCTCCAAAGATCTAGCTGATTCCACCAAGGCTCGGAATCCCAATAACTTTGGTCCTAGCAGTAGAACTCGTAACTCGGCACGCATGCCACTATAAAACCTATCGACTGTAGCTTGCTCATTATCCACCTCGAAGCATGGGTAGCGGCTTATCATAAGAAATGCTTGCAAATATTCCTCAACTGTGTGCGCTCCCTGCACTAAATGCATATTCAGCTGCTGCCCCAATGGTCTACGAAAGGTCATCTGCTGCATCGTGCCCACCGGCGTTGAAGCCACAACAGGGGCACAGGGTTGTACGTTTCCTCCAAGCTGTGCACCCGTCAAAGCGAACACCGCTTCTACGATCCTTCTAACGGTTTCATACGAAGGAGGAGGCTCAAACACCTCACCGGGTGCACTATGCTCCTCAGAAACCGGACACTCTGGCTGTCCAGCACCACTTCCGGTCACCTATAGTGGTACAAAACACCGTTAAGCGACCAAATAAAATTGTGAACAGTAATTATAGGAACACGCAGGTTCCTCAAACACGAGTATTTTCATTCCTAAGTGGACATTCATGGGTTCTTTTTACTGTTATTACGATGACTCACACAATGTGCTCACCACCCCTTAAAAAGAATTCGGCCACGAATTCCCTTAAGCCCGACCAAAACCAGTAGTCTGATACCAAATTGTAACACCCCCTATCCGTCACATAGCATATAGCAGTAGGTCCGGCCGGGGCCCGACGCCGTATGCCACAGACAGACCGGGTGGTTACTTATGGAAACCATCCAACCAATCTCAACGTCCTACACAGGGCATTCTAGCGGAAGCAGTTTATAAAAGTTGCAATAAAGAACCCAGCATTA
Source organism: Platanthera guangdongensis (assembly GCA_039583875.1). Taxonomy (NCBI): domain Eukaryota; kingdom Viridiplantae; phylum Streptophyta; class Magnoliopsida; order Asparagales; family Orchidaceae; genus Platanthera; species Platanthera guangdongensis. The sequence goes on from JBBWWR010000030.1 coordinate 37,447, forward strand.
GAGCATGAATGTCCACTAATACAAATTAGGAATGTTATACAAAATACCCAAAATAAGCCTTAAGGCCTTACAAAATGTTTCACTTCATATTACATGTTTTACAAACCACGGCACGCAGGCCGGTCACATATGAATAAAGCAGTAAACACTTCCAAATAGGCCTTCAAGGGCCGGCTTTGCATTTGGGCTTTAGCCCGCTATTGACCGCATGGTCCAGCAGCACCTGCAAGCAACATAAACACCGCACGGTGGCAAACAAAAAGGCAACGGTCAGCAATGCTGACCAAATTAAAACGATCCCGCCCCCAACTCGGGGCGGCGATGCTCCTTCCCTGCATTTCATTAGCATAAGCGAGCAAAGTATAATAATATTCATTACATCACAGGCGTAGGCTCACACGGCCACACACCCCGTGCACTCAGGGCACATTCTTGGTGAACCGGTCGATGTCACGTCAGTTAAAGCCATGGACATTCCGGACCCACCACCGCCACTTTGACGGCCAAACTTATGAGCAATTTGTCTTCCCGGCATGGGTCACGTCAATTTAAGCCATTGACCGCCGAAGACTCTTATCTATGCCAACGATAAGTGCCACATAACTTTAGGTCTCTTTAACCCGAACGACATAGATATGGGTACGGTTCCATCTAACCCGTGCTCACGTCGCAACGACAATTTAAGCCATTTGCACAGGTCAAACTTCTCCCGAGTCCCCTTTTCGTCACACAATTTCACATAACTCGGTTACGTTCAAGTTCGCTCTCAGGCCTCCATGTTGGCAAGATGTCGTATCCGCCCAGTTTTCCGGGTGCACCTTTGGGTTAGTCCCCAAGGCTCCCTGCTGCAATCTACCGCGTAGAAAACCCGAAAAACAAACCATAGCACGGAGTCTTCTCCGGCATTTATGCAATGCAACATCACCGATCCAGACCAACATGTCCAGGTAGGCTTCACACATCATGCTTATGTCCGTTCTCGCTTACGGACTCTAAACAACGGGGACTTCACATATCTACCCGAAGGAACGCCTCCAACTCTCCGCAAACTCGCGAGAGCGGGCTTCCTATGCAAAGAAAGAGAGCTACTCATGCTCAAGATGAGGATCGTTACCCTTGCGTTCCTCTTTGGCGCCATGGAAAAGTAATCAGATGAAAACCACTGCATTAGCGTTGCCTCCGTGGATCTGGAGTCGGCTCGCGATTCGGAGCTCCGAAGCTCCTCCAATGGCGGGATCTAGCTCCTTCTTCCTCCCTTGGCTGTCCTCTCTCTCTAAGGCTTTAGAAAGAGAACATTTAAGAAAAAGTGAGGGTTTTGAAACCCCAAACCCGGGTATATCCCTTCAGGAACAACCCCCAGTCGTTGGATCTCAAAATAAGGAAACGAACGGCTTTGATTCGGGGCTGAAATGCCCAATCTGGACCGAACACGGCCTGGCACACGCCCATGTCCAGGGCCGTGTGCCTCATTCTCCGTCAAAATGGAATCACCTGGAACCTCACACGGGCATCGAACACGCCCGTGTTCGAGCTGACACGCCCGTATTCCACCTCACACGTCCGTGTGGTCGGTCGTGTACCCCATGATTTTTCCCCAAAATCAACCCGAGCACTGGACGGGTTCTAGGACACGCCCGTGTCCTTACCCATGTCACCTTGACACGCCTGGACCCCAGGCCGTGTACACGGTCTCGACATTCCGTCGAGCGAAAAATCTTCGATCTGATGACACGACCTTGGACACGCCCGTATCCTAGGCCGTGTGCCTTGTCTCCACGAATCGTCGAGCGAATCTCGTCGACTCCCCGGGACAATCGTCGACACGGGTTGACACGCCCTGCGACACGCCCGTGTCGCAGGCCATGTGCCATGTCTCAACGAATCGTCGAGCAAATCTCGACGACTTCGCGGCTAAGTGTCGACACGGGTCGACACGCCCTGCGACACGCCCGTGTCGCAGGCCGTGTGCCCAGTCTCGACACAATGTCGAGACCAAAGTGTCGACACCCCATCTCAATGTCGACACAGGCTTGACACAACCTGGGACACGCCCGTGTCCCAGGCCGTGTGCCTGCAGCCAGAACCCAAGCTGGCCCAAAACATCCCCCTCCGCTCCTTTGAGTTTCGGGGCGCTACACCTGCTATGTGCACTCTCTGGTTGCTCTCAAGACGAAGCTAGTCTTTGTTGGGTATGATGAGCAGAGGAGAATATGGATGTGTATGGATCCTGCGATGAAGAGCCTCATCGTATCTAGAGACGTTGTCTTCGATGAATTGACGCCATATTGGGATAGCTCTTATGTGCACCTAGAGATGAGTAGGTCAGATGGTGGGCAGAAGGAGGCTGCTGCTAAGGTTCATTTAGAGTTGCCTGAGTCACCAGGATCTCCAGGTTGTTCTAACTCTGGGGAAAAGGCGTCAGGGTCATGAAGTAGGGGGAGTAATGCTCTAGGAGATTCTGGCTCGAAGGCGGAGGCTTCCGGTTCAGGAAGCAGGGGGAGCAATGTTCCATTTAGTTCATGTTCAGGAGGGGAGTCTTCTATTTCAGGTAGCAGGGGGAACGTTGCTCCAGGTGCTTCTGGTTCCACCAAGGAGGCGTCTTGTTCAGGAAGCAAGGGGAGCATTGTTCCGGGTTTGCCCGGGAACAGAGCTGGTTCAGGAGCAACGGAGGTGGTTATCCATGATCCGGTTCATCGGAGATCGAAGAGGATCAGTAAGCCACTAGCTCGATATAACGAAGGGAACACAGCCGGCTTGGTCCCATATTTCCATGCTAGCCCTCAGGTCGAGCGAGGATCTTCTGGCTGTGATGACCCCACTAGAATCAAGGAGGTGGTTGACACCAAGGTTGAAGAGGAGACTACTCTCAGAGGTAACGAGGCTTGGGCTTTTGTGCCCAAGGTAGTTGGACATACACCTTTGATGCATGAGTGGAGGTTGAAGCTGATGAAGAAGCCAGGGGGAAGCATGGCTCCTTTTGGGAGATGCTGGAGGGCTCCCTCATGGTCCATGATATGTGGGGCGATGACTATGTCTTAGACATCTCTTCGTAGTTGCTATCGGAGGGACCAGGTGCAAGGTTACGGGAGCTGCTGGAGTTATTCAACATTTCTCACTTCAAGGGGGAGTGTTGAAATTTGTGAAGTGAAAGTGGGTGAATGGAGAACTTAGACCTATCTGCGCGGACAACGCGAACAGGGTTGGCGGACTGCTAGGTCGGCAGGGATGTTGCAGATGGTTTGTTCTGAAGCAGCCTGGGCGGTGTGTTCATACGGACAACGGGGATAGCAGTGGCGGTCTGCCAGGCTGACTTGTGCTCAACAGGCAGTTGGATCCCAGGAAGTAACTTGGCGGATAAAAACTCTATCCGCTGAGTCCGGCAAGAAGCGGACTGAAGAACTGTAGCTCGGCAGGACGGCTTGGCCAATGCCTTGGTCTTGCTCTGGTGCAGCGGCAAGAGGAAGCCGCGGAGACCTCCAGTCAGTGCGGACAGGTGTTGGAGGTCGTCGGGTTTGGCAGACTGAATCCAGTGTCCGCCAGTAAGTGCAGACTGGACCTTGTGGTCAGTGGTGTGGACTTGGTTAGTTCTGAACCAAGTCCATATTTTGCTCAGTCTGGGGAGATCGCGCAGTAGAGTGCGAACTGTGCCTCAGTCCTCCCAGCTTGGCATAAGTGCATTTTCATTGGTTACGAGTTTGGGGATAAGCGGACTTGAGATTTTGTCTGCAACTGTGTGCGGACTGGATCTGGAGTCCGCTGAGTCCGACAGCTGCCTTGCTGGTGTGGCTATGGACTTGGGATATGCAGACTGGAGCAGTCTACGGGATATGCAGACTAGAATAGTCTGCGGTATATGCGTATTGGAAGTTTACTGTGTAAGCAGACTGGAGCTGGAGTCCGCTGAGTCCGGAAGGTGTCTTGGTAACAAGGCTATGGACTCTGCTTGCAGACTGGAGTTGTCAGCAGGGATATGCAGACTAGTGCTGTCCGTAGTATGGACAGAATAGAACAGCGTGTCCACCTGAGTCCGGTAGTTGCGTTGGTGGCGAAGTCGTGGGCTCGGGATTGGCGGACTGAAGAGCTGTGTCCGCTGAGTCCGGCAGGTGCCTTGATGGCGAGGCTTTTGGGCTCGGGATTAGCGGGCTGGTGCTGTGTCCGCGGATTGGCGAACTATTTCTACGGAGTCCGGCTGTGGTGGTCTTAGCTTGGCCATGCGACAAGGCGAACTGGTGTTGTTGTCCGGCCTTGGAGAAGCAATGGCGGATTAACTATCCTACAAATGTAGCGACAGATTGGAGTGTGTCCGCGGGTGTTGCGGATACACATGTTCTTGCTGCGGAATGTGGTGATAATACTATCGGCTAGGGCAATGACCACACTCATCATCATGCCTATAAATATGACCCATGCCACATCAGGAACAGTAACCTCCATGCGTAAGTGAACAGTACCTTGAGATCGTAACTGTTGTTGCGGACTGGACTTTTGTGTCCTCGTGGTTTGATTGAGTTGACCGAGTTATGCTGTGTAGGTTGGGCGGATAGTGCTGGAAAGACAGGACTTGGCTCTGATTGTAGTCAGAGACAGTGCAGACTATGTGGTTAAGCAACAGGCGGTATACAGTAGGTCGCGGACAGCGACCAGACGGTCTTCTCCTTGGCAACTTGGTTCGGGGTTCAATAAGTCGCCTACTTCAGGTGGATTGTTCTATTCGGCATCGTAGTGTGTGCGGTCTTGCTGCTATGCGACATCGCGGTCAGGCAGCTTGCAGATCGGCAGCTAGAGCAAGCACTGGAATAATGGGTAGTCCGCGCGGCTTGGGTTGCGATTTGGCGACCTGGAGGACTGAGCGGACTCCATAGCAGTAGACCGGTGACTTGATGGTTGAGTCCGTGCTGCTTGTTTCTCTTATCTTATTTTTTATAGTCTCTGCTTTCCCTTTGGTGGTTGGTTGGTGAAGCATGTCTCGCCATGTATGTCTCACTGTGTAAAGAAGTTTGTTGTGAATCAATAAATACTCTTGTGCTGCATGTGTTGCTGGTTGATTGACTTCAGTTGAGATAACCCCTGCTCACTACATGTTCCATGGAATATTCCGTGTGATCAAGGTTTGATCTTGATAGTACTGAGAATATTAATTTGGCATCAGGCTATCTTGTTGACCACCTGGAGAAAATTCAACGTGGCAGTAGTGCCATGTTGTTGAATTTTAACAGGTACAAACAAGAAAGATACATGAAAACCATGCGTTACCTTCTCGCACGGTTCAGCCGAAATCGTGCGTGAACAAAACATACGGGCTGGTCGATCCTCCATAATAACCTGTAGAAAACGCATGACTGATAGAATCTGTGCGCTAAGAAAATGCATGACCGTGCGTTTTCCATAAATCAGAATTCTGACTTGGGGAAAAACTGACCACCTGCAAGCAACAAATAAATCAAAAGAGGACCCTCCAGCAATGCAAAAATGCAACAAAAACAACTGGAAAGAGCCCCTAGGGAGCACCATGTGTGCTTACCCCCAACAACAGAATGCCCAATTGCACACCCTTGGGCCAAAACAGTGCACAAAATGGTCATAAACTGGACGATGCCAATATAACTGCATACCTGTTGAAATGCGGTGCACGAGTGCGAAAACAAGCCTAGTTGACTCCGAAAAACCCTATAAATATCGGACTCATCACGGATTTGACTCTTTTACCCCGGGTAATTTTACCTTTTTTCCCTTGGTGGTCTGCGTAAAGCCCTTCAGAATAGCGGAGTTTGGCTATTGGCAGACCCAGCCTAGGGTATTTTGGTAATTTTAGGTTGGTTCAGTTTGGTTATTGGCAGGTCAAACTCAGAGGCCTATAGATAGACCGATAAGATGCCTTGAAAAGGCTGTTAAACCCTTCTATCTTCTTCCACAAAGGCACCTAGCTCAGCACTGGCTAGGGAGGGGGAGAACTTCTATTCTTCAGGGTAAGAGGTGGGACCTACGAGCTTAGACCCTCGATCTGTTTCTTGTTCTGTGACTCACGTCGAGAGGGTGGTTCAAGAAGAGTAGGTGTGAGCTGCAACTTCGGGTCTGAACTCTAGGAGAAATTGGGTTTCTGGCTTCAACACCGAGAGAGATTATTAGGTCAAGCCCAGGTGTTTTGGCTAAACGAAGACCGACTTGTGGGTGGTTATCAATATACTTGGCCGCAAATGCGCAACCTTCCCACTTTTCAATTTGACCCCGCCTACCTACGTACTAATAGCACCACCACTGTGAGCGAGTATAGTTGTGGCACTAGACCCATAGATTCTTATAAGAGTGACCCTATGCCTCAGGTTAGATCTTTTCCCCACAAATTTAGTAATAACCATAGTGTGCCTATTTCCACCTCTAGGGAAAACAAGCAGTTTAGACCCTATATTCTGGACTCGAAAGATGTTACTACTAGGGTTTTGGCTAATTTAGTTTTGAAGTCTGAGCCTCCTAAGATTGTGAATGATACCTATGAGTATTCTGATGTAGATGTTGTATCTCTTGATTCCAGGATGACCACCTGAGTGAGAGAATTCCATCATGTATGACAGTGCCCGACGATTTTGATGATTCTAACATTGATTGTATACCTAGTCATTTGGAAGATGATGTATGGGATGATGGCATTCCGATCTGTGAGAGTATCATGTTGCCTATTACATGCTCTACTAGTGTTATGTCTGATCACCCTAGTATTTAGTGCCCTCTCCAGGCTGCGATACCCATAGTGATATAGCCTACGATTACACCCACTGAGATTGTATCGGAGTCATCTGAGGAGCCTGAGAGTGAGGATTTCCCTAGTATTATTATGGATGAGTTACCATCTGAGGGAAGGGTACTTTTGGACGATTCTCTTGTTTTATACATGGATGAGAGTTCCTTGATGTTGTCACTGTTGGGTGAAATTTATTCTGATTTGGATTTTATCCCGGGATTGAATTTACCTACCCTTCATCCTGTTTAATTGCCTACATTATATGATTTTTTTAGGTCGTAGATCTGGTAGTCCTAGTCTGAGTTTTTGTGCCACGCCCACTCTATTGTTTCCTATATTGACGTTGGCTCAGTGTTTAGATATTAATATGTTGAGCGCACTAGTATTTGGTCTTTTCACCGCACCTCGTAGATCTGACTACGCGTCACCTTTGACAGTTCATTTTTCTTAATGTCCAACTACGGTCTATCCTCGACTGTTTCTGACTCCATGGAGATTCTACACATAGATTTAGTCTTATCACGCCATAATTATTTATCCAATCCAGTGGCACACACTTTTCCTACGACTATTTATGACCTCCTCTTACATGTATCTAGGATGTTAGCTAGACATTTTAATTTATGCCGCACGCACTTCCGATCTCTGGCAAGATCGTCTTACGCTAGAGTTAGTGATTTGGGTTTAGTCTGGTCAGTCCCCGAGCGGATGCCTTCTGGCTCCATCAATAATTTAATACGTAGGAATGCCAAGGCCACAGGCGTTGTTGGCAAGCTCACTCAACACTAGAGGTACGGAAGTTGTTGGCATACTAAGAAAATATGCTAAGGCCACAGGCGTTGTGTGTGGTCTACTCACTCAATATCATACATCTAAAAGGTTGTGACTGGTTGAAAAAGTGGCCAAGTCCATAGGCGTTAAGTGAGTTCAACTCACTCAACGTCATACAACAAAAAGCTATGAGACAGGCAAATACTGTTAAAGCCTAAGATGAAATGAGCAGGAAAATGGCTAAGTGCACAAGCGTTGAGTGAGTAGACCACACTCAACGCCATACTCTAAATTCATTTAGTATTGCTCTGTAAGTCAAAGCCACAAAAATTTTGTGTTGATATTTGACTAAGTCCACAGGCATTGAGTGAAGCAAGCTCACTCAACGCCATGTGATAAAGCATTGACTGTACCTCTTTCAGTCAGAGCCTATCTTCTTAGACATAGAAATTTGGCTAAGTCCAAATGCGTTGAGTGTAACTCACTCACTCAACGCCAGATAAATAGAAGGAAATTTGTTAAGGTGTTTGGAGTTGAGTGGAGCTTACTCACTCAACACCAAGATGCAGAGAAATCTGGCTAAGCCAAAAAGCGTTCAGTAAGGCATGCTCACTCAACACTCTCAACACTAGACATGCAGAAGAAGCTGAAAAATAAGCTAAGGTAAAAAGCGTCGAGTGAGGCTTGCTCACTCAACACTCTCAATGCCCAAAGGCAGAAAAGTTACCTAAGTGTTTTGGCGTTGAGTGTAGCTTACTCACTCAACGCATTGATTGACAAATTTCTGTCTAAGTGTTTTGGCATAGAGTGAGGCTTGCTCACTCAACACCTATGCTAATGTTGCTTGATTTTGGCCAAGTCCACAGCTGGTGACGTCAATAAGTCAACATTATTCAAATTGGTAACGGGAAAGCTACAGTACAAGCCAAAAGGAGCCGCTAAGCTACTGTACGACAGTTGACGTTAATTCAAGATTGTAGCCGACATTAAATGTATGGGGTCCACTGCTCAAGGAGCCGTTGGGTCACAATCAATAAAAGGAGAAGCCTTTTATAGAAAAATGAGCTGTTGGTGTTGTTCTTCTTCATCGTCATTATTGCTGTGACAAAAGAACAGGAAGCTCAAGTCAGCAAGATGAAGAGCAAAAAGAAGTTAGCTGATAGTCATCTTCATCGACATCAACAAGTTCAGATTTAAACTCTAAGGGAAAGAAAGCATCCAAAGTCTAACCCTAGCCACATGATCTGGGATCTAAATCAAGTTAGCTGGTGTCATTCTCACCTGCACTAGCAAGGTCAGAATGCTTAGTTTCCGAGGAAGAAGAAGTAGCTGAATCATCTAGATTAAGCAGTCAGGAAGACAGTAATGAGTTTGTCTTGGCTTAAGAAGCTGTTATGGGAAAAATCCCCAGCAGCAGTCACTTCACAGATCCAGCAGAACATTTTCTGAAGAAAAATTTTTGGAGCTATGAATAAGTAAGAGCTGAGCGTCTGGTTCAGTTCAGAAAGGTGCAGATCAGGTAATCAGGAAGTTACTTCCAGTACAAGAGCTATTCTTCATCCTTGTTGCTGTGAAGAAGGAAGTGGGGCTGGGATTTTCCAGCTCAGGTTGTAGGAAGATCATCTGCAGTTACTTATCTAGTTCCAGCTGGATAAAATCCCTGGTGCTGAGAAGAGGATGTTAAGACTAAGACTTTTCTTAGTTCGGATATGTAGACACAGGAAATACTTTCCTAGTGTCAAAGTTGAGCTGAGTTTATCTCAGCTCAGGTAGATTGGCATAGAGAAATTTCTCTTGTGTCCAATCAAGGACCTCACCAACCCACTTCCATCTTGTAAGATCATTTGTGGATCTGAGTGGTAGGAGCAAACTTGATCTGAAGTAGGATCCAGAAGTGGATCCTGAGTTGTGGGGCTGTTTAGTCTGAGCTATAAGATCCAGTTTGGATCTGAGGTAGGTGATCAATTGATCACTGAGTTATAGGACATTGAGCATGAGGTAGGTGAGTCATTCTCACTGAGTGGTAGAGCACTTTTTCCTGAGCTGTAGGATCCTTTGGATCTGAGGTAGGACCTTTGGATCTTAGATGCAGGAGAGTCATTCTCTCTTAGGTAGGATCCCTTGTGGATCTGAGGTAGGGCTGTCCTCTTAGCCTGAGTGTAGAGACTTTGGCTTGAGATAGGTGATCTGCTGATCACTGAGTTATAGGCCTTTGTGGCTGAGTGTAAGTCTTGGAGGAGACTGAGTGATCCTGGGGGATCAAGGTGTAAGCTCCTAGGAGCAGAGATTTGGAGATGAGGCTAGTCTAACTAGATAGTTCGATAGGTGGGAGGGAAAGTGGATGTACTCTTGTTAGGGGAACCACTATAAATCCTTTGTGTGCTTTATGTGTTTGTTGTGTTGCCGGTTGCATATCTTGAAAGCTTAACTCAATCATCTAATAAATCATCTAACAATAAGGATAATAAAAGATAGTCACTAAGGACTAAGAAACCTATTCACCCCCCCCAGGTGATTTAGCTATCCTTGAAATCAAAGACTTTCAAATCTGAATGAAAGAATTTGTTTCCAGTTCACTAATTTCTTTCATTTTCTGATCCAACAGTGAGGCTGAATCTGCATGTTGTAAAGTAGCAAGCTGAAAGGAGGAAATCTCCTTAGCCTACTTCTTTGTCAGCAACTTGCTTTTCTTAAAATCTTCTAGAAGAACACCATATTTGTCAATGACTAAATTGACATCTTCTTCTGATTTAGACCCATCTTCATCACATGATCGAGATGCCTTTGAAACAGGACTGGTTTTATACTTAGTTTCATTGGATTGACTGGACTGAGATAGTAGCTTGATTGGACCAGGCTGATCCTGACTAGATTCCTCATCTGACATAGCCATTTGTCCATAACCGCACTTTTCTCCTTCATCATCTTCATCCACCTCTGAATCACTATCTGATTGTGATAGAGGGGCCCTGACTCCAATCCTGGCAGTAGGATATTCTTCCTCAATTTCTTTTGCAATAGCAGCAAGCATGCTATTGAAGGCTTCTTCTTCAGCTTCTTCTTTAGCAGAATAAATCCCTATGTTGGCTTCCTCTTCTTACTCTTCTGACTCAGATGAGTATGAGTAAGTACAGCTCTTTTGCTTCTTAGTAGTGAAGGACTTATCCTTCTTGTCCTTGTGTTGGTGGTCTTTCTTCTCCCCAGCTTCCTTTCTTTCGATAGGACAGTCGACTATCACATGCCCTGGCTTTCTACAACAATAGCAGATAACATTAGTAGAAATTTGTTTACTAGGTTTAGAATCATACTTGTCCTCCTTGGAGGATTTCTTCTTGCCCCTGTAGTAGTTATCTTCGGGATGAGAGGAGGAGAAGGATATGTTACTCCTATGTTTCTTCTTCATGAACTTTTGGAATTGCCTGGAGAAGGCAGCAAAGTATTCATCAAACACGTGACAGTCTGATGTTCTTGTCTCTGAGCTTTCTGAGTCGGACTCAGTATCTCTTCTTAGTGGGGAAGGTGTCCTTCCTCTACTTCTTTTTGAGGCTTCAGCCTTGAAGGACAATGACTTTTCCTTGGCCTGAGAATTGTTGTTGGTCTCCTCCTCTTTTCTGACTGTTAGTTGTATCTCATGTGATAGCAGCTTTCCAAACTGGGTGTGAGGTGGAGTATTACCTAGCTTTGCAACATCTCTGATGGCGCATATCTTTGTGTCCCAATTTCTAGTGAGAGATCTTAAGAACTTGTCATTCAGTTCATAATGATTGAAGGGCCTCCCAGAGGTCTTTAGTTCATTCACAATCCTAAAGAACTTTTCATAGCATATGGCTATGTTGTCTCCTTTAGACTTCCTGAAAGCCTCATACTCCTAGTTGATCATGAACTTCCTATCATCTCTGACTTCCTTTATCCCCTCAATGTAGATCACAAGAGTGTCCCACATTTCCTTTATAGTTGTACAGTGGATCAGATTCTGAAGGGTAGAATCATCAATAGCACTGACAATGATATTCTGATCCATCTTGTCCATGGTGGCAAGAAAGACTTCATCCTTTTTCATCTCAGAATAAGTCTTAGGTGTCTGGACATTTGCATCCAGAGTAGAGATCTTCATAGGGATGAAGGGTCCCTCTTTGACACTAATGAAGATTTTGGGGTCAGCTGCTTCCATGAACAACATAACCCTATCCTTCAAGATGTCAAATCCTTCCTTCCTGCAGATTGGAAGCTTTATAGCACCCTGCTCCATATAGTTCACTCCTGAACCCATGAGGACAGATTGTAGCTAACCTTAGAGATCTACTCAGACTGTTAAGCCTTTCTTGAGTAACCTCGCTCTAATACCACTTGAAAGTCTCTGTTTTCTAGGTTAGCTAAACACCTAGAGGGGGATGAATAGGTTATTTGTCTCTTTTAAATTATCTAGACCTTAATCTGATAAACGTGTGCGTAGTGTTATGTTAAAATTAGCTTTCAAGGCACACACACACACAGAAGACACAAATATTTATAGTGGTTCCCCAAATTATGGGTATGTCCACTGTCCCTCCCACCTTTCTAACAATGTGCTAGACAAGGCTCTTCGCCAATACTTGTCTCCTAAGAGCTTATAACTTGATCCCGCAGGACCACTAAGTCTCCTTCAAGACCTACAGCTCAGGCACAAGGCCCTACAACTCAGTGATTAAGAAATCACCTACCTAGGGCGCAAAAGGCCTACCACTCAGGCTGGAAGGATAGCCCTATAAACTCAGAGAGATAACTCTCCTACATCTTAGGCCAATGACACTACCTCAGATCTATCATAGAGATCCTACACTCAGCCTTTACAACACAGGCCTACAAACTCAGATATAAAATATCATACTCTCAGATCCAATACTGGATCCTACAGAAAGAATTAGGTTGAGTTGATTTGACACCAGAGATATTTCTCTATGTCTGCTTCCTGTGCTGAGTGTGAATCTGCCCAACTTCTTCTCAGCAACAAGATGAATGTTCTTCAGTATATTGCTTGCTTGTGCTGGAAGTAACTGATGTTGAAGACTATATCTTTGACAACACTTTTCCTCTTCAAATAGCTAACATGACTTTGCAAAATATAAAATCTCTGCTTCTCTTCTTTATCAGAAATTGATTTCTGAACTGTTATCGCTGGTGAAGATCGCAACAGCTATCACTTTTCGCTTTTAGATTAACTAAGCAGAACAAAACCTTCAGGCTCGTTGATAATGATGAGGAAGACAGTGGTGTTCCGCCGCAATGTGTAATCAGAAAACCATAAAAGCTTATTCCGCATTTGCCAATCTTTCCCTTTTATAGATTACTGATCAACGACCCTTTGACCCGTGGGCCCCGCCTGAATTGCAGCTTTACCACCTTCCTTTTATATAAAAGGACCACCAGCTGGCCACCGACGCCATTAAAGGCAATCTGAAGCTTTCCCGTAACTATTTTGAATTATTTTGACTTTTATTGACTCATGCTGACGTCAGCCATTCTGGACTGAAAAATTCCAAACAACTGCCAGGCGTTGAGAGCATTGAGTGAACTGGCTTCACTCAATAATTCTGGACTAAGCATATTTCATAGCTCATCAAGGCGTTGAGTGTGTTGAGTGGTTGGCCTTCACTCAATGCCATTTGCCTTAGCCGCTTCTTTGAATTCTGCCTTCTGCTGAGGCATTGAGTGAAGTAGCTTCACTCAACGTTTCTGTACTTAGAATAATTTTGCTCTACATGAAGACGTTGAGTGTGTTGATGTCACTCAACGCTTTCTCCCTTCAGCCTCAACATTTGACAAGGATTTGAGTGAATTGGATTCACTCAACGCCTTTGGACTTGGTCAAATTCTGCTTTCTTCTTAGGCTTTGACTGCAGTAGCATGACTCAATGCTTAAATCCTCTGGCGTTGATTGAATTGGCTTCACTCAACACTTTATTTCTCTGGCATTGAGTGAACTGAATTCACTCAACCCTTTTTGTACTTAGATAGAGTTTCCTGTCTTTCTCCCAAGGCTTTGACCTTCTAGGCTTGTCTCAACGCTTTCTGTCATTTGGCATTGAGTGAACTGGCTTCACTCAATGCTTTTGTACTTAGATTTTTTTTGACAGAATATCCATGGCTTTGACAAAGTGAACTTTACTCGTCGAATAAACTGTATGGCGTTGAGTGAGTTGACATCACTCAACCCCCGTGGACTCAGTCAATTTTTTTGCTTGCTGAAGCTTAGCCTTTTACTGTCCACACCTGCCTCAGAGCTTTTTAGCATATGCCGTTGAGTGAACTGGCTTCACTCAATGCCTTTGGACTTAACAAAATTCCTTTCTTGTTATCATCTGTCCTTGACTCCAGGTGTTGAGTGAGCTTGCTCCACTCTTGCTTGTAGGCTTGCCTGCTTTTTTGCCTTTGTGATACGCACGAAGCCCGACTCTGATTTAGACAATGAGCATGCTGAGATCGGATTTCGCGCAACGAAGGGAGGTAAGTGAACTTATCATGAGTAATGCAGGATATTTGTGGGGAATATTGAGGTTATATATTTCCCGGGGCGGGTTGATTATTTCTACTCCTCCTGGAGGGACTATTATCTTACTGAAAATAGAGTTGTCGGATTTTAGTTAACTAAAGTGGTTATAAAAGAGAGTTGTAAGATGACTTAGAAAATTCTATGAAGGATTAACGCTCGACATCGAATCAGATTGAAACTAAAATAACTCTTAATAATTATAGAACTTAGTTTTCAAATTAATTAAAGGCAACTTGGCCGTGGAGGTTCCACAAACAGGAGCTCACCTATCTCTAGGGATATCGCTCACCTGAATAATAAGACTATTCGACCAAACTATCGTCCAATGAAGGATTCCTCTTAATGCACGCTTTACGCTAAGAACCCCGCTATTGGGTGGGGTACCCAATCCGATAGAATTATGCTTCTCCTCTCTCAAGGTTATGCACGCAACTCTTTTTACCCAAGGGTGATCGGTCCATACGCATGGCCTCTCGGCTAGCTAGCATATGGATAACGTAAATAGATTCCACACATCGATATATGATTCTACGCATCGTATACTCGGGGAAAACCTTAAGTCCGTTAATTAAAGTGAGAAAAGACCTTTAATTATTTAAAGTGATTTTTTATGTCTCAATGCTCTTCGATACTGAGGGCTAAGAACGATTAGCCACTCATCGGGATGGGGACGGCTTATGAGTTTGGTGAGGCGTGAGTTCAAAAGTAAATGCTAAAGGGTTATTAAAAAGGACATAAAAATAACACAATGTTAGAAAGAAGGAAAAGCTAGCTAAACAGAGAACGAACACACTCAACAAAGCCATAAAAAAGGAAAGACATAATTGAAAATTGCGAGTCCTACTCAAACAAGTAGGCGGGAAATATGGGAGTCCTACTCAAACGAGTAGGCGGGAAATAAATGCAAATTACAAGTCCTACTCGAATGAGTAGGCGAAAAATGAAAGCAAGTTCTACACAAATGAGGAGGCGGAAAATGAAAGCAAGTCCTACTCAAATGAGTAGGCGGAAAATAAATACACACAGACACATACACTCTACATAATTGAATGAAAGCAATAAACACTATCTCATACACTCAGACACTCTACATAATTGAGAAAGTGATAAAGAGATCAATAAAAGAAAGCAAAAATAATTATCTCATACACACACACACTCTTCATGAAGTTTGAAAGATCAAAATGAACTTAATCTTATACACTCACACACACATAAGAGAGGAAATCAAAGTGATCGAAAAATGCGTAAAAAGAGGAAATAAAAATTAAAGGAACAAAAAGGGTTTTCAATTAAATGCAAAACCCAAAGTGTTTCAAAAATTAAAAAGTGACTTTCATACTTATAACTTTGTAAATATGCTTAAAAAGTGGAAGAAAGAGTAAAAGAACAAAAAGTTTTACGAAAATAAAAAGTGTAAGTTAAAAAAATAAAACCACTTTAAATCCATTTTTGTGAATCCATACGAATGAAGAGCACAAAAAATCCTAAACCTAAACAAACCTAAGGGACAAGATAAGAAAAGCTATCATAACAACTAATAATTTTGAGGAAATCTAAAACTAAACTAAGCAAAATGATAATTTGAAAACATAAAAACAATAAATCTAACTCATACACACACACAAACACCCATTTTAAAGACAAAATCAAAGATACGAAAGATCACTGAAAGAGGGGAACTCAGATGCATTCCAAAACAACATAAGGAGAGAAAAACTAGCATATTTTATTAAGGCAAAAGTAGAGTTACAAGAAGCTAAAGAAAACACTAAAGAAAGGGGAAGAAAATCTCCTTACATAGCTCAAAATAAAACCAAGCAACACACCAATAGTAAAATGGCTCAAAAATATAAACCCTTTGTCATTACAGAAAATTTCAATTCAGCGAAAAAAATTTAGATTACACGCTAGGTCACGGGCGTGACTGAGGGGCATGTCGGATCTGGCGTGCTGGTGAAGCCGAAAATCCGGTCAGCTGGCATGGTTCTGCAGGCTTTGGGTAGTCCACGTGTTGGTCACGGGCTTGTAGCATGGGCGTGACTAGACACCTGGCAGAATTTGATGTCGACATCAACTATTTAAACAGGGTCGAAAACTATGGGAATGACACGGGCGTGTCGGAATGGTCATGTGCGTGTCCAAGTTTTTCCATTACAGGCGGCAGTTCTCCACTAGGATCAAAGTGATGCTGCCGGTCACGGGCGTGTAGTGCTGGTCACAGGGGTGTACTTTAATTTTTTGACTTTTTCCGCAAAATTTCTGGAAAATAAAATAAAGCTAAGTTAGAAGAGTATATACAAAAAAGGAACATTTTATTGAAGAAAAATAACTAAAAACAACGAAAGTAAACTAAAATTATCTAAATAAAGTACGTAAAAATACAAATATTTACAACTAATCACTTTGTCAACTGCTCTTCTTGATATCTGGCGTTGAGTGAACTTGCTCCACACAACGCTTGTGTACTTAGTGGAATTTCTCTGTCCAGATTCCTTCCTTAAGCCATCTGGCGTTGAGTGAGCTTGCTCCCCTCAATGCCTGTGGACTTAGACAGATTTTCTATCTCTCCACATACCTATCTTGTGACCACCTATCCAATCAATAAGATAAGGACTAACCTGCATGCATGAACCCTAACACACATCAAATACACCTTGTTTGTATGTCATTGACTTGTTTGACTTCTTACAAATCTGGGATATTGGGATCAATGGACCCAACAATAGGAACGTCACTCAACTGGGCTTAGACTCAATGACCTCTATTGGCACGAAGAATTACTTCGTGCACTACCGAATAGTCTTGACTACATCGAGAAAAAACATTAATACCTTGCCCGTTCCTCGCAAACAATCAAACTTAGTCACATGTTAGGTGGTCTTTCCCAATGTGACTTCCTTAGGGTTGCAATCAATACCGGTATGCTGCTCCGAGAGCTAGTCCATACCCACGATCACATCAAACATAACTATTCCCAGCACAGATGCTTCTAAACCACGACATGACCTCATAACCGCATCTTAACACACGACTTACTACCCGTGTTCAACTTTTCTTCTTAAGGCAATGTCATTCCAATCTTATATATGATACAACTATAGTACAAAGGGAATACATTATGCCCTAATCAAAAGACTTCTTGATTATTCTTGATTATTCACGACAACATGTTTGTACATGCAAAACATGCACTGTTTTATAAAGTAGAACTTAAAGTTCACTATTACAGCGATTTATTTAAGTACACTTGAAAATCCATTTCAGTTTGTTGTCATCAAAGGGCCACTTCGGTAGTCCCGGGCAATATGCCCCTCTTTGCCACACAAGTAGCAAGTACGTGGAGTTCACCCTGCAACTACTCCAGCCTAAGCCGTCTTTGTCTTCAGGACATCACCCCAACATTCTCGGGCAAGATGTCCTTTCTTGCCACATGTATGACAAATCAGTGGACCCTTCCCAGTCATTGCTCCAGACATCAAAAAAGGAGGAGCTAGTTCAGAAGGTTTTGACTTCTTGTTTCATCCCCCTACATGCTTGATCACTTCCAGATCACAATGGTAACACCAATAGTCTCCCACTTGAACTTCAGAGTATCAAACAAAAGCTTCACAAATAATGAACGACATCTATAAATACATCATTGCTACCCAAGAAGTAAGAGTTTATAACTCAAAAGCCATTGTGACCAATGTTACAGTGTTGTCATGTCCCTTCGTCCCTTACATACAGATAGAACTAGAGGTATAGACCGTGTCACCTGATGCATTGAACAACAAGTGTACCGGTCGCACAAGTAATATAAAATTGGTGGCTATCCCAAGTATCGATCTCTTCAAGGAACACAGTAAGGGGGGAGTTAATATCGAGGAGGACTTGAGATATAAGTCCTTAGGTCGGAGTTAACTATGGGGGTTTTGATGGTTGCATTAAAATAAAGCAAAACACTAACAACTACTCCTATGCAACGCCGCTATGTGATGCTTCGCCAGGCGGGATGGAAGACTACACGGGCCACTATACGCTGAATCGCTAGGCAGATGGACGAGTAGGCTTGCGGATTAACCAGAATTTGAGGGTCGTAAGCACCTCTTCGCTGCGCACACTTCTAGCAATTGCTATAACGGCAAGAACGAATGGATGGCGGATGGAAGGATGGCGCAACTCAAGCAACTTAAGCATAAATAATACATGTTCACATAGACATGAAACTACTAATGTTTACAACTAAGAGCACATGATCAACACAAAAGTTCTAACAACACATAAACAAAAATAAAGGAAGAACAAGTCAAGATATCGACCAAATCCAAAAGATCATTGAGGGGTCGTGAAAGGAAATGTCGGGTTGTCAATCCACGTCCAAGATCGGTCCTCAACTACGTCCGTGGTAGAGAAGGGCTGTCACTACCTTCCAATTGACCCACCTTCTTTGTGTCACGAGCCGGAAGAATGTTGCAAGTTTCCCTTCGCTTGTTAGCTATGGAGTTGAAGCTTGAAATAGAGCTTAGAAGATGAAGGAGAAGGCCGAGAGCAAGCACTAGCAAGATGTAGGCTTCACGAGCATGGCCCAATCTTCTGCCCTTGGTGGAAGATGAAGGGCGGAGGTGGAAGGGCGAAACTTTCGCTAAAACGGCGGAGGAAATGACTGGAATCGAGTTGTTTTTTTCAATGGCTGAAAATCTGTGCTTAAATAGAAAAAGATCAGAAAAATGGTCACGCACAGTCCCGCGCACGATCGTACGCTCACCGTGCGTTATTAAATTTCAAATCTAGATCATGGAAGAAGATTCGTTGACACGTGCGTTTTACTCGCGTACAGGCGATTCCGTCCGTGTGTGAAGGAAATCGCACGGGTAAACACGAGAGCAGGAATGCATGAAAAAATATTGGAACCGTGTGTTTTACTCGCGCACGGACACTGTTGCCCGTGCGTGAAGGAAACGCACGATTAACCACAGATCACTGGAAAGCTTAGCAAAATGGCACAGGCCATGTGATTCCTTCTCACACGGTTTGGCCGAAACCATGCGGGAACAAATCGAATGGGTAGAAACAGATGCCCCAGGAAAGCTGTGTAAAACTCACGATTGCACTGAAACTGTGCGCCAAGAAAAGTGCATGACCGTGCGTTTTTCACGGAATCGAAAATGGAATTCGGGAACACCCGACCACCTGCACAGCAATGCAACCAGACTCGAGCACAAGCTCCCAGCAACAAAATACAAACAACAATAGAAAGAGCAACGGGGAGCACTAGACGCTTACCCCCGACAATAGAATGCGCAATTGCACACCCTTGGGCCAAAATGTGCACTTAATGTGGAAATAAATCTACAAGAAATATGAATGATATAGAACAAAAAGTGAAGTGCAAGCGCGTGAAAACTAACCCAGATGAGTCCGAAAAACACTATAAATATCGGACTCATCACACCCCTAGACTTACCTGTTTGTGTATCCCGAGCAAACAAAATCTATGCAGATAAAGAAAATAAAATAGCTAACACAGAAATTGAGATACGGAGTACCATGCGAAGTCGCATGCTCGTACCCGTAAAAATATAATAGAAGAAATTTCTAGGTATACAAAATAGTTTATACTTTTGACAATATGTATCAACATTTTATTATTACTCAAAAATGGAATCACGGTGAATCTTCCGGTCACGCGTAGGAGGAAAGTAGGCAGGCCACTAAGGTGAGAATTGCCAAAGACCATGGCTCGGGATCACCTCCAAAGGAATCCACCAATGTCGGGGACCATACGCTTGCCCGTTCACACTCTCTCCACGACACTAGTTTGGTTCACACACGAATCAGTAGGACTATAGGGGAAGATATGGGGCTTGGGTTACTGTGTGGTAAACAAAGATAAACAGGAAGGCTATACGTAGCTAACCCAAATGAGCTAGTTGAAAAAGGAATCTATCCGCTAACTAAAGTACATGCGGGTACACCACACCCCCAGAATTAATTTTTTTTTCAATATGGGTGTGTGTACCGCCTACTCCAAAAATAATCACATCTCAAAAAGGATTTTCAATTAGACTTTCTCTTTTCTTTTTCACAACTACGTTTTATATATAAATATATTTTTGAATCTTTTTTTACTTAAACAAACTAAGCAAATGAAAACATTTGAGCACATCCACACATTCACAAAGAATATCATCACATAAACACCCCAAATGAAATGTAAAACACTAAAGCATTGACTTGGGTGTGCGACTAGGATCGGCTATGAGGCTTTGGCGAAATAAAGGTGGAGCTGAATCAAAAGAAGGGTAGGCATAACGAGGCTAGCGAGGATATGACGTTAGGAACGGTACAAAGCTCAACCGAGCCAAAATGATGTCCTACATCACACTCATGCATGACTAACCAATACCTATGCTTCAAGAATAGCTTGGGGCAAGTTCTTAGCCACTAAGAAAGATAATCCTTCCTCCCGACTCGAGCAAAACGAGTTTAGTGACGGCTACACACATCCCTACACTACCATTTGATTCACACCAGATTCACAAACTTTTGAGTAGAATAAAACATATTTTACGCACATAGAAAAATATAAAACTATAAGCATACAAAAAAAATTAATTCTATTCAAATTTCTACACAAGACAAGGCCAATTGACTAGGAACATAGCAAGGTCAACATTTTACTCCATCTCACAATCCTAAGCCAGCACCATAATTTTCCCGAATCTAACAAAGAATAGAGTTTAACTTGCAGCACGAAAAACTCTAAGCACACGCTCATGTGGGTACAGTGGTGTGCGATGCGATGAACTAATCAAAATAAAATAATAAAAGCTTCTAGTATGCACATAAAATGTATGCGTGTAAAAGGTAACAAATACTGGCTCTCCCCCAGACTTAAACTAAGCTACACAGCATATGATATAGAATTTAAAATCAGATAGAGATAAGGGAAGAGGTTACCCAATGCTCAGCTGGTGAGCATACCAGAAGACACATGAAACACAGAAGCAGCTCCGCCATACGATGAATCACAACACTGCCAATACGTATTTACCATGAATACCTACAGGGGTAAGCTCCGCAAAAACAAAAGGACAATATACAATATACAAAGAAATACTAAAACTAAAATAGGCATAAAAAATAAAAATGTAGAAAATGAAAGATAAGTACTGGGGTTAATGTCATCCCAGCACGACTTATTCGACTAATATACAGTTCTAGCTAATGGGCCTATGAAATAAAAAATGAACAGGTAACTGTTCCAATATCCGTATCGGTAACGGGTACCGATACGGTGATAGAGCAGTTAACCCTCTACCTAAATAATGATACCTGCCCAACACAGGTAGATGAAATAGAAAATAAGAAGAGGAGGAGCGCTGGTCCTCGCTTATCTTATCACAAAACATATCCTCGCCTAGCAAGGCATCGTCAACCATAGACGTGTAGGGAGTGATGGCAATGGCAAGAAAACCAGGCTCATCATCATCCTAGCATACTTGTGGAGACTCAGCCTGCACAGGCTCAGATCGAGAAGGGGGATCCAATAATAAAAGAGAAGAAGAACTAAAGTAATCAGGAAAAAGGAGAGTGATCCTGGTATCACTCTCAGCGAGATCCGAGAAAAGATTATCATCAGTATCATACGAGTCATATCGTGGAGAATATGAGAACTCAAGGTCCACGATGATAAAGGGAACAGCCTCATCCAATACGGAAGTGTAAACCTCCACATCAGAAAGAGGATATTCCTCATCCCATCGGGGTGCGTAAAAGTGCTCTGAAGATCCACCTTCTCCATCGGAGATAAAAGAATCCTCATCCCACTTTGGTGCAATCTCAGGCACCGAATCATCCAAAAATGCGACATCATCAGCCGAATCAAAAGAAAAAGGAGTAGCAATCTCAGGCAAAAATTGCGGAGCGGCGGAACTGCTCTCAAAATCAAGCACTGAATGAGCAGGCCCCATCGCAAACTCAGTCGTAGATGTCATCCCGTCAACCAGAACAATCTCTGTGTCCCATACAGGAGCGCCCATGGATTCTTTATCCTCTTTTCACTGGCTACCACAAGAGTGATCGTCATAACTCAAAGGAAGCTTGTAAAAAGGGAGAGTGGGACCCATGAAGGATCCTTATGCAGTGACAGATTCTTCCGTTATTTCAACAGGTAAAGAGCGAGCCAGATGAGTGATGTCAGTGTATGGGCCAGGCAACACCCTGGTAGGCCTGTCCACAATAGTCTTCCGTGAATGGGAGGTTGTTGTGCACACGCCCTCAGAGGGAGAAGTCTCGCACCTTGACAAAACAAACATCTAATGCATGGCTCGGTTTTCAAATCAGCCATGACATCGATGCATCGATGCAAAGCATCATAAAGATGGCACTTGGATGAATACATCGCGAACAAGAAAAGTTACCATAGAGTGCTACGCAACTAAAATAAAAATAGCACGGATCTGCTATCTAAAACCAAAAATCAGAAAAGGGCAAAAAGTAATGAGCAAAATAAAAATTCTAACAACTAAAACAAAATGAAAAATGCAATGCACAAATGGAAAGGGCTTCGATCTACTATCTCCCTCTCCAAAAACTCGCACGACCGTGTTCCCCGGCAACGGAGCCAAATACTTGATGCGTTGAATGGCAAGTGTACCGGACTCACAAGTAATATAAAATGGGTGGCTTTCCTAAGTATCGATCTCTTCAAGGAACACAGTAAGGGGGGAGTTAATATCGAGGAGGACTTTAGATTGAAGTCCTCAGGTCGGAGTTAACTATGGAAGTTTCGATGGTTGCGTTAAAATAAAGCAAAGCACTAACAACTACTCCTATGCAACGCCGCTATGCGATGCTTCGCCAGGCGGGATGGAAGACTACATGGGCCGCTATGCACCAAATCGCTGGGCGAATGGACGAGTAGGCTTGCGGATGAACTAGAATTTGTGGGTCGTAAGCACCTCTTCGCTGCGCACGCTTCTAGCAATTGCTATAACGACAATAATGGATGGATGGCGGATGGAAGGATGACATATGTTGGGTACATTGGAAAATGTGTACCAGATTTGAAGAAGTCTCACCCTACTCAATGATATGCATCAAGGTGTATTTGATATTATTTTGAGTTTATATGTGCAGGTTAAGTAATTGCAGGAATGCAGAAAAATTTCTAAGTCCATATGTCGACACTGGAGAAAAGCTGTGTCGACACTTATGAAGGCTTGTGTCGACACTGGAGAAAAGCTGTGTCGACACTTGGAGTTAATTTTGTCGACACTTGGAAAGGCTGTGTTGACACCAGAAGAAACTGTGTCGACATGCAGAGGCAGTGTCGACACACAGTGAAGCATTGTCGACATCAACTGTGTCAACACCAAGAGGCAGTGTCGACACACAGGAATACTTAGTCGACATCAATTGTGTCGACACCTAGAGGCAGTGTCGACATATAGACGACTTTGTCGACATCAACTGTGTCGACACACAGGACTTGTGTCGACACACATCAGAGTTTCAACAAAGTTAAAGAGAAGAAGTATTTGTGTCGACACACAGAGGCAGTGTCGACACACAGAAGATCTTGTCGACATCAAATGTGTCGACAGACAGGATTTGTGTCGACACATGGCAGAATTTCAACAAAGTAAATTTGTATGAAAAAAAGAAGTGACTGTGTCGACACCACAAAAGCTTGTGTCGACACATTCTACAGAAGCTGTGTCGAGAAGCAGTATCAACAACAGAAGAGATGTGTCGACACCACCAAGGCTTGTGTTGACACTTAGTTCACTTATGTCGACACTTAGTCTACTTGTGTCGACACATGATGAAGTTCAGACTCGACACTTTCAGACAGAGATAGTATTTCAAGAAGTGACTGGATGACTTGACAGCTGCCATTTCTAACCGGTCTACTGCAACTGTCAAAGCTTTCAGAAGTTTGTTAGAAACCGGATCCGCCAGTTACCATGGAGGAAGACTATATAAAGGCTTTCTCCTTCAACAGAAAGTGATTGTGATTACGATTGAAGAAAATACACAGATAACTAACAACACAAAAAAGAAGAAGACCTTCGATAGAAGATCTAAGAAGTTGGAGAGAGAGAGCTTTATCTAAGAAGTGTAGTTGCTGAACCAGGCTGCCAAGAAAGATTCAGATTGAGATCTGAATCACAAGTCAGAAGCTGATTGAAGATCAACTTCTCACGAGTTCAACCCTACTGAGTTCAGATTCAAGAAGCTTTGAAGAAAGCTAAGAGAGGTTGTTCTCTGCCATCAGGTTCTTCCAAGAACTGATCAAGAAGCCATCCATCCTCTCTCTCTCTACCAGGGAGGTGGTATAATACTTTGTTAAATCAAATTTCTGTAGGATCTATTCTATATCTGAGCTGTAACCCTGTTTTATAAAGGCTGAGTGTAGGAGCGTAATTTCTCTGAGTGGTAGGCCTTGTTGAAGGCTGAGGTAGGGTTGTTAGCCTGAGTTGTAGGAGATTGATATCTCTGAGTTGTAGGCCTTGTGTAGGCTGAGGTAGGGCACATTGCCTGAGTTGTAGGAGCCTTGTTTGGGGTTCTGAGTTATAAGATCTGAGGATCTGAGGTGAAGAGAAGAAGTTAGGCCGAATTTAGCACACTGCTAGATAGGCGAATGGGGAAAGTGGATGTACCCAGACCTTGGGGAACCACTATAAAAACAGTGTGCACTCTATGATTGAATGTTTTTGTGAATGCTGTGTTATGTTAGCTGTAGAATTTGCAGTTTATTATTAGTTAACTGAACAGCTTTCCTGCCTTAAAAGAAAAACAGGAATTACACCTATTCACCCCCCTCTAGGTGGTTAGGCACTAATTCTTTCAAGTGGTATCAAAGTGAGGTTACTCAAAGAAGGACTTAACAGTCTGAATTAGATCCTTAAGGCAGATTTAAGATCAAGAAAATGGGTTCAGGAGAAAATCATAAGGAACTAGGTTCTATGAAATTACCCATATGCAGGAATGAGATATTTGGAATATGGAAAGAAAGGGTCAGGTTGTATATGGAGGCTTCTGATCCAAGGATCTACATTACAGTAAAGGAAGGTCCTTTTATTCCTATGAAGATTTCAGTTCTAGATGCAAACCAAAGAATTCCCAAGGATTTTTCAGAGATGACTAAGGATGAGATCATCCTGGAAACTATGGATAAAAGAGCCCAGAATATTATAGAAAGTGTCATAGATGATGCAACTTTTCAAAATTTGATTCACTACAAGACCTCCAAGGAAATGTGGGAAACTTTGATAGTCTACATGGAGGGTTCTGAAGAAGTCAGACAAGATAGAAAGTCTATGCTGAACCAGGAATATGAGAGTTTCAGACAAGAAAATTCTGACAGTATAACTGAGTGTTATAAAAAGTTTTATAAAATAGTAAATGAGCTGATGTCCTACGGAAGAATCTTCAGTACATATGAACTGAATGATAAATTCCTAAGATCCTGGACAAAGTATTGGGACACTAAGATTTATGCCATTAGGGAAGTGGCCAAACTTGCAGATATCTCACCTCCAATGTTGTTTGGAAAATTACTGTCATATGAGATGCAGTTGATGGCTAGGAAAGTGGAAGAGAAAAGTGCAAAAGGGGAGCATAGAGAAAAGTCTGTGGCCTTCAAGGTTGAAGCCACTAGGAAGAATAGGAGGATGTCTCCATCACCTCCTAAGATAGTTGCTGAAATTACTTCAGATAATTCAGACAACCAAAGTTCAGACAGCAGTGACTCAGATAAAGACTTTGCAGTATTTACAAGACAGTTCCAGAGATTCTTAAAGAAGAGGCAGTGGAAGTCTAAGCCTTCCACATCTCAGCCTAAGGATGATTATTATCAAAAGAGGAAGTCATCCAGGAAGGACAGGAGCAGGTCTAAGCCAAGCAAATCTACAACATCAAAGATAGTTTGCTACTGCTGTAATAGGCATGGACATGTTGTGGCTGAGTGTCCAGAAAAAAGAAAAGAGTCTGCTGATAAAAAGAAGATTCAACACCAGAGCAAGAAGGAGAAATCCTTTGTTGCTAAGAAGGAGAAGAGCTTGACAGACCAATCTTCTTCAGAGTCAGAATTTGAAGCTGAGGCATACATTGGTCTATATGCAGCAGATGAAGAAGATGAGTTTCTGCAAGTGCTGAACTCTATCTATGAACAAGAAGACCATCAGTGCAAGGGACTGATGGCTTTGTCAAAAGCAGACAAGTGTCAGGATCAGCCTGGTCCTAGTAAGGTACAATGTTTTTCTAGAAATTCAGATTATAGTACTGGGTCAGAGTCATCAACATCTGCATCAAGTGATGTGGATGGGTCTGAGTCTGAAGGTGATATTGATCAGCTGATAGATGAATATGGAGACTTGTTGCAGGCACTAAAGAAAAGCAAAAACCTGGCCAAAACTCAGGCTAAGGAAATTGCAGATCTTAAGATGGTTGTATCTGATTCAGAGAAGATGCTGGATCAAAAGTTGAATGAGATAGCCAGGCTGAAAAACATTACTGTTATTCAGATGGGTACTATCACATTTAAAAATGATCAGATTAAAAGTCTGGAGAATAGACTTCAGAAAGAAAAGGAGATTGTAGCTAGTTTTTCTAAACTAAAATCTGTATTACCCTTGATTGATGGGTTAGTATCTCAAAAGGGTAAGACTGTGTTAGGGTTTATGAGAACTGCATGGACTGCTAAGTTCAATTCTAAAGACAAAGCCCTAGCACAAAACAATAGACCTGCTGTAAACAATACAGCTAAAGTTGTACCTAAACAAAGGTATAATAAGTTTGAGTGCTGGTGCTGTGGCAAGATAGGCGACTTTGCCTTAGACTCTTGACACAATACTAGTGTCAAGGAGAATAGCAGTCTGACTGTTAGAAGAGCTGCAGGCAGATTTGTTAAATTTCAGGCTAACATGACGCAAGGAACCAAAGGTTATTTGGGTTCTAAGGTTAAGTAATTCTTATTGCAGGTGAGTCCAAGTTGTCATGCCCCTATATGGTACTTGGACAGTGGTTGTTCCAGGCATATGACTGGAACTAGGGGATTGCTGAAGGACTACTCACCTATGCTGAATGGGGCTAAAGTAATATTTGGTGGTTCTGAAAAGGGAGTCATCAAAGGATTTGGTAACATCTCTACCAACTCAATCACAATCACTCAAGTGGCCTATGTAAAGGGTTTGAAACATAACCTAATTATCATAAGTCAGCTGAGTGATTTAGGTTATGACATTTCATTTGTCAAGAATGGTTGTCATATCAAAAGGTCAAGTGATCAAAAGGTCATATTGACAGGATATAGAAAAAGAAATGTGTACTATCTTAACATTGAGTGTGAGAACAATGTTTCTCCTATTTGTCTTGTAGCTGATGAAAGAGCCTCTCATTGTGTTAAATGGCATAAGAGGCTGGCTCATCTTAACTACAAGACTATTGGCCAACACTTTAGCAAAGAGTTAGTGAGGAATGGTTCTCAAGTTAAGTGTATAAAGGATGAGATATGCTCAGCTTATCAAAAAAGCAAGCAGACCAAATCCTTCTTTCATAGCCTTAAAAAAAGGATTCAGTGAGGTGTCTATACCTCTTGCATATGGATCTATTTGGTCCTATGCCAGTTCATAGTCTAGGTAGGAAGGTCTACACTTTTGTGGTGGTAGATGATTATTCTAGATATTCATGAGTGTTTTTTCTGAGACAAAAATCTGAAATCCCAAGTGTTTTATATAGTTTTGTCAAACAAATTCAGAATGAGCTGGACAGTACAGTGGTCAAAATAAAAAGTGACCATGGCACTGAATTTCAATCTGAGAGTATGACAAGACTGTGTGAAGAATTTGGGATTTTTCAAGAATTCTCCTCACCTAGAACACCAAAGAAAAATAGTATTGCTGAAAGGAAGAATAGAATGTTAAATTTTCTCAACGTGGTCAGCAAGATAGCCCAAACGCCAAATTAATATCTTCGGAACTACCCAGTTCGCACGTTGAACCAGCGGAAACCAAGGAACAGAGGTTAATCCCAACAAACAATGGAAGCACAAGCAGGTCTTTTATGCATTTACTTCTTTACAACACGAGGCATATATAGCGAGACATGATTTCCCTAGTATAACAGCTGTAAACAGAAAGCACCAAAAAACAAGCCGGGCGGATAGCACCGGAGTCCGCCGAGACCGCGAGGTCGCCGAGGTCGTCGAGACCGCTGAGCTCGCCCAAGCTATGCTGTAACTCGCCAAATAGACACGGAGTCCGCCGAAGCCGCGCGGACACGCCGTTATTCGCCTCCTGCTGAACTTGAACTGAGGAACACCCCTACCCGCCTGAAGCCGGCGGACAGGTTATTGAAGCTGGCAAATATGAAACACAGCTGACAAGCCGCAGAGCGACCTCCTGCTGAGTCCGCAGAGACCGCACACTTCCAAGTACTTGACCAAAGTCACAACCAAACTCCTGGCTCCTTGAAGCTACCCGCGCGACCTACACACAGCAAACCGTCAGCCTGAAACAATCCGCGCGGACTAACAAACAGAGACCGTAGCACTTCGCTCAACCCAACTTACTGTTCACTCAAGTTACTTCGGTTACTGTAGATGTGCTAGGGGGGTCCTATTTATAGGCAAGGTGAGGAGTGTGGTTACCGCCCAAGAGATAGCGTCACCACCCCAGCCCGCGCGATAGCAAAACCCTTCCCCCGAGTCCGCATGAACTTAGCCGGATACCAAGCTATGCGGACAAGCTATGCGGACAAGGCATCCATTGACGAACCCTCTCCAGTCCGCCCAAGCTATGCGGACAAGGCATCAGCCCGCAAAGCTCCAACCACTGCAGGACAGCAACCCCCTTTAATGGCAGTCCGCACCAACCCGAGGCAGTCCGCAAGACTCACACCTCAATCTGCCACAAGTCCACGACCAAAGGCAGACATCAACAGTCCGCCCGGTCACAGCGGACTTGGAGGATACCGCAGACACCATGGTCTTGGCACAAAGTGTGACCATGTCCAAAACCATCAAAAGCCAATGCGAGCATGGCGGACACAAACTCCCGTCCGCCAAACACCCTAGCACAGACCGCCATCAGTCCGCGAGCTCCTCGCACTACTGTCCAACGCAGCAGCCATCCCCAGAATCCAAAACCAGTCCGCCAATCGACCTCCACAGCAAATCGCCTGCTGTGCCACCAGAGCTCGACAAGGCCTCAGCCAAGCTCTAAGCTCAGTCCGCAACAGCCCAAACCGCGGACATGGCAGTCCGCAAGCTTCCCGTAAACATGAGCCAAACCGCCTATCAGCACAAGCTTGCACCCGCAGCCACTAAGCAATGCACCAGTCCGCAAGCCTCCATCCGCTCAGGCCGCTCCATGGCAAAGCCAATCATCAAACACCCTATCTGCAGAAACCAGGCCGCATAGTCCGCGGACTTTATGCAAACAACCCGCTCAGAAGACAGCCGGCTTCTTACTAGACCTTCCACCAAGCCGCACATCACATTCCGCCTAGTCCGCCTAGTCCGCCAAAGCTATCCGCCCCAGGCCTCCAGGCTTGTCCCGTCACCCACTTCCACTTCACAAATTTCAACACTCCCCCTTGAAGTAGGAAGTGGTGACCAAGCCCAGCAAGCTGCGCAAGCGTTCAAAGGGCCCCTTCGACAGTGGCTTCGTGAAGATGTTAGCAAGATTATCTTCACTCCGAACATGCCCGACCAGCAGAGACCCCTCCAACACCTTCTCCCTGATGAAATGGTGATCAATCTCTATATGCTTGGTCCTGGCGTGACACACTGGATTGTTAACCAGTTTGAGAGCACTCTCATTGTCACCCCGGAGTAAAGTAGGCCCTTGTACTTCTTCATGAACATCCTCTATAAGCCTCCTCAACCAAACAGCTTCCCGAGTAGCCAAGGCCGAAGCCTTATACTCCGCCTCCGTTGTTGAAACCGACACCGAGTCCTGCTTCTTGCTGCACCACGAGATGCTAGCTGAACCGCAAGTGAACACATAACCAGAAGTAGACCTCCGATCATCCGAATCATAGCCATAGTCAGCATTCGTGTACCCAAGCAACGCAAACTCCGAGTCCCTTCTATAGAGGAGTCCCATGTCAGAAGAAGCCTTGATATAATTCAGAATTCCCTTTGCCGCCACTAGATGAGATTGCCTTGGTGCAGCCATATACCGACTTACTCGGCCAACAGCATAAGCGATATCCAGCCTTGTAATCGTCAGATAAATCAAGCTCCCAACAAGAGCCCTGAACACCAAGGGATCATGAATAACCCTTCCCTCATCTCGTCGACGCTTCAGCCCAGATTCCAGTGGAGTAGAGCACTTCTTCCCTTCGCCCATGCCAAACCGCTTCACAATGCGATCAGCATACCCTTTCTGGCTAATGAGAACCCCGCACTCCTTCCTCTCCACTTCCAGACCGAGAAAGTGATGCAACTCTCCCAAGTCTTTCATCTCGAAGCGTATAGCAAGCTCTGCTCTGAGCCTTGCTACTTCCCCTTCCGAATTTCCTGTGATGATCATGTCATCTACATACAGCAGGACCAAGACTCATAGCTCCCCCTTCTTCTTGACGAACAAGCTTGAATCCGAGTTAGAAGCAAGGTATCCACAGAATTGCAAGTACTCTGTAATCTTCCCATACCAAGCTCTAGGAGCTTGCTTCAACCCATAGAGAGCCTTCCTGAGTTTGCAGATATAGTCCGGATGCTTTTCAGAGACAAAACCAAGAGGCTGATCCATGAAGATGTCCTTGTCAATCTCTCCGTAAAGAAAGGCATTCTTCACATCAAGTTGCCACAACCTCCATCCCTTGCAAGCAGCCAAGGCGATCACCACTCTTACAGAAGTCATCTTCGCAACTGGACTGAATGTTTCCTCATAGTCTTCTCCATACTGCTGTGAGAATCCTCTAGCGACCAGGCGAGCCTTGAAACGATCAATGCTCCCATCAGCCTTCTTCTTCAACTTATACACCCACTTGCAAGTAACCGGAGTAATGTCATCAAACTTGGGCACAAGGTCCCAGGTTTCATTCTTCTTCAGAGCATCAATCTCTTATTTCATGGCATCTTCCCGCTCCTTTACTTCAGTGGCCTCGTTGAAGTTTGCAGGCTCTCGCACATCCAGAGGACCTGCAAAGAAGTAAGAGACAAAGCTCACTGCATTCCCATCACAGTACCGAGTCGGTGGCTTAACCACCCTCTTCGATCTCCGAAGACACGGCTCCTTGCTCACGGCTTCCGTTGCTTCTTCGGGCTCCACTCCTACCTAGGGCAAGCATTGAGCAGTGCTCCCCCTGCTTCCTGAGCCAGAAGGCTCAGCCTCGGAGTTCGAAGCAACAGGAGATGCTGGTGAAACAGCAAGCTCCTCTTCTAAGCCTTCAGCAGCCTCCACCGGTGCTTCATCAACCTTGCTAGTTCCGGTTATCTCCACCGAGCCACCTCCATATGACGTCAGCTCGTCAAAGACAACGTCTCTTGACACCACGAACTTCTTCATCATAGGGTCCATGAATTTCCATCCCTTCTTCCGCTCATCATAGCCAACAAAGACAAGTTTCCTTGCCTTCGCATCCAGCTTTGTCCGTGAAACATCCGGGACATGCACGTAGCAAGTTGA
This sequence comes from Platanthera guangdongensis, assembly GCA_039583875.1. Taxonomy (NCBI): domain Eukaryota; kingdom Viridiplantae; phylum Streptophyta; class Magnoliopsida; order Asparagales; family Orchidaceae; genus Platanthera; species Platanthera guangdongensis. The sequence goes on from JBBWWR010000030.1 coordinate 69,110, forward strand.
ACCGAACACCCGAAGGTGTCCCACACTCGGCTTCTCCTTCAGCAACAGCTCAATAGGAGTCTTCATGTTGATAGGGCTGAGTGGCATCCGGTTGATAACATAAGCAGCACAAGACATTCCCTCCGCCCAAAAGGACCTTGGGATATCTTTCGCATGAAGCCAGCATTTGCAGGTCTCCGTCAGATGACGGATCTTCCGCTCCGCTACCCCATTTTGTTGTGGAGTGTGAGCACAAGTAAGCTCCCGTTGGATCCCGTGCTTCCTGCAGAAGTTAGAAAACTCGGAGGAGACAAACTCACCCCCGTTATCAGTTCTAAGCTTCTTAATCCGCAAGCCAAGCCGGCCTTTTACCAACTCCTTAAACTCCTGAAACAAACGGAAGGCTTCCGACTTCTCCTTTAAGAAGTACACCCAAGTATACCATGAGTAGTCATCAACCAAGACAAGCATGTATCTGCTTCCTCCAAGGCAGGAAGTAACTGTTGGTCCCATCAGGTCGCCATGAATACACTCCAGTGGCTTCTTGCTCCTTGTTTGTGATTTATCAAACGGAAGGCGATGTGCCTTACCGTATTGACAGCCCGCACAAACATGCCCATCACCAAAGGAGGACAACTTCGGCAACCCCTTCACCAAACTTCTACTCGCCATCGCCTTCAGCTTTTCCATGCCAACATGCCCCAGCCTCTCATGCCAGATAACATCGCTATCATTGGCTCTCATTTTATCAACATAAGCACTGGTGGAAAGAATAAACAAGTTCTTCACCCTCCTCCCAACATGAGCAACATCAGCCTTTACCGCTGATACATTGCGAAGGAACCTCACGTCTGTTGGCCCAAACAGAACGTGATAACCAGCGTCCACCGCATTGGTCACCGAGAAGAGGTTTTTCTTCATGCCCGGTACGTGATACACAGTCCTTAACGTGAGTGGCCCCTGATCACTACCCAATGACACGACACCCTCTTTCTCTACTGCATAAACAGTATTATCAGCAGTGATAATAGCTTCATTACCTGAGTAAGCCTGCATGGAGGTGAACTTCGATTTGTCTCCTGTGAGGTGATGACCACACCCGGAGTCCACGATCCACTCGCCGTTGAAGTCCTCAGCAGACAAGGCCCGGACACAAGTGCCCGTCATAAAAGCTCCGCCCCATTCTGCTTCTTCACTTCTCGAGTAAGCTTCCTCCTTTCCCGCAGCATGCCCAGGCTGTAGTTTGACATTGCAGTCCCGCTTGAAGTGCCCTCGCTGATGACACCGGTAGCACTTCAGATTCTTCTTCCAGTCCTTAGGAGCATTTCTCCTCTCCGGCGGATATGAAGTTGAAGTCTCCTTCTCACCAGCGGCCTGCACCTTCTTCTTCTTCTTTCCTTCCCATCCTTTCTTCTTGCCTGAGAAGAGAGCTTCGCTGCCTTCCTGATTCAGGTTCACTCCAGCCATCTACCTTGCTAAGCTCTTCTGCGAGGCAAGCAGATTCTCCAGCTCCAGCAACGATGGCTGAGTAGCCCATCCTTGAACAGATGTAACAAAGGCCACATACTCCTTCCACAAGGTGCAGATAATGTGCCTTTTCATCTTTGCCTCAGAGATAGGCTCATCAGGATCCAGTGCCGATAGCTCAGCACACAAGCTCTTCATCTTTAAGAAGTACTTGGAGATGGAAAGGTCTCCCTGAGTTGCCCTGGCCAACTCATTTTCCAGGAACTGAAGCCGCGCCACATTCTTCCTATTGAACAACTCATCAATGGTTGTCCAAATATCAGCAGCCAACTCACATCCAACGATGTGATCAAACAGTTCCGGAGACACGGCTCTCTTCAGAATGAACTCCGCCTTAGTATTTGTTCTTCTTCAGAGCCTAACCTGCTCAGCAGTACCGAAAGCAGTAGTGACTTCCTGCCTGTCGTCACCACCGACGACTTCCCACAGCTCCTCGCCAAGAAGATAACTCTTCATGCACAACTTCCACTTCTTGAAGTTAGTCGGCGTTAAGAGTTCAATACCCATACCTCTTGCAAAACTCCCTTCCATTGCAACACCTGTTGGCAACCTTTCAGCAGCTCCGAGCAACAACACAGGTTGATCACCACTCAATCACTGAGTAACAACACTGGCTGTCTTCCGCTCACGCAACTGAACCTCAGAAACCTCGCTTTGATATCATGTTAAATTTTCTCAACGTGGTCAGCAAGATAGCCCAAACGCCAAATTAATATCTTCGGAACTACCCAGTTCGAACGTTGAACCAGCGGAAACCAAGGAACAGAGGTTAATCCCAACAAACAATGGAAGCACAAGAAGGTCTTTTATATATTTACTTCTTTACAACACGAGGCATACATAGCGAGACATGATTTCGCTAGTATAACAGCTGTAAACAGAAAGCAGCAAAAAACAAGCCGGGCGGACAGCACCGGAGTCTGCCGAGACCGCGAGGTCGCCGAGGTCGCCGAGACCGCTGAGCTTGCCCAAGCTATGCTGCAACTCGCCGAATAGACACGGAGTCCGCCGAAGCCGCAAGGCCGCGCGGACACACCATTTTTCGCCTCCTGCTGAACCTGAACTGAGGAACACCCCTACCCGCCTGAAGCCGGCGGACAGGTTATTGAAGCTGGCAAAGATGAAACAGAGCTGACAAGTCGCAGAGTGACCTCCTGCTGAGTCCGCAGAGACCGCACACTTCCAAGTACTTGACCAAAGTCACAGCCAAACTCCAGGCTCCTTGAAGCTACCCGCGCGACCTGCACACAGCAAACCGTCAGCCTGAAACAATCCGCGCGGACTGACAAACAGAGACTGCAGCACTTCGCTCAACCCAACTTACTGTTCACTCAAGTTACTTCGGTTACTGTAGATGTGCCAGGGGGGTCCTATTTATATGCAAGGTGAGGAGTGTGGTCACCGCCCAAGAGATAGCGTCACCACCCCAGCCCGCGCGATAGCAAAACCCGTCCGCCGAGTCCACATGGACTTAGCCGGATACCAAGGAAAACCGCCAGGAGCAAAGCAACCATTGACGAACCCTCTCCAGTCCGCCCAAGCTATGCGGACAAGGCAACAGCCCGCAAAGCTCCAACCACTGCAGGACAGCAACCCCCTTTAATGGCAGTCCGTACCAACCCGAGGCAGTCCGCAAGACTCACACCTCAATCCGCCACAAGTCCACGACCAAAGGTAGACAGCAACAGTCCACCCGGTCACAGCGGACTTGGCGGATACCGCAGACACCATGGTCTTGGCACAAAGTGTGACCAAGTCCAAAACCATCAAAGTCCAATGCGAGAATGGAGGACACAAACTCCCGTTCGCAAAACACCCTAGCACAGACCGCCATCAGCCCACGAGCTCCTCGCACTACTGTCCAACGCAGCAGCCATCCCCGGACTCCAAAACCAGTCCGCCAATCGACCTCCATAGTAAATTGCCTGCTGTGCCACCAGAGCTCGACAAGGCCTCAGCAGAGCTCTAAGCTCAGTCCACAACAGCCTAAACCGCGGACACGCCAGTCCGCAAGCTTCCCGCAAACATGAGCCAAACCGCCTATCAGCACAAGCTTGCACCCGCGGCCACTGAGCAATGCACCAGTCCACAAGCCTCCATCCGCTTAGGCCGCTCCTTGGCAAAGCCAATCAGCAAACACCCTATCCGCAGAAACCAGGCCGCATAGTCCGCGTACTTTATGCAAACAACCCGCTCAGAAGACAGCCGGCTTCTCACTAGACCTTCCACCAAGCCGCACATCACAGTCCGCCCAGTCCGCCTAGTCCGCCAAAGCAGTCCGCCCCAGGCCGCCCGGCCTGTCCCGTCACCCACTTCCACTTCACAAATTCCAACATAGAACACTGATTGAGGCTGGTAGAATTTGAAAGAATATGTGTTTAACCACCTAGAGGGGGGGTGAATGTGTGTAACTTTTTTTTTACTTTAAAGGCAGACAAATTGTTCACTAATTTAAGCAGCACATGCAAAGTGTACAGCTATCAGCACAGCAATCACAGTAACAATCATACACATAGTGCTCACAGTGTTTATAGTGGTTCCCCAAGGTCTGGGTACATCCACTTTCCCCCTTCGTCTATCTAGCAGTGTACTAGATTCTGCCTAACTTCTGCACTTCTCCTCAGATCCTCAGATCTTACAGCTCAGAACCCCAATCAGGTTCCTACAACTCAGAGTGTGTAAGACCCCCCTTTTTTTTCATTTTTGACACCGGGGTCTTAGGCCCAGAACCGCCGTTTTGCGGTGACTCCTTCACGCCCTGAAGGGTCATCACCATAAAGCGCCGATTCTGCCGGCCATTTCGATCACAGAAAAGTAGCATAAAGAAGTAAATGGAAACTGCAGTCCACAGAGAATCACATGTCATAATAAATATAACTCCACGAAGGGAGTGTCCACAGAATAATACATCAGAGTAGCAATATACGGGCTTATGCCCGGTACAACATATCCTCACTACAAAATCAGTCATGCGGAAGCAGAAAAACTACTCAAGGTCGAGACTCATAGTCCCGGCTGTATGAACTCCGGAGCTATACTGCCGCACCTTCAAGCGCACCGGTCTCTGGGGCTGCTCCTCCATGCTGGTCTCCGCGATTCCCTAAATGATGCGGTTCGAAAACCGTTAGTCTAAAAGACTAAGTCCTATCATCCCCCGCACCTTCCCCCACGGCTCCTAGGCACCGAGCGGAGAGGAAGAAAGGGGAGGACTTGAAGGTGGAGAAAAATCAAAAGCAGATGGCAGCAGTCCTATACTAGCAAATTCTATAGCATGTAAAGACAATAAGCTGAAATATGAAAAGTAACCTTTACTTATGTGAAAACACATAAGCCAAGGGGTCTTATGCAAGGCTCCCATCGTATAAAAAGTCTCATACCAATTTATACGTTGGGGTGTCGGTTATCAAACAGCAGTAACTATATATATCAAAATTAACCTTAATTTATAAACTTGCCCACACAAGCTATAGACCAAGGGGTCGTTTTGCAGGTCCTAAAGTATAAGCGTCCAATTCCACTTATACTTTAGGTGTCAGGGTTAAAAGAATCGATTATGCTATGACATGCAAGTGGGTATGATGGATCATGCAAGTGCAACACACACACCCGACTCTGTGCACACAGACCTTTAGTTCCCCCTTTCTGGAGCCGTAACCTCCCAGGATACCTCCGTAGTGGCAGACGGAAGCGGTGGGTTGGGCCTCGCCCACCTCTAAACCAGTAAAGCACTACCGGTCAGACCTATCGTACGCCTCAACGTTTGTTGCACGAAGCGGACTCCTGCGTACTCTTGCCGGCTGGCGCACCGGACTTCTGTTGGCGACGTGCTAACCACACTTGCCGAGTCAATGTATTGTCATCGGTGCATTGACCCTCCAATACCGAAGACCCACCACCTTAATTTCCTTTTCTTTTATGCACATGCAAATTAGCGTAATCAAGAACCGAGCCGAAGCTCCCCGGAACAACACATCCGTCTCAAACAATCGAGCCGAAGCTCCCCGGACCCAAAGTCCGCCTTTTAACCATCCGAGCCGAAGCTCCCAGCTAACATCCGGTGCCATCAGTGTTTGTGAAATGTAGAACCCTAATTACTAAGTTACTCTTTTCAGCTTGTTAAAACAGTTTACGTTAACCCAGGACTGCCCCCGGTATTCCCTGTGAAGGGCTCTCAAGGGGCACTAGGAACTGTGTTGGGATTACGCCCAGCGTTCCCTTTCGCAAGGTACTTAATTTGTTATTGGTTGATTCCCTTTCCCATTACTTTCTTATGTTCCGATATGCTAATCCTAGGGTGATTTGACTCCAACTCTCCTTGGGTAGGACGATCTTTCGTCGTACCCGAACGCCTCTAAACCCTAGACAAAATCACACCCTACTCACTCATCTTCCATAGATGCAACCCATTCTACTTATCCTTCCAGCAAACCTTCAAGACCCATCACACGTGCTCTATTCATATCCACAATGATTTCCTGCAGTTTTGCTATATGCAGACCACTTAAGCTACATGACCCGTAAAAAAGGAAGTACATGAAATACTCATCCAGTACCCCTATGATAATTATTAGAGGGCTAAAATGACATTTGTAGCATAAATCCAGAAATTCATAATTTTCCTAATTTGTCTGATAATTAATTTATTTATTCTAGTATCTAAAAAGCCCACGTTTGAACATGAAGTAGCAATTTCAGACAAGATAATATTCCAATAAATTTATGGTAATTACAAAATGCATAATCAACTCTAAAGCCTAAGTCTTCAAATTTTGCAGCAAGGTTTGGGCCCTTAAATTTAATTTCAAAGTTATCTCATAAAAAGTCATTTTAAAAGATTTTACAGCAAGATTACCTCCAAAAATTCAGAGAAAATTCAGGGATGAATATGATGGCCTAAAAATACCCTACAAAAAGTTTCATAATTTATCATTTAAAAATAAGACTATACTTGATTTTCTCATGAAATTCCAAGTTCATGGGTTAATGAACAACGTATACTAATTAACCATCAAAAATTTCCACAAAAATTCCCACATGATAATATTGAGCTAGAAAAACTATGTATCAAGTTTCATAATTTTTCAATAAGTATTGGGCTCTTGCAAGAATTATTTAGTATGTAACCAAAATAAAGCACTTGTGAATTAGATGCCCTAACTAGATATCCAAAACTTCTTTCAAAATTCATACATGATTAGTATAGTTTAAAACTATCTCTGCCAAAGTTTCATGCCCTTTCAATGGGTAGTGAGACCACAATAGCCAAATTATTAATTAGGGCAATCCTATTGGTTACAAATGAAGTGCTACAAATATTGATCAAAACTCCCCAAGTAAATTACCAGAGGCTCAAAATATCCTAATTCCCTCACTACCCAAATTTGGTTAAGTTTCAAGATGTTTAGCTAACCTAAACCTACACTACAAATTTTTGGTCCTAAGCTAGGGTAAGGGTTTTGTGGACCCTACCCTTTTCAAAATTAGTTAATATTTATAACAGAGGGTTCTATATATCCTAGGAACCTCCTTGCAAAATTTGATGTTTATCCAAGGTGTTTAGGACTCATGCCCTTCACAAGGCAAAAAGGTCCCTCCTTAGGGTTTGGCCTAGGAACTTAGGGAAAATCAATTCCACACTACCCCACATTCCATGGGGAGGTGCTAAGTGCCATAACAAGTCAGTGGCCCAAATTTCAGCCTCTGTTGAGGTGATTTGTTCACTCAAAATTAAAAGTGCACTTTTTGTCCAAAATACCCTTATTAAGATAAAGTTAGGGTTGGGTCAAAACCTATTCAAAACACATCCAAATTAGGTGAACGTTTATACAGATACATAACATGAGCCCAGGGACCACTCACCAAAATTTGGGAGGGTTTGGAGGTAATTTGACTACTTAATTTAATTACTCTAGCTTTATTAAATAAAGTCAAAAACTTTGGGAAAATTGTCTCCAAAACTTCTGAGCTTTGGACAGGCCCTAGGTATAGCTAGGTTAGGCTCCCTGCCAAAAGTTCAACTGATTTGGGCTAGGGATGAAGTGTGGGCACTCAGTTTAATGACTGCCTAGCACTAAGGGTATGTCCCACCAAAATGGGTGCCCTCGTCAGACCATGCACCCAAATGGGTTCAAACAAATTTTAAAATAAAATACACTCCAAGGGCTACAACATTTGTGTTGAAAGTTTTTCCACCAGAAGAACCTAAGTATTTTTAAAAATTAAAACCATTTAGTGTATAATGTGTGACAGAAATGAAATAATCCACAAATAATTTCCTATAGTTTATTCTCTGATGGAGCACGAATCTTGGCGCAAATGAACGGGATCCGTTCATCTTCTTTGTTGAGTCGACGGCCAGGATGCGTTCTTCCTCGGCCGACTTCAAGCGGCTGCCGCCGGCCATCCAGCCCCTTCCCCGGCCGGCCACCGCCACCACCACCTCCGTTGAGGTGGGGGCTATCGCCAGGCGGTGGCTCTGCCGCCGGAGAGGCGTTTTTTGGCGGCTATAGCAAGAAATTTTTCATGCCGAAGCCATGAAAATGCTGGATTTGATCGGGCTCAATTGAGCCCGAATCTTAAGCCTAAAATGTCCTATGATCTACCCGAGAGTTAAGGAGAGGGGGAGGACCTTCTTGGCGGCCTGGATGCGGGTAGAGCGGCGGGATGCCATTGACGATGGCGGCGGCGCTCGACTTCTGCAACAGTATAGTGGGATGGCTCGTCTCCTCCAGGTAAACGCTCGAAAATATTCCCCTTGGCCCACTGATGGTGTTTAAATGGCAATTGGGGAAGGGGGGTGGCTGGTTCTTCAATGGCCATCAACACTATTAATGGTGTGGCTCGGGTAGAGTGGAGGGGGGCTGAATCCACCCCTTGGTGGCCGGGAAATGGCTGGAATCAACTCCTCTTCCCTAGAGGAGTTGATTGCAGCCATGAATGGTGGCTGTTGATCTCCTTGGCCGGTTATCCACTCTCCCCTTCCTTCTCTCTCCTCCATTAACATGGAGGGAGCTCCTTTCTCTCTCCAAGTCACCTCTGGTTGACTGGTCAACCCCACAAGCTAAACGCAGCCTACTTGGTTATGATGATCATGGAAATGGGGTTAGCCTAAAGAAGAAGTGGCTTGGGCTTGGGTTAGCCCTTTTGGGCTAGGTTTGACTTGACCTAAATGAGGGTTGACCTGGGCCAATTTGACCATCTGGGTTGACCCCATTGGGTTTTTATTGGCCCATTGGACTCCCTTAAGGTCTAGGATTACTTGAATAGGGTTGGTTGGGCATCTTGGGGGTCACATGTCCCTTGGCAAGGGCACTTTGACCATTTTAGGGCTAGAGTTGACTTGGGTCAACATGACCAATTGGGTTAACCCCTATGGGTCCTTGGTGACCCATTGGCTTCCCCTAAGGTCTAGGTAGGGTTATGTAGGGTTTCCCTGCACTTGGAGGTCACATACCCTTAGTAAGGGTACCTTGACCAAATTAGGAGCTTGAGTTGACCTGGGTAAACCTGGCCTCTAGTGCTGGCCCCAATGTGTCCTTAGTGACCCTTTGACCTCACTTTAGGGTTAGGAGGGCATAGGTGGGGTCCTCTAGGATAGGAGCAGGTCAATTGACCCTAAGTAGGCTAGTTTGACCCATTTAGGGCTAGGGTTGATCTTGGTCAACTGAGCCTCTTTGGTTGACCCTAATGGGTCCTTATGGCTCTAATGAGCCTCCCAAGGTATTAGGGGTGTTGTGGTAGGGTCTTGGGTTAGGGTGTAGCCCGTGGTCATCCTAAACCATTGCTCAGAGTTCTACTATTTGCAGACCATGATGATCTTCCACATTCGGTCCCCTATCTCTTGGCCCATTTCTGGCTTCCTAGGACTTTGTCATGACCTAGTCATGGCCAAAATCACTCTTAGGGGTCTAGTTGGAAATGGGATGTTATAGAGTGTCCCCACTCCTACAACTCAGGCACAAAGCCCTACCACTCAGTCTTCAACAAGACCTACACTCAGGCTAAACAGCCCAACATCTGCCTTCAACAAGGCCTACACTCAGAGAATAGATTCTCCTACACTCAGGCTCAAAAGCCCTACCTCAGCCTTTATAAATTTAGGCTTACAACTCAGATCCCTTAGGATCCTACAAAAAGATAATAAAATATTTTTATATCACCACTCTGTTTGAGAGAATGAAGAGGGCAACCTTCTTGTTCTGTTCTTGATAGAACTGATTTCTGAGATCAACTTTGTCTTTCCTTTCTTCAAGGCTTCTTGAGTCTGAAATCAGTAAAAGTTGATATTCTTGAAGTAGACCGGCTGGAAACTTCCTTCTTAAGATGAAGATTTAAATCTGGATCCTCCTTTGCAGTCTGGTTCAGTACCTGCTCCTTAAGAGATTTGATTGAACAAGTCTCTTTCTTGATTTCAATTACTAGAGTTCTCTCTCTCCAAGTAAATCTGAAATTTCTTCAAAATACTGATTTACAGTTTTCTCTGGATCTGTATTCTGCAACGATTGATCTTTTGATCTCTCTCTATTGTTGTTAATAATTCTCTTTTTTTTATATTCACTCCTCTGTTGAAGGAGAAAGACATTTATATAGTCTTTCTCTAGGGTAACCGGCTGATCCGGTTTCTAACAATCTTCTGACAGCTTTGACAGTTGTAGTTGATCGGTTGAAATGGCAGCTGTCAAGTCATGCAGTCAGTTTTTGAAATCACTGTCTCTGTCTGAAAGTGTCGAGACTGATCTTCATTATGTGTCGACCCAAACAGACCAAGTGTCGACATAAGTGGACTAAGTGTCAACACATACCTTGGGGGTGTGGACACAACTCCTACTGTTGTTGTACTGCTTATGTTGAATGTGTCGACATTGATTGAGTGTGTCGACATAAGTACTTCTTCTTTAAAACTTAGTTAAATTATGCTGAGTGTCGACACATTTCCTTTGTGTCTATACTACTTCTTTTGTTGTTGATACTTGCTGAGTGTCGACATATCTCCTTTGTGTCGACACAAGTTCTTCTTTACTTTAACTGTGTTGAAACTTACTGTGTGTCTATACAAGTGCCGTGTGTCGACACAAGTCCTGTATGTCGACACAGTTGATGTCGACAATGCCTTCAGTTTGTTGACACAACATCCTGGTGTCGACATATTTGATGTCGACTAAGCTTCTCTAGGTGTCGACACTGCCTTTAAGTGTAGACACTATTTATGTCAACTATTCTTCACAGTGTGTCGACACTGCCTGTATGTGTTGACACTTTTCTTCTGGTGTCATCTCTGCCTTTCCTGGTGTCGACACAAATACTCCAAGTGTCGACACAGCTTTTCTCCAGTGTCGACATAGGCCTTCATAAGTGTCGACACTGCTTCTCTAGGTGTCGACGCATGGACTTAGAATTTTTTCTGCAATCCTGCAGTTGCTTAACCTGCACATATAAACTCAAAACACATCAAATTCATCTTGATGTATATTATTGAGTAGGGTGAGGCTTCTTCAAATCTGGTACACATTTTCTAATGTACCCAACAATCTCCCCCTATTTGGAGAAGTCATAACCCTTAGTCAATGATATACACCATACATAACAAAAACACAATATGATGTATAACATCATTATATGACAGGGTAAATACTTAAACAAAATATGTATAAACAATCTACATAGAATAACAATGTAACAGATTGAACATTAAACATTGTTTTGTTACAACTTCCAATAGTTTCATGAACAAAAGTTTACATAGTTGTTTTAATACTTAAAGTTTACAAAATGTAAACTTAAGAAAATTCTATTCTATGGTTGCTATGGCTCCTTGATGACAATGCCCTTGCCAGATTGAATCTTGGCTTGAACTGGTGCATCAGTGTCATCAGCAGGCTTCTTGCCTTTAAGATCTTTCTTTTTCTGTTCTTCAGCCCTTATCTTCTCTCTTTCAAAATAATGATATGGCTTAGGAAAATACTTGCTAGGCTCATGTGCATTAGGAGGTAGCTTCCTAAGTTTAGCCTTTCTTCTATACTGCACTATGGCTTCTTGCCTAGCTTCATGTTTTCTCCACTCTTGCTCAGAATACCATTTGTTCCTGTCTAGGATATTATCCTTTGCAGCCTTCCAAGCAGTCAGTATAATGTTTCTAGAAGTTGGATTCCAATGCTCAAAATCTGGCCTTAACTCAGCCTGTTCTCTGAACCTCTTCTTGGACAAAAGGGTTTCCTGCTCTTTTAATACTGCCTCTGGCACAGGCTGGTCTACTTTTTCAATGATAATATTTTTATTTCCCTCTGGAGGGCTATACATAGATTGTACCTCCTGATGTATCATTTCAAAATCTATTGGAGGATAAATTACTTGAGCTACTTCAGCTTGCTCACCTCCAAAAATAGCAGGATTGATACCAGATTCACCAACATTATTATCATCACATAAGGGTGGATATCAAAGGCTGGCTCTGATGCTGTTAGAAATCCATTTAGCATGGTCAGAGCCTGCTGTGACTAACACCCTCTCCCCCTTTATGACTTCTCTTTCTATATGATCCCTAAGATCATCCTTCTGAAATCTGATCTGTTCAGCCAGATAATTAACTCCATCTTTATAAAAACCCCTCAACTTTAGCAGCAGTCCAGAAATAACCTGTTGAGAATCTGTAATAGCAGTTTTTACAACAGTTATGCCTGCCTGGAAATCCTGATCAAACTGTTCCTTATCAAACTCTGGTTTGGCTGTAGAATTATCAGCAGTTGGGGCAGTTGCAATTTTCTTTATTTCAATAACAATGGCATTATGTGAGGCAATGAGATTATCATTCATCCTTAGCTGATTTTCCAGGACATATCCTTGTTTTACTTCCATATCATCCACCTGTGTCTCTATCTTCTCCTGTTGAGTAGCAAGGTAGACCACTGCATTTCCTCCTTTGTGAAAGCAGTCAGTCATTTCCTTTTTATTTTTATTCACTTCAAATCTTATAGATTTTATGTCTTGAGATAGATCAAATTGAAGTGGTTTATGTCCTTCATCCATATATTTTTCTAGAGTCTTCCTTTGCTCATCCATTTTGATCTGCAAATCCACCAATAAAGAGCTCTAATCAGTTGTTGGGGCGGGCTGTGGAGCAGTTGTTTGCAGTGCCTTCTTGTAGCTCTGGATTCTCCTTTTGAAGACATGTAGCTTCCTTTTCTTGGCTCTAGCAACTTCTTCATCCTCAGAAGTAGAAGTACTGGCAATGTCTACCCTTTCTTTAGGACTAGAAGGCAATTCCTTCTCAATCCTTGGTAGTTCCTCCCGAATCCTTTGCTCTTCAGTTTCAGTACTAGCAGTCTCCTCCTGTGACCTTTCATGCTCCCCCTCAAGGTTAGCTGACTCCCCCTCAAAAGCTGCTTTCTCTCCCTCAAAATCAGTCTGTAATAAATCATGGAACAGCTCTTCTAGTATAAACTCCTGTTGAGTAGGGATAGGAGACCCTCTTATCTCAGGAATAGTATCAGCAACTGATGTGTCTTCCATGACAACATATTGTGGTTGACTATGCAACTGAGCTTGCTGATCAACATCAATTAAAAACTCAGTTAATACTTCATCCTCAATATGAAAAATTGATTGATTGACTTCATGTATTACCTCAAGGATTTTCTGAGCAGCCATTTCACTGTCTAGGTGAGTTGGATCTTCTACATGTTGAGGCTCCCCCTAGAGTGGATCCAAGTGAATGGGGCTAGCAGATGGTTACTCCCCCTGCCTCTGTGCATCTTCATTCCTTACTGGTGACCTTCCAGTAACATCAGCTTCTTCCTCATTTGAACTGAAAACTACATGTTCCTCTGAACTACTGGAGGATTCAGCATCCACTATGGCTTTCTTCTTCTTCTTCTGTTGAGGAACTTCCTTTTCTGGAATAGGCATGTCCTTGTTTAACACCTATCCCACCTTGAGATAATTCTGACATCCATTCTCCTCATGTGATTGATCTTAGACCCTGCAGCTTGGTTCATGACTTCTGCAATACTTCCAGCTAAGTACAAGCTCATAATCCTACCCAGATTGGGCTTCTTCAAACTTTCTTTAATCTTCTCAAACATCACTGTTGACCAGTCAGTTTGGAGCTTGAAAATGATTCTAGTCATTAAACTGAACATGTGAGCTGATATTCTATCATTCCCACCTAGCTTGCTCAGAATCACCTTTCCTACTATTTCAGACAAGAACTTGTCTTGCATGTTCATGCCTTTCCTATTAAAAATTGATCCAATTTTCATATTTGAATTAAGTCCACACCATTTTAGTGCCTCCCTTGTCTTTGATGCAGGTACATCTTCCTCAACTTTAGTTCTTGATAGATGTAGAACTTTCCTCAGACTTTTCTGGGTGACTTTTACCTTAACTCCATGAACTTTGGATTTTATCTTGAGACCAGCTTCATCAAGAATGGCTGCACCAAAGAATTCTAGTACTTCCTTCTTCCAAATCTTGATGGGCTCAAAACTAGATACCACAACACAGTCTCAGCAACTAGGGTTACAACACCTTGAATTTCTGGTTCTGCATCGTCAAAGGCATGTCGTACGAGTTCATAACCTTCATTGATGTTCTCTTCTAGCTTGGGCGCCATTAGGGTTTTGAGAGATCTTGAATTTAGAGGAGAGAGATGTCAACACACAAGTTTGGTCTCGAAACTATGGAGAGCGTGTCGACAAACAAGGTTGAAAGCCTATTTATACTTTTCTAAAATCGAAGATGAAAAGGCGCGGCAGAATACTCAAATTGTGTCGACATTGTTGAAAAGTGTCGACACTTACTTCTAATGTCTCGATAACTATGTGTCGACACAAATATAATCGACAGAATATATGTGTCGACACTTAGACATCTCAGCTCGACGATTAGTCGAAACTCTACTCGACAAAATTTGTATTGAACCTATGTGTCGACACCACTTTTGGATGTATCGACACACATTCTGGATGTGTTGACACAATTTCTCTGAAGTGTCCACACAGACTCCTTAGATGTGTCGACACCATTTCTCTGGAATATCGACATCACTTCTATGTGTCGACACAGACAACTCCTTGTGTCGACACTATTTTACTTAGCCAATTTTATGAAACTATTCTAAGTTTAACATTCCTAATTCAATTTTAAACTTATTGAATTTGGTTTCATCTAGGGGATTAGTAAACATATCAACAATCTGATTATCTGTTTTAACATATTCTAGTGAAATGTCTTCCTTCTCTACATGTTCTCTAAGAAAATGGTATCTAATTTCTATGTGCTTAGTCCTACTATGTGAGACAGGATTATTTGCAATAGAAATAGCACTTGTAGAATCACAAAGCAAATGTGTTCTACTTACTTGAATACCATAGTTTACCAGATGATGTTGCATCCACAATAGTTGTGCACAGTAGCTTCCTACAGCGACATATTCTGACTCAGCAGTGGAGATTGCCATACTGGTCTGCTTTTTACTGCTCCAAGACACTAGCCTTCCTCCTAGAAATTGACATGTTCCTGTAGTACTTTTTCTATCTTCCTTACAACCTGCAAAATCTGTATCTGAATATCCTGTTAGTAGAAAATCTCTATTCCTAGGGTACCAAAGGCCTAGATAAGGTGTGCCCTTAAGATATCTCAAAATCCTTTTGACTGCATTCAGATGAGATTCTTTAGGGCATGCTTGGTACCTAGCACAGACACATGTTGCATACATGATATCTGGTCTACTTGCAGTCAGATATAATAGGGAGCCAACTATCCCTCTATACAAAGTTTCATCTATAGGTTTCACTGCATCATCTTTGCTTAGAGATACACTTGACCCCATAGGAGTTCTCATGGTAGTGGATGATTCCATACCATACTTCTTTATTAACTCTAGGGTGAACTTAGACTAGCATATGGACAATCCATCATCAGTCTGTCTTACTTGGAGGCCTAAGAAGAACTTAAGTTCCCCCATAATGCTCATTTCAAATTTTCCTTGCATAAGTATTGCAAACTTTCTGCAAAGAATACTTTCAGTAGACCCAAATATTATGTCATCAACATATATTTGGACTAGTATAATCTTTCCTTTAGATTCCCTAAGGAATAGAGTTTTGTCTATTTTCCCCCTTGAGAATTTGTTCTCAATGAGGAAACTAGACAGGGTTTCATACCAAGCCCTTGGGGCTTGTTTCAACCCATAGAATGCTTTCCTAAGTCTATAAACATAATTAGGTTTGAGAGGATCAACAAAACCTGAAGGCTGCTCTACATAGACTTCTTCCTTTAGATTTCCATTTAGGAAAGCTGACTTAACATCCATTTGAAATACCTTGAAACCTTGATATGTTGCATAAGCAAGGAACATTCTGATAGCCTCCAGTCTTACTACTGGAGCAAAGGTTTGATTAAAATCAATACCTTCTTCCTGCCTATATCCCTTCGCAACAAGTCTAGCTTTATTCTTTATGATGATTCCATTCTCATCCAATTTGTTCCTAAAGATCCACTTTGTTCCAATGATATTGTGGTCTTTGGGTTTAGGAACAAGCTTCCAGACCTTGCACCTCCTGAACTGATTCAGCTCCTTTTACATAGCATCAATCCAATGAGGGTCTAGAAGTGCTTCATCAAATTTCTTTGGTTCCACTTGTGATAGGAAGCTGGAGTAAAGAACAGTGCTCATATTCCTGCTTCTTGTTTGCACTCCTTATCTTGGATCAGCAATTATCTGATTTGCTGGATGATCCTTTACGTGTCTATTAGCTGGAGGTAATCTATCTTCATGTTGAACACCTCCAGCCTCTTCATTTAGCTGCATCTCTTGATCTTCTTCAGCATCTAGAGAGTCTTGTACTCCCCCTGGACAACAGGCACCATTTTCCACTTGCTGAGTTGTAGTAGAACCTTCTATAATGGTAAGCTTGTCCATCCTCTCATCTATACATGTAGAACTACAAACACTACTTGGCAATTCACTGTTAATGAGCCTTGTTTCATCAAAGACTACATGTACAGACTCTTCTATAGCTTGAGTAACCAAGTTGTAGACCCTATAAGCCTTACTATTGTTGTTGTACCCAACAAAGATCCTCTCTTGGGATTTGGCAGCAAACTTGGTTAGATAAGACTTTCCATTGTTAAGTATATAACACTTGCAACCAAAGATCCTGAAATAGGATAAATTTGGTTTTCTACCCTTCACAATCTCATAGGGAGTCTTTTTGTGGCTCTTGGTGATAGTAGCCCTATTGATCACATGACATGCAGTATTTACTGCCTCAGCCCAGAAATACTCTGGGAGAGATGTGTCACTCAATAGAGTTCTACCAGCCTCTATCAATGTTTTATTCTTCCTTTCAGCAATACCATTTTGTTGTGGTGTTCTAGGTGAGGAAAATTCCTGAAAAATCCCAAATTATTCACATAGTCTTGTCATACTTTCAGACTGAAATTCAGTACCATGGTCACTTCTGATTTTGACCACTGTACTCTCCAACTCATTCTGAATTTGTTTAACAAAACTATATAAGATACTTGTGGTTTCAGATTTTTCTCTTAGGAAGAACACCCAGGAATATCTTGAATAGTCATCTACTACCACAAATGAGTAGACCTTCCTACCTAGACTGTGAACTGACATAGGATCAAAAAGATCCATATGCAAGAGGTATAGACACCTCACGGAATCCTTATTTTCAAGGCTATGAAAGGTGGATTTGGTCTGCTTGCCTTTTTGACAAGCTGAGCATATCCCATCCTTAATACACTTAACTTGAGGACCATTCCTCACTAACTCTTTGCTAAAGAGTTGGCCAATAGTCTTATAATTTAGATGGGTTAGCCTCTTGTGCCATTTGACACAATGAGAGACTTTCTCATCAGCTACAAGACAAATAGGAGAAACATTGTTCTCACACACAAAGTCAAGACATTAAACATTCCTTTTTCTATAACCTGTCAAAATGTTCTTTTGATCACCTGACCTTTTGATATGACCACCATTCTTGACAAATGAGATGTCATATCCTAAATCACTCAGCTGACTTATGCTAATGAGGTTGTGTTTCAAACCCCTTACATAAGCCACTTGAGTGATTGTAATCTGATTACTAGAAATATCACCAAATCCCTTGATGATTCCTTTTTCTGAACCACCAAAGATTACTTTAGGGCCATCCATGATAGGTGTGTAGTACTTTAGCAATCCCCTTATTCCAGTCATGTACCTGGAACATCCACTGTCCAGGTACCATATAGGGGCATGACCACTTGGACTTACCTGCAAAATAGATTACTTAACCTTAGAACCCAAATAACTCTTGGGTCCTTGGTGCAAGTTAGTCTGATCTTTAACAAAACTATCTGTACATCTTCTAGCAGGCAGTTTGTTACTCTCCTTGACACAAGAATTGTGCCAACAATCTAAGGCAAAGTGGCCTACCTTGCCACAACACAAGCACTCAAACTTGTTGTACCTTTGTTTAGGTACAACCCTGCCTGAATTATTTACAGCGGGCTTCTTGTTTTGTGCTGAGGCTTTGCCTTTAGATTTGGACCTTACAGTCCCGACAGTTTTCTTAAACCCCAATCCAGCCTTACCCTTTTGAGGTACAAACTCATCTATCAAGGGTAAAACAGATTTAGGTTTAGAAAAATTAGCTACTATCTCTCTCTCCTTCTGCAGTCTAACATCCAGATTTCTAATCTGATCATTCTTGAAGTTATAGTACCCATCTGAATAACAGTAATGTTTTTCAGTTTGGCTATCTCATTCAATTTCTGATCTAACAATTTCTCTGAATCTATTGCAGTCAACTTAAGATCTGCAATCTCCTTAGCCTGAGATTTGTCCAAGTTTTTGCTTATCTTAAGTTCCTGCAGCAAGACTCTATATTCATCAATTAACTGATGAATATCTCCTTCAGATTCAGACCCAACCACATCACTTGATGCAGATGTATCTGACTCTGACTCAGTACTATAAATTGAACTAGAAGAACAACTTTGTACCTTACTTGGTCCAGGCTGATCCTGGCTCTTGTCTCCTTCAGATGTAGCCATCAGTCCGTTGCACTGATGGTCTTCATGCTCATAGATTGAGTTCATTAGCTGCATGAACTCATCTTCTTCCTCTTCAGCAAATAATCCAATATAGACTTCAGCTTTTAATTCTGTATCTGAAGATGACTGGTCTGTCAAACTCTTGTCTTTCTTAGTAACAAAGTTCTTTTCCTATTTGCTCTTAACCTGAGTCTTCTTTTTGTCAGCTGACTCCTTCCTCTTTTCAGGACAGTCAGCCACTACATGTCCCTGTCTATTGCAGCAATAGCACACAATCTTTGAAGATGTAGCTTTACTTGGCTTGGATCTGCTTCTGTCATTCCTGGATGACTTTCTCTTCTGATAGTAGTCATCTTTTGGCTGAGAAGTGGAAGGCTTAGACCTCCACTGCCTCTTCTTTAGAAATTTCTGAAAGTGCCTAGTAAAAGCAGCAAAGTCTTCATCACTTTCACTGCTAGCTGAACTCTTGCTATCTGAATTATCTGTGACAGCCTCAGCAATTATTTTAAGTGGAGATGGAGACTTGCTTCTATACTGCTTAGTGACTTCAGTCTTAAAGGCCACAGACTTTTCCTTGTGCTCCACTCTAGAACTCTTCTCTTCATCCTTTCTAGCCATTAACTGCATCTCATAAGATAGCAGTTTTCCAAACAAAGTTGGAGGTGATATATCAGCAAGTTTGGCTACTTCCCTAATGGCACAAATCTTGGTGTCCTAGTCCTTAGTCAGGGATCTTAAGAACTTGTCATTCAGCTCATAGTTGCTGAAGTCTCTTCCATATGACATCAATTCATTAACAATCCTATAAAACTTCTTGTAACATTCTGTAATGCTATCAGACTTTCCTTGTGTGAAGCTTCCATATTCCTGATTTAACATTGACTTCATATCCTGTCTTACTTCCTCTGATCCCTCCATATAGACTATTAATGTGTCCCACATTTCTTTAGAGGTTTTACATTGAATTAAGTTCTGAAATGTTGAATCATCAATAGCACTAACAATTATATTCTAGGCTCTCTTGTCCATAGTAGCCAGGATGATTTCATCTTTAGTCATTTCAGAAAAGTCCTTGGGAGTTCTCTGATTTGCATCCAGAATGGATATCTTCATTGGCACATATGGGCCTTCTTTGACTGTAATATATATCCTTGGGTCAGAAGCTTCCATAAAGAGTCTAACCCTCTCTTTCCATATGCCAAATATCTCTTTTCTACATATTTGCAATTTCATTGACCTCATCACTCTGTGATTCTCACTAGAACCCATTTTCTTGATTCTTGATTGTTTTAAATCTGCCTACAGGATCTTACTCAGACTGTTAAGTCCCTTTTTTTGAGGAACCTCGCTTTAATACCACTTGAAAGAATATGTGTCTAACCACCTAGAGGAGGGGTGAATAGGTGTAACTTTTTTTTTACTTTAAAGGCAGACAAACTGTTCACTAATTTAAGCAGCACATACAAAGTCTACAGCTATCAGCACAGCAATCGCAGTAACAATCATACACAGAGTACTCACAGTGTTTATAGTGGTTCCCCAAGGTCTGGGTACATCCACTTTCCCCCTTCACCTATCTAGCAGTGTACTAGATTCGGCCTAACTTCTGCACTTCTCCTCAGATCCTCAGATCTTACAGCTCAGAACCCCAATTAGGTTCCTACAACTCAGAGTGTCCCCACTCCTACAACTCAGGCACAAAGCCCTACCACACAGTCTTCAACAAGACCTACTCAGGCAAAACAGCCCTACCTCAGCCTTCAACAAGGCCTACACTTAGAGAATAGATTCTCCTACACTCAGGCTCAAAAGCCCTACCTCAGACTTTATAAATTTAGGCTTACAACTCAGATCCCTTAGGAGCCTACAAAAAGATAATAAAATGTTTTTAGATCACCACTATGTTTGAGAGAATGAAGAGGGCAACCTTCTTATTCTGTTCTTGATAGAACTGATTTTTGAGATCAACTTTGTCTTTGCTTTCTTCAAGGCTTCTTGAGTCTGAACTCAGTAAAAGTTGATCTTCTTGAAGTAGACCGGCTGGCAACTTCCTTCTTAAGATGAAGATTTAAATCTGGATCCTCCTTTGCAGTCTGGTTCAGTACCTGCTCCTTAAGAGATTTGATTGAACAAGTCTCTTTCTTGATTTCAATTACTGGATTTCTCTCTCTCCAAGTAAATCTAAAATTTCTTCAAAATACTGATTTACAGTTTTCTATGGATCTGTATTCTGCAATGATTGATCTTCTGATCTCTCTCTATTGTTGTTAATAATTCTCTTTTTTTTATATTCACTCCTCTGTTAAAGGAGAAAGGCCTTTATATAGTCTTCCTCCAGGGTAACTGGCTGATCCGGTTTCTAACAACCTTCTGACAGCTTTGATAGTTACAGTTGACCGGTTGAAATGGCAGCTGTCAAGTCATCCAGTCACTTCTTGAAATCACTGTCTCTGTCTGAAAGTGTCGAGACTGATCTTCATTATGTGTCGACACAAACAGACCAAGTTTCGACACAAGTGGACTAAGTGTCGACACATATCTTGGTGGTGTCGACACAACTCCTACTTTTGTTGTACTGCTTCTGTTGAATGTGTCGACACTGATTGAGTGTGTCGACACAAGTACTTCGCCTTTAAAACTTAGTTAAATTCTGCTGAGTGTCGACACATTTCCTTTGTGTCTACACTACTTCTTTTGTTGTTGATACTTGCTGAGTGTCGACACATCTCCTTTGTGTCGACATAAGTTCTTCTTTACTTTAATTGTGTTGAAACTTGTCGTGTGTCGACACAAGTCCTATATGTCGACAATGCCTTCAATGTGTTGACACAGCATCCTGGCGTCGACACATTTGATGTCGACTAAACTTCTCTAGGTGTCGACACTACCTTTAAGTGTCGACACTATTTATGTCAACTATTCTTCACAGTGTGTCGACACTGCCTATATGTGTCGACAGTTTTATTCTGGTATCGACTCTGCCTTTCCTGGTGTCGACACAAATACTCCAAGTGTCGACACAGCTTTTCTCTAGTGTCGACACAGGCCTTAATAAGTGTCGACACTGCTTCTCTAGGTGTCGACACATAGACTTAAAATTTTTTCTGCAATCCTGCAGTTGCTTAACCTGCACATATAAACTCAAAACACATCAAATACATCTTGATGTATATCATTGAGTAGGGTGAGGATTCTTCAAATCTGGTACACATTTTCCAATGTACCCAACAAAACTTTATTGAGTGACACTTCTCTCCCAAAATATTCTTCGGCTGAGGCAGTAAACACTGCATGTCATGTGATCAATAGGGCTTCTATCACAAAAGCCACAAAAAGACTCCCAATGAGATTATGAAGGGCAGAAAACCAAACTTGTCCTATTTTAGGATCTTTGGTTGCAAGTTTTATGTCCTTAACAATGACAAGTCTTATCTAACTAAGTTTGCTGGCAAACCCAAGATGGGATATTTGTTGGGTACAACAACAATAATAAGGCTTATAGGGTCTACAACTTGATTACTAAAGTTGTAGAAGAGTCTGTACATGTTGTCTTTGATGAAACAAGACTTATTAACAGTGAGTTGCCAAGTAGTTCTTGAAGTTCTATAGGTATAAATGAGAGAATGGACAAGCTTACCATTACAGAAGATTCAACTGCAAATTAGGAAGTGGAAAATGGTGGCTGTTGTCCAGGGGGAGTACAAGCCTCTTCAGATGCTGATGAAAACCAAGAGGTGCAGCATAATGAAGAAACTGGAGGTGTTCAACTTGAAGATAGACTACCTCCAACTATTAGACACTTAAAGGATCATCCAGCAAATCAGATAATTGGTGACCCAAGACAAGGAGTACAAACAAGGAGCAGGAATCTGAACACAGTTCTGTGCTCTAGCTTCTTATCACAAGTGGAACCCAAGAAATTTGAAGAAGCTGTTCTAGACCCACATTAGATTGATGCCATGCAAGAGGAGCTGAATCAATTCAGAAGGTGCAATGTCCGGAAGTTAGTTCCTAAACCAAAAGACCACAACATCATTGGAACAAAGTGGATCTTTAGGAACAAATTGGATGCGAATGGGATCATTGTGAAGAACAAAGCAAGACTTGTTGCAAAAAGATACATGTAGGAAGAGGGTATTGACTTTGATCAAACCTTTGCCCCAGTAGCAAGACTGGAAGAAATTAGGATGTTCCTTGCTTATGCAACATATCAAGGCTTCAAGGTATTCCAAATGGATGTAAAATCAGTATTACTAAATGGAAATCTAAAAGAAGAAGTCTATGTAGAGCAGCCCTCAGGTTTTATTGATCCTCTCAAACCTGATTATGTTTATAGACTTAGGAAAGCATTATATGGGTTGAAACAAGCCCCAAGGGCCTGGTATGAAACCATGTCTACTTTCATCATTGAGAACAAATTCTCAAGGGGGGAAATAGACAAGACTCTATTCCTTAGGGATTCAAAGGAAAGATTATCCTAGTTCAAATATATGTTGATGACATAATATTTAGGTCTACTGAAAGTAATCTTTGTAGAAAGTTTGCAAAACTTATGCAAGGAAAATTTTAAATGAGTAGTATGGGAGAACTTAAGTTTTTCTTGGGTCTCTAAGTAAGACAGATTGAAGATGGCCAGTCCATATCTCAATCTAAGTTCACCCAGGAGTTAATTAAAAAATATGGTATAGAATCATCCACTACAATGAGAACTCCAATGGGGATAAGTGTGTCTCTAAGCAAAGATGATGCAGGGAAACCTGTAGATGAAACTTTGTATAGAGGGATAGTTGGTTCCCTCCTATATCTGATTGCTAGTAGACCAGATATCATGTATGCTACATGTGTCTGTGCTTGGTATCAATCATGCACTAAAGAATCTCATCTGAGTGCAGTCAAAAGGATTTTGAGATATCTTAAGGGAACACCTAATCTAGGCCTTTAGTACCCTAGAAATGGAGATTTTCTACTGACAGGATATTCAGATGCAGACTTTGTAGGTTGCAAAGAAGATAGAAAAAGTACTACAAGCACCTGTCAATTTCTAGGAGGAAAATTGGTGTCTTGGAGCAGTAAGAAGCAGACTAGTGTGGCAATTTCCACAACTGAGTCTGAATATGTGGCAGCAGGAAGTTGTTGTGCACAGCTGTTGTGGATTCAGCACCATCTAGAAGACTATGGTATTAAGGTAAGTAGAACACCTTTGCTTTGTGATTCTACAAGTGCTATATCAATTGCTAATAATCCTGTTTCACATAGTAGGACTAAGCATATAGAAATTAGATACCATTTTCTTAGAGAACATGTAGAGAAAGAGGACATCTCACTAGAATTTGTCAAAACAGATTATCAAATTACAGATATGTTTACTAAGCCTCTAGATGAAACTAAATTCAATAAGTTCAAAATTTAATTAGGAATGTTGAACATAGATTAGTTTAACAAAATTGGCTAAGTAAAATTGTGTCGACACAAGGAGTTGTCTGTGTCGACACATAGAAGTGGTGTCGACATTCCTGAGAAATGATGTCGACACATCTAGAAAATTGGTGTCGACACTTCAGAGAAATAGTGTCGACACATCCAAGAGTGGTGTCGACACATCCAGAAATGATGTCGACACTTAGGATCAACACAGATTTCGTCGAGTGAAGAATCGACTGATCGTCGAGCGTAAAGGAATAAGTGTCGACATATAGAAGTCAACACTTATGTCGAGACATTAGAAGTCTGTGTCGACACTTTTCAACAGTGTCAACACATTAAGAGAATTATGACGTGCCTTTTCACCTTCGTTTTTAGAAAGGTATAAATAGGTCAACAACATTGTCTGTCGACACGCTCTTCATAGTTTCGAGACCAAAACCTTGTGTCGAAAACTTCTCTCATCTACATTCAAGATTTCTCTCAACCCTAATGGCGCCCAAGCTTGAAGATAATGTCAATGAAGGATATGTGCTGGTACGCGATGCCTTTGACCATGCAGAACATGAAATTAAAGCTGTAGTAACCCTAATTGCTGAGAATGGGTTGGAGTTTCTAGTTTTTGAACCAACTAAGATTTGGAAGAAAGAAACACTAGAATTCTTTGGTGCTGCTACCCTAGATCAAACTGGACTCAAAATTAGATCCACAGTCCATGGAGTAAAGGTGAAACTCGCCTAGAAGAGTTTAATGAAAGTTCTTCACCTGCAAAGAGCATAAGAGGAAGAAGATGTACCCGCATCTAAGCTAAGGGAAGCACTTCAATGGTGTGTACTGGATTCCACCATAAAGATTGGCTCAGCTTTGAATAGGAAAGGCATGAATATGCAAGGGAAGTTTTTGTCTGAAGTTGTAGGAAAAGTGATTCTTTGTAAGCCAGGGGGCATGATAGGATTTCTGCTTATATGTTCAGCCTAATGACCAAGATCATCTACACACTAAATACTGATTAGTCAGCAGTAATATTTGAGAAGATTAAAGAAAGTATGAGGAAGCCAAATTTGGAAAGAATTGTGAGCTTGTATTTAGCTGCAACAATACCAGAAGTAATGGATCAGTCTGTTGGGACTAAGATAAATCACATGAGAAGGATGGACATCAGGATTATATCTAGATGGGATAGGGTTTTAACTAAGGATATGCCTGAGGAAGAAATATAAGAGATTCCTGAACAATCTACAGCACAAGATGTTCCTGCACAAGATATTGCAAATAGTGCTCAGGTGCAGGGGGAGCCTCACCTTGAGGAAGACCCAACCCACCTGGAAAGTGAGATGGCTACACAGACTATTCTTGAGGTAATCAGTGAAGTAAATCAATCAATTTTCAATATTGAGGATGACATGCTAACTGAATCTTTTATTGATGTTGACCAGCCAACACAACTAAACAATCAAGCACAAGATGTTATCTTGGAAGATACATCTGCTGCTACTAATGCTCCAGAGATTATAGTACCTCAAGTCCCTACTCAACAAGAATTTACCCTAGAAGAGTTGTTTCCTGATATAGAGCAAGCTGACACTCAGGGGGAGAAAGCTGATTTTGAGGGGGAGCAACCTAACCTTGAGGGGGAGCAAGCAGGATCTCAGGGGGAGAAAGTTAGTTCTTTGGGGGAGGAGCAAGGGACTCAGGGGGAGCTACCTAGGACTGCACAGCAATTGCCTTCTAGTCCAAAGGATAGAGTAAATATAGCCAGTATCTCAGATTCTGAGGATGCAGCTGAGGTTCAAGCTAAGAAGAGGAAGCTAATGGTCTTCAAAAAGAGAAGCCAAAGCTACAAGAAGGCACTACAAACTGTTGCTACACAATCTGTCCCAATAGCTGATTATAGCTCCTTGTTAGTCTCTCTACAAGTAAAGCTAGATGAACAAAGGATTGACATGGAGAAGTATATGGATGAAACTCACAAAGATCTACAACTCTCCTTGGCTACAGATATAAAATCTATAAGGTTTGAAGTTAATCAGCATAAGAAAGAAATGACTAATTGTTTCCACAAGGGTGGAAATGCTGTGGTCTTTCTAGCCACACATCAAGAAAAGATCAAGACTCAAGTTGATGATATAGCTGTCAAGAAAGGCTATGTCTTAGAGAATCAAATTAGAATGAAAGCAAATCTGACAGAATCACATAATGTGATTGTTACAGAACTGAAGAATGTTTCAACTGCCCAAACTGAGGAAAAGACTAATGCCAAGGCAGAGTTTGATAAGCAGTTACAGGAAGGTCTTACTGCTGTCAAAATAGCTATTGAGCAATCTCAAAGGACCATTTCAGGGCAGCTCCTGAAATTAAAGGTATTCTATAAAGATGGTGTCAATTATATGGATGAACAAGTCAGATTTCAGAAAGATGATCTCAGAGATCATGTTGCTAGAGAAGTCATAAAGGGGGAGAGAGTATTAGTCAAAGATGTCTCTGATCATGCTAAATGGATATCTAACAACATCAGAGCCACACTTGGATATTCACCCCTCTGTGATGATGACAATATAGCTGAATCTGGTATACACCATGTTTCTTTTGGAGGTGAGCAACCTGAAGTTGCTCAAGTAATTTATCCTCTAGTAGATTTTGAGATGATTTACCAAGAAGTACAGTCTATGTACAGCCCTCCAGAAGGTGCTCAAAATATTATCCTTGAGAAAGTAGACAAGCCTGTGTCAGAGGCAGTTTTGAAAGAGTAAGAAGCTCTATTGTCTAAGAAAAGATTCAAAGAACAGGATGAGTTAAAGCCAGATTTTGAGCAGTGGAGCCCAACATCCAGGAACATTATACTGACTGCTTGGAAAGCAGTAACGAATAAAACTCATGATAGGGGTAAATGGTACTCTGCACAAGAATGGCAAAAGTATGAAGCAAGGCAAGAAGCCATAGTGCAATATAGAAGAAAGGCAAAACTAGGGAAGCTACCTCCTAATGCTCAGGAGCCTAGCAAATATTTCCCTAAGCCTTTTCATTACTTTGAAAGGAAAAAAATAAGGGCTGAAGAGCTAAAGAAGAAAGATCTAAAGGGCAGGAAGCCAGCTGATGACACTGATGCTCCTGTACAAGCCAAGGTCCAATCAGGCAAAGACATA
Source organism: Platanthera guangdongensis (assembly GCA_039583875.1). Classification (NCBI taxonomy): domain Eukaryota; kingdom Viridiplantae; phylum Streptophyta; class Magnoliopsida; order Asparagales; family Orchidaceae; genus Platanthera; species Platanthera guangdongensis. The sequence goes on from JBBWWR010000030.1 coordinate 96,229, forward strand.
GTCATCAGGGAGCCAGAGCAGCCTTAGACTAGATTAACTAAATTTTACAACTTTGTAATCTTTAGTTTTTAAAATCTATGTAAACTTTTGATTAAGAAATTTTTGTAAGTTGTAACAAAACATTAATTAATGCTCATTTTGTTAGCATTATTATTCTATGATGATATATTATATATGTTTTGTTAGCAGTTACCCTGTCAAATAATATTGTTATGCATCATAATGTGTATTTGTTATGAATGGTGTATATCATTGACTAAGGGTTATGACTTCTCCAAATAGGGGGAGATTGTTGGGTACATTGGAAAATGTGTACCAGATTTGAAGAAGCCTCACCCACTCAATGATATGCATCAAGGTGCATGTGATGTTGTTTTGAGTTTATATGTGCAGGTTAAGTAATTGCATGAATGCAGAAAAATTTCTAAGTCCATATGTCGATACTGGAGAAAAACTGTGTCGACACTTATGAAGGCTTGTGTCGACACTGGAAAAAAGCTGTGTCGACACTTGGAGTTAATTGTGTCGACACTTGGAAAGGCTGTGTCGACACCAGAAGAAACTGTGTCGACATGCAGAGGCAGTGTCGACACACAGTGAAGCATTGCCGACATCAACTGTGTCGACACCAAGAGGCAGTGTCGACACACAGGAATACTTAGTCGACATCAATTGTGTCGACACCTAGAGGCAGTGTCGACACATAGAAGACTTTGTCGACATCAACTGTCTTGACACACAGGACTTGTGTCGACACACAGTAGAGTTTCAACAAAGTTAAAGAGAAGAAGTATTTGTGTCGACACACAGAGGCAGTGTCGACATACAGAAGATCTTGTCGACATCAAATGTCTCGACACACAGGATTTGTGTTGACACATGGCAGAATTTCAACAAAGTAAATTTGTATGAAGAAAAGAAGTGACTGTGTCGACACCACAAAGGCTTGTGTCGACACATTCTATAGAAGTTGTGTCAAGAAGCAGTAGCAACAACAGAAGAGATGTGTCGACACCACCAAGGCTTGTGTCGACACTTAGTTCACTTGTGTCGACACTTAGTCTACTTGTGTCGACACATGATGAAGTTCAGACTCGACACTTTTAGACAAAGATAGTATTTCAAGAAGTGACTGGATGACTTGACAGTTTCCATTTCTAACCGGTCTACTGCAACTGTCAAAGCTGTCAGAAGTTTGTTAGAAACCGGATCAGCCAGTTACCATGGAGGAAGGCTATATAAAGGCTTTCTCCTTCAACAAAAAGTGATTGTGATTAAGATTGAAGAAAATACACAGATAACTAACAACACAAAAAAGAAGAAGAGCTTCGACACAAGATCTAAGAAGTTGGAGAGAGAGAGCTCTGTCTAAGAAGTGCAGTTGCTGAACCAGGCTGCCAAGAAAGATTCAGAGTGAGATCTGAATCACAAGTCAGAAGCTGATTGAAGATCAACTTCTCAAGAGTTCAACCCTACTGAGTTCAGATTCAAGAAACTTTGAAGAAAGCTAAGAGTGGTTGTTCTCTGCCATCAGGTTCTTCCAAGAACTGATCAAGAAGCCATCCATCCTCTCTCTCTACCAGGGAGGTGGTATAATACTTTGTTAAATCAAATTTCTATAGGATCTATTCTAGATCTGAGCTGTAAGCCTGTTTTATAAAGGCTGAGTGTAGGATAGTAATTTCTCTGAGTGGTATGCCTTGTTGAAGGCTGAGGTAGGGCTATTAGCATGAGTTGTAGGAGATTGATATCTCTGAGTTGTAGGCCTTGTGTAGGCTGAGGTAGGGCAGATTGCCTGAGTTGTAGGAGCCTTGTTTGGGGTTCTGAGTTGTAAGATTTGAGGATCTAAGGTGAAGAGAAGAAGTTAGGCCGAATCTAGCACACTGCTAGATAGGCGAAGGGGGAAAGTGAATGTACGCAGACCTTGCGGAACCACTATAAAAATAGTGTGCACTCTGTGATTGAATGTTTCTGTGAATGCTGTGCAGTGTTAGCTGTAGAATTTGCAGTTTATTATTAGTTAACTGAATAGCTTTTTTTCCTTAAAAGAAAAACATGAATTACACCTATTCAACCCCCTCTAGGTGGTTAGGCACTAATTCTTTCAGCGTAACTCAAGCAACTTAAGCATAGACAATACAAGTTCACATAGACATTAAACTAATAATTTTTACAACTAAGAGAACATAATCAACACAAAAGTTCTAACAGCACATAAACAACAATAAAGGAAGAACAAGTCAAGATATCGACCGAATCTGAAGGCTCATTGAGGGGTCACAGAAGGAATCGTCAGGTTATCAATCCGCGTCCAAGCTCGGTCCTCAACTATGTCCGGGGTAGAGAAGGGCTGTCACTACCTTCCAATGGACCCATCTTCTTCGTGTCATGAGCCGGAATAAAGTTGCAAGCTTCCCTTCGCTTGTTAGCTATGGCGTCGAAGCCTGAAATAGAGCTTAGAAGATGAAGGAGAAGGCCGAGAGCAAGCACCATCAAGATGTAGTCTTCGCGAGCATGATCAGAGCTTCTCCCCTTGGTGGAAGATGAAGGGAGGAGGTGGAAGGGCGGAACTTTGCCTAAAATGGAGGAGGAAATGTCTGGAATCGAGTTGTTTTTTTCAATGGCTGAAAATCTGCGCTTAAATTGAAAAAGATCAGAAAAATGGTCACACACGGTCCCTTGCACGACAGTGCACTAACCATGCATTATTAACTTTCAGATCTAGATCACGGAAGAAGATGCGTTGACCCGTGCATTTTACTCGCGTACGGGCGATTCCTCCCGTGTGTGAAGGAAAGCGCACGGGTAAACACAGAGCGTAGGAATGCATGAGAAAATAGTGGAACCGTGTGTTTTACTCGCGCACGGGCGTTGTTGCCCGTGCGTGAAGGAAACACACGATTAACCACAGATCACTGGAAAGCTTGGCAAAAAGGAGCAGGCCATGCGATTCCTTCTCGCACGGTTTGGCCGAAACCGTGCGGGAACAAATCGCACGGGTAGAAATAGATGCCCCAGGAAAGCTGTGTATAACGCACGATTGCACTGAAACCGTGCGCGAAGAAAAGCGCAGGACCATGCGTTTTACACAGAATTGAAAATGGAATTCAGGACATCCAGACCACATGCACAGCAATGCAACCAGGCTGGAGCACAAGCTCCCAGCAACAAAATACAAACAACAACAACAACAATAGAAAGAGCAACGGGGAGCACCACGCGCTTACCCCCGATAATAGAATGCGTAATTGTACACCCTTGGGCCAAAATGTGCACTTCATTTGGAAATAAAGCTAGAAGAAATATTAACGATATAGAATAAAAAGTGAAGTGCAAACGCGTGAAAACTAACCCAGACGAGTCTGAAAAATACTATAAATATCAGACTCATCATCACCCTCATAATTGTTCAATCCCAGTTTCCTGAACTAGAATGGACTTTCAGAAATTGGTGAGCCCAATATCATATATTGACTTAACCAAGCATGGTCATGCATTTCTCAGCCTCATTCCATCAAGGGGCCTTTGGATGCAACTCCTGTCATATAGGGGGAAAAATTCCATCTCTGCTCACACGCAAACACCCAAATCATTCGTAACATACACAATAACCACCTTTATTATCCAACTTTTTCAAGACTGGACTTTTGATGGCATCAAAGCATGCTTTTGGTCACTCGATAAATGTTGTGACTTCGGGTCAAAGAACCACAAACACCATTACCACTTGAGCCATGTAAGCCCCCCCTCCCGGATCCCAAAACACGGCACGAAGGGGGAGTCTTATGCCCGAAACAGCCGCCTTGCGGTAGCATTAGCACACGGGCTAACCTATACCACAAGATGCATATTCCGCCGGCTACAACAATATCAATAGAACATGCCAACCCAACCAAATATAATAAGCAAGAGAAGTCAAATCCACACTAAGTAATAATGTCCAAATACATCAATAAAGGAGAAGCTAAAACATGCTTCTACATATCAGAGTACAACTAAACATTGCCCAAACGGGCTACATCAGAGTATGAAAATACTAACATCCGTAACCGACGATACCGACGGCACCGTCACTTCAGGCCCTATCATCCTGGCCTGGCTATCCTGCTGCGTAGTCTACGGCTGCTCTACCGGTGGTCTGACCTCCTAAAAAGGAAGACGTAGCAACCATTAGTCGAAACGACTAAGTGGTTTCACATCCGCTCCCCCGGTGACTCCTCGGCACCGGGCGAGGAAGAGGAACAAGAGTACAATATTTAATAAGTATGCAAGTAAAAGAAGTACAAGCAGGTGGCGGTAGTGTAAGAGTAACAATAACATGATCTAGCAAATATTTAAGAGCTACAGCAAGCTAACATGTATAAGTAACAGCAGGAAAGTAACTTAACTTATAAGAATGCCCATACAAACTTATAATTTAGGGATCGGGTTACATAAAGGTAACTCATCGTATAAGAGTGCCCATACAAACTTATACGATGAGGATCTTGTTGTACAATGTTATGAAATGCTATGAATGCTATGCAATGACTCACCCATGATCACACTCATGCAATTGCTATGTCGACATAGTCTAAAGTTCCCACTTTTCGAGCAGGTAGCTAACCTCTCAGGTATCAGCCGTCGTGGCCAGGCGGTGACAGTAGAACGGGCACTTCTACTACTAGGCGGGTATCCACACTACTTCACCCAGGCCTCCGTACGCCTCAACGCTAAGAACACAACAGCGGAGCCCATGCGTACTATGGCCCAGCGGGGTCTTGGGTAGATGTGCACCAAGAACACAGCCCGAACTGGCCTTGTGTGACTCGGAAGGGGCCTCGGAAGTAAGCACGAGGACACAGCCCAACCGTTCACTTGGCACGGAAGGGGCCTCGGGACGTGAACTCCGATGACACAGCCCAACCGCCCAAAGTCTAACTGTCAACTCCCATCGGTGTGATGACTGGCGAGCCTGTAGACCTGCCACACTATCCTTAACCCAGGATTACGACACCGCCTGTCGACTCAGACCTCATGCAAATGCCACATCAACATAACAAGGAAGGGGCCTCGAAAGTAAGCACGAGGACACAGCCCAACCGTCCATCCATACCGCATCACAACTCAACCAAACAAGTGACGGTCAACACCGCACCTACATCCCTTCATAATACTACCCGTTGGGAGATGACACTCTAAGTATTGGACTACTAAACTCAACTCATTAATCAAACATACTCATGGCCATGATTTATTCTTCTATATGACTCCCAAACGATGACAACATAATATAACATTTTACGCATATAAAGATTTAAAAATCTTTCCAAAAGTATTAACCTATTATGAACATGATGCGCATGTTAAGATCCATCACACTTTCCATATGATAACGACATATTATATATGATGCGCACAAATAACAATTTTTCAATTCTTATCAAGACAATTCGTTTAAATAAAATTACTTCACAATTTTATTAAAAAGCCCAGAGTTTAGGTGCAGATTGAATATGGACAGCAGCTTCGACCGGAGATTCCCGAAGCTACAGGAATCCAGTGAAGACGTGTAATCCCACGATGGAAAGGTCTTTCTGTGGTCCACAATGTTCGTATTCAGACCTCAACCAAGTTTTGACATTATCCTATTTCAAATCAGACTTGAAGTCCGCTGCGTACAGAACATAATTTCTGCATGCAGGATTTGTTGAACACCATTTTCGTTAGATTTTTCCGTGGCTACAGACTTCACCTGAAGTCGTGCAACCATTCGTTGGAAAGGTATTTTCAAGGTCTTCAACTTAGGGTTTACACGAAAGCCCAGATCTGGACATATCACACCTAAAAATGGCCACGAAGTTTGCTACACGCAGAATACATATTCTGCACGCATCTTAAGGCGGAATGAACGGCATCGGTACATCTTTCTACTCAAGACGATCTTCCCAAATCATTCCAGAATTTCCTCCACCCTTATTCACCCTCATGGGGCCTTTGCTCTTCATGAAACCAACCCCCATCTCCATATAGAAGATCGGAGAGGTTGAAGACACCACTAACCAAGAGCACAAGCCCCAGATTTGACTCACCCTAGAGAAAGCATCTTCTCACATGTCAAGACTCTTTTGAGTCGACGTCTCACCTAAATATCTACATATCTAGCACCAAGGGAGAGGGTAGGAAACTCACATCGATTCCAGCGGTTCCTTCATTTCCGGCCATGGATCTCGTAATTCTCCTTGGCGGCATCTTCTCCTTCACGGTGATGGAAGATGTTTTCCTGTAGAACTTGCTCCAGTAGTTTTCTCTCTCACCAGGAGTTCTCACAGGAAATAGGGAATGAAATGAGCATGAAAATGGCTAGGGTTTTCTCTTCCCTTATATATGAAAAGTGACACGGGTAGGGACACCACCGTGTCCTTACCCGTGTCCTGCCTGGCGAAGCGGCAACGATAGTTTCCATGTCGGTTCAATACTTGACACGGGTAGGGACACGCCCGTGTCCCAACCCGTGCCCCGACCCGTGTCCACATGACACGACCGTGTTCCCTGGCCGTGTCCTTCTCGGGATACATTTCGACGATCTCAACAGTTCGTCGATCTCGATCAAAATCGTCGACTAGAGTACACGGGTAGAGACATGACCGTGTCTCTACCCGTGTCATGTTAATTTGCCGAAGTCGACGCGCAGTTCGTCGATCTCGACACCCCTCGTCGAGTGTAACTCGACACACACGGGTAGGGATACGCCCGTGTCGCTACCCGTGTCACATGGTGTCGACACAGCTCGTCAGTCTTGACATTCCGTGTCGAGTGTAACTCGACACACACGCACACGGGTAGGGACATGCCCGTGTCTCTACCCATGTCTCATGCTTGTCTAATTTCTCCTCCTTCTCATATGGTGCTACCCTGTTGTTAGCACTCTCCATGAACCCTAGTCAGCTCTCCTGACTCAAAACACGCACGAGGGGCTTAGTGCGATTCGGGACGTTACAAATCCTATAAACAAAATAAAAGATTTCGTCCCCGAAATCAGGCTTAGGCTGTGGGGAGAAAAGCATAACAGAAAATTTAACATATGCTTTTAAATAAAATTACCTTCAGCAAACAACTTCGGGTAGCATTGCTGCATCAAATCCAATGGCTCCCACGTGTACTCCTCCTTCCCATGGTTGAACCATAGCATCTTCACCAAGGGTACACTTTTGTGGCGTAAAGTTCTTGTCTCGCTATCAACAATCCGCACAGGCTCTAGTCGCACAGACCTATCTGATGCCACTGCACCATCAGTAGTGGGAATATATAGGTTGGGCCGCAACAGTGCTTTTCGAAGCGACGACACATGGAACACGTCGTGGAGATTCTCTAGTTCTGGGGGTAATTCCAACCGATAAGCCAACGGGCCAATCCATTCTAGTATAGTATATGGCCCAACATACCTTGGGCTGAGTTTTTTCACCCCACACACCCGCGACACTCTATGCATCGACCGAATCTTGAGGAACACTTTATCACCCACTTGGTACTCCACCATTCGGTACTTTGCATTATAATACTTCACCTACCGACTTTGATCCTCCAACATGCGATCCCGTATCAATCTGACCGCCGCATCAGTATCATCTATATATTCATTTCCCAATGCCTTCGGATCTTCATCCTGCACCCAAGACAAGGGGGTCCTGCACCTTCTTCTGTAAAGGGCTTCATGGGGCGCCATACCGATGCTCGCCTGATGGCTATTATTGTAGGAAAATTTCACCAGGGGTAAGAGCCTTTCCCACGGCTCTCCTCTGTCCAACACATATAATCACAGCAGATCCTCCAATGTCCTAATTGTCCTTTTAGACTGCCTGTCCGTCTGAGGATGAAATGCGGTGCTGAAGGTAAGGCGTGAGCCCAAATATGCCTGTACTGCCTTCCACTCCTTGAAAGTAAACCGACCATCCCAATCCGAAACAATTGACTTGGTCACGCCATGATACCGTACTAATTGCTCCACAAAAAGGCGTATTGAAACATCCACGTGTGCTTCCTTCTTCATTGGAATGAACCGGACCACCTTTGTTAGTCGATCAACAATAACCCACACTGAATCATTCTCGGAGCAGGAGCGAGGTAGCCCATGGACAAAGTCCATGGAGATATCCTCGAACTTCCATTCGGGGATGGGCAACGACTGAAACAAACCACCGGGACTCCTGCATTTAGCCTTCACCCTTTGACAAGCTTCGCAATGTGTAACATAGTAACAAACATCCTTCTTCATTCCTGTCCAGCACATGGTCTTCCGTAAGCCGACATACGTCTTGGCAATACCCGGGTGTACATAATATTGAGAGGAATGTGCCTCTCTCAAGATATCCTCCCGGATTTTGCCGCCCTTGGGAATATAGAGCCGGCCACGAAAATAAACGAGGCCGTCTTTTAGTGTGTACTCATCGGTGGACCCATCTTCAATTGCCTTGAATGTCGGGGCGAAGGCCGCATCCATTCCTTGCTCCACCCGAATCCGGTCCCGGATATCACAAACTATGCTCATGCTTGCAAAAAACTCTGCATACTCTGCCGAAGGAGCCTTGAACACCAGAGTAATATCCATCTCCTCAATCATCCGAGACAACTCCATACTCATCAACCGAGACTCTGGGCTAGAGCCTGACACCTTTCTACTCAATGCATCGACTACCGAGTTCGCATTACCGTGGTGGTAGTTCATGGTGAACTCATAGTCACATAGAAATTCCAACAACCGTCATTGTCTTAGGTTCAACTCCTTCTTAGTGTGGACATACTTCAAGTTTTTGTGATCGGAAAAGATCTCGCAATGGACGCCATATAGATAATGCCTCCAGACTTTCAAAGCGAACACCACTGCTCCCAACTCCAAATCATGAACCGGGTAATTGATTTCATGCTTCTTTAACTGCCTTGAAGCATAAGCGATTACGTGCCCGTGCTGCATCAATACCGCTCCCATCCCTTGATATGACGCGTCCGTGTAAACCTGAAATCCTTCCTTCCCAGATGGAAGTGCAAGGATGGCGGTGGAGGTAAGTCTATCCTTCAGCTCTTGGAACGCCGCTTCACATTGGGGAGTCCACTCAAATGGCACACCTTTCTTCGTCAGTGAGGTAACAGGAAGGGCAACCTTTGAAAATCCTTTCACAAACGTGCCATAGTACCCGACAAGTCCAAGGAAACTCCTCACATCGACCGCCGACTTCAAGGGCGACCACTCCTTCACGGCTCGCACCTTTGCTGTATCCACTGCTAATACTACTCCACTGATCACATGTCCCAAGAAGGCAATCTCCTTAAGCCAGAATTCACACTTGCTAAACTTGGCATACAAGGCGTGCTCCTTCAATTTCTTCAAAACCAAGGTCAGGTGCTCGACATGCTCCTCCTCCGTCTTTGAGTAGACCAAGATGTCGTCGATGAAAACAATGATGAAGATGTCCAAATACGGTTCAAACACCTTGTTCATCAGGATCATGAAGGCCAAAGGGGCATTTGTGAGCCCAAACGGCATTACTGTGAACTCATACAAACCATAACTTGAACTGAAGGCTGTTTTCTGGATGTCCCCTTCTTGTATCCTCAACTGATAGTACCCAGAGCGCAAATTCAGTTTAGAAAACCAATGTGCTCCCACTAGTTGATCGAACAACTCATTGATCCGAGGTAGCGGATAAGTGTTCCGCACCGTCAACCGATTGAGTTCCCGATAATCTATGCACAAACGCAGGGTTCCATCCTTCTTCTTCACGAACAGCACAGGGGCTCCCCAGGGTGACGAACTGGGGCGAACGAACCCTGACTCCACTAGTTCTTGCAATTGAACTCTAAACTCCACGAGTTCTTTCGGGGCCATTCTGTACGGATCCTTGGGTACAGGCTTGGCACCTGGTACTAGATTAATCTGGAAATCAACCTCTCTATGCGGAGGTAATCTTGGTAGCTTCTCAGGAAATACCTCGGGAAAATCCCGCACTACCCATACATCCTTTAATTCCAATGCTTCTTCCTTTAACTCGAACCAGATCATGAATACCTCATCCCCCTTCATGTGGGCTTTTATAGCCTGGACAGAAGATAACATCATACGCGGCGTGAAGCCAATACCTTGGAAGATGACGTCAGAGTCTCCATTCCTCAAATAGATCCGCTTCTCCAAGCAGTTGATCCTCGCAAAGTGCCAGTCCAGCCATGACATGCCCAAAATGATGTCAAACTCCGGCATTCTCAGAACCGTGGTCGGCGTATCAAAGGCCTTCCATCAATAAATAACTCCAACTCACACTTGGCGGTTGCGATCATCTCCGAGCCGTCCGGAAGGCGTATACGTTGGGCTATGCCAGTGAAGTACTGTACACCCTCCACGTCTTTTATGAAACCCTCAGACACAAAGGAGTGTGACGCACCGGTATCGAATCAAGTGTAGGCCGGTTTCTCACTAACCATTATGCATAAGCATCAAAATTGTGAAGGCTCAAGCCAGATTCCTAGAAAAACTTATGCAGACTAAGGACGAATGCTTAATTTCTTCCTCATAGTGCTCGTCTTTGAGCTGGGTCCTGCCTCAATTACTCCTTCAGCGAGTCTCTTAATGCTTGTATGAACACCCAAAAGACCCGCTTCCAACCACTTTACCGTATCCATTATCTCCACCAAGCTCAAGTCTCTTATAAACAAAAGTGGTTGCCCTAGGAAATCTGCCATGTCTATTATCTCCGTTAGATTCAAAATCTGCTATAAACAAAAGTGCTTGCCCTAGGGGATCTCGCAAGACTTTATACCATAGTTTTACATACTTGGGGTCGTCCAAACTTGGAAGATCGACGTGTAAAGGTATGTACCTAAGGTCAGGTTGGCTAATCTTAAGGTCAAAGTTTGACATACTTAGCGTGAATTACATATGGGCACACCACTGCTTCCGGTAAGTCAGTTTGTCCCCAAACTGACTAATCAAACGGGGGTGGCACCATTGTTGAATGACTTCTTTAGTTGAGGATCGTGGCAAACTGATACCATTTGTAAGACCCCCCCATCCTGGATCCCAAAACACGGCACGAAGGGGGAGTCTTATGCCCGGAACAGCTGCCTTGCGGTAGCATTAGCACACGGGCTAACCTGTACCACAAGACGCTTATTCCGCCGGCTACAAATATATCAATAGAACATGCCAACCCAACCAAATATAATAAGCAAGAGAAGTCAAATCCACACTAAGTAATAATGTCCAAATACATCAATAAAGGAGAAGCTAAAACATGCTTCTACATATCAGAGTACAGCTAAACATTGCCCAAACAGGCTACATCAGAGTATCAAAATACTAACATCCGTAACCGACGGTACCGATGGCACCGTCACTTCAGGCCCTATCGTCCTGGCCTGGCTGTCCTGCTGCGTAGTCTGCGGCTGCTCTACCTGCGGTGTGACCTCCTAAAAAGGAAGACGCAGCAACCGTTAGTCGAAATGACTAAGTGGTTTCTGATCCGCTCCCCCGGCGACTCCTCGGCACCGGGCGAGGAAGAGGAACAAGAGTACAATATATAATAATTATGCAAGTAAAAGAATTACAAGCAGGTGGAGGTAGTGTAAGAGTAACAATAACATGATCTATCAAATATTTAAGAGCCACAGCAAGCTAACATGTATAAGTAACAGCAGGAAAGTAACTTAACTTATAAGAATGCCCATACAAACTTATAAGTTAAGGATCGGGTTACATAAAGGTAACTCATCGTATAAGAGTGCCCATACAAACTTATACGATGAGGATCTTGTTGTGCAATGTTATGAAATACTATGAATGCTATGCAATGATTCACCCATGATCACACCCATGCAATTACTATGTCGACACAGACTAAAGTTCCCACTTTTCGAGCAGGTAGCTAACCTCTCAGCCATCAGCCGCCGTGGCCAGGAGGTGGCAGTAGAACGGGCACTTCTACTACTAGGCGGGTATCCACACTACTTCACCTAGGCCTCTGTACGCCTCAACGCTAAGAACACAATAGCAGAGCCCATGCGTACTATGGCCCAGCGGGGTCTTGGGTAGATGTGCACCAAGAACACAGCCCGAACTGGCCTTGTGTGACCCGGAAGGGGCCTCGGAAGTAAGCACGAGGACACATCCTAACCGTTCACTTGGCACGAAAGAGGCCCCGGGACGTAAACACCGAGGACACAGCCCAACCAACCAAAGTCTAACTGTCGACTCCCATTGGTGTGATGACTGGCTAGCCCGTAGACCTGCCACACTATCCTTAACCCAGGATTACGACACCGCGTGTCGGCTCACACCTCATGCAAATGCCACATCAACATAACAAGGAAGGGGCCTCGAAAGTAAGCATGAGGACACAGCCCAACCGTCCATCCATACCTCATCAAAACTCAACCAAACAAGTGACGGTCAACACCGCACCTACATCCCTTCACAATACTACCCGTAGGGAGACAATGCTCTAAGTATTGGACTACTAAACTCAACTCATTAATCAAATATACTCATGGCCATGATTTATTCTTCTATATGACTCCCAAACGATGACAACATAATAGAACATGTTACACATATAAAGATTTTCAAATCTTCCCAAAAGTACTAACCTATTATGAACATGATGCGCATGTAAATATCCATCACACTTTCTATATGATAACGACATATTATATATGATGCGCGCAAATAACAATCTTTCAATTCTTATCAAGACAATTCGTTTAAATAAGATTGCTTCACAATTTGATTATATGAAATCTAATTAATAAGCTTCGTCAATCATGCAAAAAATGATTAATCATAAAGGTTCATACAAGGCAAGTAACTTGCAATAAAACAGCCACCAAATCAAAACCCATCTTATAAAAAGCCCAGAGTTTAGGTGCAGATTGAATCTAGACAGCAGCTTTGACTGGAGATTCCTGAAGCTACATGAATCCGGTGAAGACGTGTAACCCCACGATGGAAAGGTTTTTACGTGGTCCACAACTTTTGTATTCAGACCTCAACCCAGTTTTGAAATTATCCTATTTGAAATCGGACTTCAAGTCCGCTGCGTACAGAACACAATTTCTGCATGCAGGATTTGTTGAACACTATCTTTGTTAGATTTTCCCGTGGCTACAAACTTCGCCTGAAGTCGTGCAACTATTCGTTGGAAAGGTATTTTCAAGGGCTTCAACTTTCGAGTTTAGCCGAAAGCCCAGATCTGGCCATATCACACCTAAAAATGGCCACGAAGTTCGTTGTGCGCAGAATACAGATTCTGCACGCATCTTAAGGCGGAATGAACGACATCAGTTCATCTTTCTCCTCAAGGCGATCTTCCCAAATCATTCCAGAATTTCCTCCACCCTTATTCACCCTAATGGGGCCTTTGCCCTTCACGAAACCAACCCCCATCTCCATATAGAAGATCGGAGAGGTTGAAGACACCACTAACCAAGAGCACAAGCCCCGGATTGGCCTCACCCTAGAGAAAGCATCTTCTCACATGTCAAGACTCTTTTGAGTCGATGTCTCACCTAAATATCTACAGATCTAGCACCAAGCGAGAGGGTAGGAAACTCACATCGATTCCAGCGGTTCCTCCATTTCCGACCATGGATCTCGTAATTCTCCTTGGCTGCATCTTCTCCTTCACGGTGATGGCGGATTTTCTGCTGTAGAACTTGTTCTAGCAGTTTTCTCTCTCACCAGGAGTTCTCACAGGAAATAGGGAATGAAATGAGCATGAAAACGGCTAGGGTTTTCTCTTCCCTTATATATGAAAAGTGATACGGGTAAGGACACGGGCGTGTCCTTACTCGTGTCATGCCTGGCAAAGCGGCAACGATAGTTTCCATGTCGGTTCAATACTTGACACGGGTAGGGACACTCCCGTGTCCCAACCCGTGTATCGACCCGTGTCCACATGACACGACCGTGTTCCCTGGCCGTGTCCTTCTCGTGATACATTTTGACGATCTCAACAGTTCGACGATCTCGATCAAAATCGTCGACTAGAGCACACGGGTAGGGACATGCCCGTGTCTCTACCCGTGTCATGTTAATTAGTCGAAGTCGACGTGCAGTTCATCGATCTCGACACCCCTCGTCGAGTGTAACTCGACAAACACGGGTAGGGACACGCCCGTGTAGCTACCTGTGTCACATGGTGTCGACACAGCTCGTCAATCTCGACACGCCATGTCGAGTGTAACTTGACACACACGCACACGGGTAGGGACATGCCCGTGTCTCTACCTATGTCTCATGCTTGTCTAATTTCTCCTCCTTCTCACATGGTGCTACCCTATTGTCAGCACTCTCCATGAACCATAGTCAGCTCTCCTGACTCAAAACACGCACGAGGGGCCTAATGCAATTCGGGACATTACAAGCCATACTTGTGACACTTTCATATAACAATCCACAAATTATTCTCATGGTGGGTGTGTCCTATACAACGTATTCACAACAAGTACACATGTGATGACTTGATATAACCATATCATGACATGTGAGTGAAAGAATTGGTTCCAAGAATGTCTAAAAACCTAGAGGGTGTGAATAGGTTCAATTCTTTCTTTTCTTAGGCAGATAATTGATTAACCACGACACAGATATAAATTCTACAGCTATCACAGCACAAAAAAACACAATCACAGCACACACACAGATTTATAGAGGTTCCCCAATTGATGGGTACATCCACTTTTCCCCTTCGTCTATATAGCATTATACTAGATTTAGCCTAACTTCCTTCCACCATCTCAGATCCTCAGATCTTACAACTCAGAACCCAAAATGGTACCTACAGCTCAGACTTCAACAAGTCCTATAACTCAGGCTCTTCCTATGAACCCTACCACAGAGTGAGTCCACACTCCTGCCACTCAGACAATCAAGCCCTACCTCAGCCCCTTATCACCAGACCTACAACTCAGAGAACTTAATCTCCTACCTCAGGCAAACAACCCTACCTCAGCCTTTATAATTACAGGCTTACAACTAAGAGATTGAAATCTCCTACATCAGATCTAAAATAGATCCTACAGAAATTTGATTAAGAAATAGTTTCTTCCTTCACACAGATAGAGAGAAAGGTGAGGGAATCTTGATCTTGATGGATCTGCTTTCTCCTGATCTTTGCTATATTGAATCTGATTCAACCTGACTTAGCTTATTCAAAGCTTCTTGAAAGAGAGAACCTAGGTTGAATCTTCTTGTGAAGTTGGTGTAGATCCAGCTCCTTCCTCCTTGCAGAAATAAATATGCTTACTCTGACAGATATGATGAGACACTGTCAAGCACTCTGATCTTGAATCAGAATCTTCTTGTTGTAAGTAGTTCAGTGATTTCCCCCTCTTCCTTTTATCTCTCTTCTTTCACATCATCATTGTTTCTCTGTAATAGATCTTCTCTATTTATCGATCCCGTCAGAAGCAACCGACTGATTCGATAGTTAACCGACATCTGACAGTTCTGACATATCTGACAGCCTTGATGATTCAGACAGATGTCTATCTTTCAGTCTCGAGATTTGACTAAGCTGACACAATTATGGAAGGTGTCGACACAAATGTAATGTGTGTCGACACAACTCCTTGGTGTCAATATTGCTCCTTTGGTGTTGGCGACATCTTCAGAAAACTGTCGACACAACTCTTCATCAAGTTCTCGAGCTAGCTGATATTGAATGTGTCTACACAAGTCCTGTGTATCGACACAGCTTCTTTAAATGTCCACCCAAATCCTGGATGTCGACATAGTTGCTTCTTCACAAATGTCAGTACAACAAATTTTAATTGTGTCGACATAAGTTATGAGTGTCGACACAGTTGATTTCGACTTATACTCCGGGTGTCGACACAAGTCCCGTGTGTCGACATAATTGATGTTAACTTAACCTCTGGGTTTCGACATAGTTGATGTCGACTTAAAATCTGGGTGTCGACATAAGTCTTGTGTGTCGACACAAACTTACTTCTTGTCTCGACACATCACCTTCAAAGGTGTCGACACCAAATTATTGTCTCGACACTTTTGTACTTAGAATATTTTCTACAATCTTTAGCCTACGCAGGTAAACTCAAAATGCCGTCAAATACAAACTGACATATATCATTGAGTTACGTGAGACTTCAGCAAATCTCGTACATAATTTTCAATGTACCCAATAATCTCCCCCTATTTGGAGATGTCATAACCCATAGTCAATGATATACACCATTATAACAAAAGTAATAAAAATAATGTATACAGACATTTAAAACAGGGTTATTCATAAGCAGAAATAGTATGTTTCACCCAAATAATCAAAATGAAACATCTAAAAAAAATTCAACTCAGAGACATAGATATATTGATGACAACCAAGGTTTTCTTTATATCATTTGATCAGGGTGTGATTGCAAGGTTTTTATATGAACAATAAAAAGTTTACATATTTCTTCTAAAACCAAGTCAATCTAAAATTCAGATTGGTCTGGTTCCTTGATGACAAAGCCTTTGCATGTCTGAACAGTAGCTTTGACTTCAGCTGTAGCATCAGCAGTAAGCTTCTCACCATTGATATCTTTGGCCTTTAGTTGAGTAGCTTTTAGCTTTTGCCTTTCGAAGTAGTGATATGGTTTAGGAAAGTACTTGCAAAGCTATATGGAATTTGCAAGGATTTTTCCAGCCTTCAAGCACTTTCTGAATTTTAAGATTACTTCTTGTTCTACAAGATATTTGTCTCATTCTTGTTTAGAGTACCACTTCCCCCTATCATATTGATTATTGCTAACTGCATTGCATGCTGTTAGGATGATGCTTCTCGAGGTTGGAATCCATTTCTCAAAATCAGGCCTAGCCTCAGCCTGTTCTCTGAATCTTTTCTTGGATAACTAGGCCTCTTGCTCTTTAACCAAAGTTGAATCAGCCATGTCCACTTCCTCAGAAATTTCTGGAAACTTTTCCAGTGGAGGACTGTACATAGTTTGGACTGCCTGTTGAATTTATTCAAACTCAGGAGGGGTATATATGACTTGAGCTACTTCCTATTACATCCCATCAAAAAGTGCAGGTTGGCATCCAAATTCAGCTGTATTGTTGTCATCATATAAGGGTGGATATCCCTAGGTAGCTCTGATACTGTTAGATATCCACTTTGCATGTTCAGAGCTATCCTGGACTAATACCCTCTCCCCCTTTATGACTTATCTATGTATATGATCTCTAAGATCATTCTTCTGAAACCTTATTTGATTTGTAACATAATAGTTCCCTGTTGTATAGTAGTACTTAAACTTCTTTACTTGAGCTGAAATTGCAGTATCAGAAGTTTTGATAGTAGTAGCAACTATTGCCAAATCCTGGTTGATCTGTGCTTCAATAGCAGATACTTTGGTGTCCACATGTGTTTCTATGACAGTGGTTTGTTTAGCCAGTTTTATCAGATTGATGGAATGTATTTCCATCAAATTCTCATTTAATCTTTCCTAGTTTTCTAACACACAGCCTTGCTTAACAGCCAGAACATTTATTGCAGTTTGAGTGTTTTTTTACTTGGTTGCAATATATACCACAACATTTCCTCCCTTATGGAAGTAATCAGTGATTTCTTTCTTGAGTAAATTTACCTCAAACCTTATAGATTTGATGTCCTATGCCAGACTGAACTGCAACTCCTTGTGGCTTTCATCCACATACCTTTATAGTGCATGTCTTTACTCATCAAGTTTGAGTTGTAGCTGTACTAATAGAGAACTAAAATCCATTACTGGAGCAGTAGACGAGGATCCAGCCTTTAAGTCTTTCTTATATCCAGTGCTCTTTTTCCTTAGCTCTATAAGCTTCCTTTTCTTTAACCTAGAGGTGACTTCTTCATTAGCAGACTCAGAAGAACTGTCAACCTCCACTAGTTGTTCTGGAGTATCTCCTTCTTTACCTGGTCCAGTTTAGGTACCTCCCCCTCAACCCTTGCATCTGGTTGAATATTAGCTGGGGTGTCTTCCTTGTTTATCTGTTCATGCTCCCCCTGGAAGTCAGTTTCCAGTTCTTGAATTATTTTATTTACAGGATCCTGGAGTTGTTCTATCATAATAGTAATATGCAAATCTTGTGCCTCTTACATTATAGTGAGATTCAGTAGTTTCTACAGCTGTGCTGATATCTTGAACCACTTCCATTATAGTGAGATTTGCAGTCTCGCTGTCTAGCACAGGTTCTTGTTCAGCTCCCTCTTGAACTGAGATTGCTTAAGTAACAGTCAGATGGACAGTATCCCCCTGGATTTGAGCTTCTGTTCCAGGTGTGAGAGTTGGAGACTTCCTGGGTAGTTCAGTGTTATCATCATCAGAGCTGAACTCAATCCTTTCTTCAGAGTCACTGGAGGACTCATCATCTTGAATAACTTTCTTTATTTTGGAAACTTGTTTATGCCTTGGTGCAGATTCTACTTTGGACAACACTCTGTCCTACCTAGACAAGATCCTCATATCCATTATCCTCACTGGTTAATTTTAGAGCCAGCAACCTGGTTTAGTACATCAGGTATATGGACAGCCAGATACAGACTCAAGATTTTTCCTAGATTTGATTTTTTAATACTTTCCTTATTCTTGTTGAAGATTACAACTGTCTAGTTAGTCTTCACTTGGAAGATAATCCTAGTCATAAGACTGAACATATAGGAAGAGATCCTATCATGCCCCCTAGTTTTGCAGAGAATTACCTTGCAATAATCTCTGAGATAAAGTTTCCTCTGAAATTCATCCCTTTTCTAGTCATTGAAGATCCAGTGTTGGCGGTCGAGGACAGCCCACACCATTCAAGTGCTTCGACAGTTAATTTTGAGTCAATCTCTTTTTTCTTTGATTCTTGGAAGTTGAAGGGATTTACTAAGACTTTTCAGTGTTAATGTCACTGGTTCTCCATGAACAGTAGATTAGATCTTATTTCCCTTCGAATTCATTGAATCATTAGAATAGAATGCTATAACTTCCATCTTCCAAATCTTTGTTGGTTTAGATACCAGGTAATCCAGTCCAGCGGCTTGTATTAGGTCTACTACCATCTTGATGTCCTGTTCAGCATCAGTGAATGTGTTACAGACAAGCTCATAACCCTCGTTAACATTGTTGTCCATCTTGGGCGCCATTGGAGAGAGAAGAAAGGGAAGTTGAAGAGCGAGAAGAAGTTGTAGGGGAAGAGAGAAGAAAAGTTCTTCTCGACACTGAGGGTTTAGTCTCGAACTTTCTGAGAGTGTAGTCTATAAGGTCTCGTGTTGTCCTATTTATACTTTTCTAAATAGGGTAGGTCAAAAGGCGCTCAGAAATTAGAGTTTCGTTTGTCGACACTTGTTTGTTTGTGTCGATAGTGACTACTAAAGTCTCGACAGTGAGTTTGGAGTCTCGACAAATTCATGTGTCACCACCAACTTCTGAGTGTCGACAAAGATTACTTTATATGTCGACATCATATTCAGTTTGTCGACAAACTCTTAAATTTGTGTCGACACCTACTTCTTACTTGTGTTGACACAAAATTTACTTAGTCATATGTTTAGAAAAATTGTTTTAATCAATAAAACTACTATTTTATTCCACGTTTATCACGCCTAATTCAATTTTAAAATGATTGAATTTACTTTTATCTAGAGGTTTAGTGAATATGTCAGCTACCTGTTTCTCAGTAGAAATAAACTCTAGACTTATGTCATCTTTCTAAACATGTTCTCTAATAAAATGGTACCTAATCTCAATATGTTTTGTTCTGCTATGTGAAACCGGATTTCTAACAATTGATATAACACTAGTAGAATCACAATATAATTAAGTTTTACCTATCTTGATGTCATAATCTTCAAGTTGATGTTGTATCCATAGAAACTGAGCACAACAACTCCTAGATGCTATATATTCTGGCTCTGCTGTAGATATGACAACACTAGTCTGCTTTTTACTATTCCATGATACAAATCTTGCACCTAGGAATTGACATGTACCTGTGGTACTTTTCCTATCTTCCTTGCAGCCTGTAAAGTCTGCATCTGAAAAACCTGTTAGCAGAAAATCTCCATTCCTAGGGTACCATAGAACAAGATCTGGTGTGCCCTTAAGATATCTTAAAATTCTCTTTGCAGTAGAATAATGAGACTCTTTAGAGCATGTCTGGTATCTAGCACAGACACATGTAGCATACATGATGTCAGGCCTACTTGCAGTCAAGTATAGTAAGGAGCCAATTATCGCTCTATACAAAGACTCATCAGCATGTTTCCCTGCCTCATCTTTGCCTAAAGGCATACTTGTCCCCATTGGAGTTTTCATGGTGGATGCAGTCTCCATGCCATATTTTTTAATCAACACCCTGGTGAACTTAGACTGGGATATGGACAAACCATCATCAGTCTGTTTTACTTGAAGTCCTAAGAAGAACTTTAGCTCACCCATGCTGCTCATCTCAAACTTCCCTTGCATAGGTTTGGCAAATTTTCTGCAAAGGTTATTCTCAGTAGATCTAAAGATTATCTCATCAACATATATCTGAAATAGGATGATCTTGCCCTTTGATTCCCTCAGGAATAGGGTCTTGTCTATTTTCCCCCTTGAGAATTTGTTCTCAATGAGGAATGTAGACAATGTCTCATACCATACTCTAGGGGCTTGTTTCAACCCATATAGAGCTTTCTTAAGTCTATAGACATGATCAGAAAAGTGAGGATGTACAAAACCTGATGGCTGATCCACATACACTTCCTCTTTTAGATCTCCATTCAAGAATGCTGACTTGACATCCATCTGAAATACCTTGAATTCTTTATAGGCTGCATAGGCAAGGAATAGTCTTATTGCTTCCAGCCATTCTACTGGAGCAAAGGTCTGATCAAAGTATATTCCTTCTTCCTGCTTGTAGCCTTTTGCCAACAATCTGGCCTTGTTCTTGACAATAATGTCATTTACATCTAACTTATTCCTGTAAATCCGCTTAGTTCATATCACATTATGTTCCTTAGGCCTGGGAACTAGTTTCCAGACTTTGCATCTCTTGAATTGGTCCAGCTCTTCCTGCATAGCACAAATCCAGAATGAATCTTGGATGGCTTCTTCAAACTTCTTTGGTTCCATTTGAGACAGGAAGCTTGAACATAGTGCTGAGTTCAAGCTCTCGCTTCTGGTCATTACACCATGACCTGCATCGCCAATGATTTTGTGAGCTGGATGGTCTCTTAAATGTCTCATAGCTGGAGGCAATCTTTCTTCGGCTAGTTGTTCTTCATTTTCTTCAGCTTGCTGACCCTCAATATCTTCAGGTGGTTGTTCTTCATTTTCTTCAGCTTGTATGTCTTGAGCTCCCCCTTGACAGCACCCAACATCTTCAAACTCTTGACTTCCTGGTTTATCTTCCCTGATGGTCAGATTGTCCATCTTTTCTTTTAAACCTGCAGGACTAGATGAAGTGCTTGGCAGCTCACAGTTAATTAGCTTAGACTCATCAAAGACTACATGGACAGATTCTTCTACAACTTTAGTAGTCAAGTTAAAGATCCTATATGCCCTACTATTATTGATGTACCCAACAAATATTCCTTCTTGAGACTTGGTAGCAAACATAGTCAAATGAGACTTACCATTGTTAAGTACAAAACACTTGCTATCAAAAATCTTAAAATAGGATAAGTTTGATTTTTTGCCTTTCAGAATCTCATAGGGAGTCTTTTTGTGACTTTTAGTGATGGAAGCTCTATTAAGAATATGAGAAGCAGTATTTACTACCTCAGCCCAGAAATATTCTGGAAAGAGAAGTGTCATTTAACAAAGTCCTACCTGCCTCAATTAGAGGCATGTTCTTCCTTTCAGCAATTCCATTTTGCCGGGGAGTTCTAGGTGAAGAGAATTCTTGATGAATCCCAAGTTCTTTACATAACTTTGTCATGCATTCAGATTGAAACTCAGTCCCATGATCACTTTTGATCTTGACCATAGAGCTATTAAGTTCATTCTGAATTTGCTTGATAAAAGTCTCGAAGATATCTGGGGTTTTAGATTTTCTCCTTAGGAAGAATACCCAAGCAAACCTAGAAAAAGTCAACAACCACCACAAGTGTATAGACATTCCTACTTAGACAATGAACTGGCATAGGACCAAATAGATCCATATGCAAGAGGTATAAACACCTCATAGAGTCCTTGGTATCAAGACTTTGGACGGAAGGCCTGGTCTGCTTGCCCTTTTGATAAGCTAAGCAGATTCCCTCCTTAATGCACTTAACCTCAGGACCATTTCTCACCAACTCTTCACTATAGAGTCTGCCTATGGTCTTATAATTTAGGTGAGCTAGCCTCTTGTGCAATAGGAAACAATGCGAGACTTTCTTATCTGCAACTAGGCATATAGGAGAGTCCTTACTCTCACACTCAAAGTCTAGACAATAAACATTTCCTCTCCTAGTGCCTGTCAAGATAACCCCTTGATCACTTGACCTTCTGATTTGACACTCATCCTTGAGGAAAGAAATGTTATAACCAAGATCACATAGTTGACTTTTGCTTATAAGGTTATGTTTCAAACCTTTCACATATGCTACTCGTGTGATGGTTACTATACCATTAGATATTTTACCCAAACCTTTAGTTACTCCTTTTTTTGAACCTCCAAATATAACTTTGGGTCCATTCTTAATAGGAGTATATTCCTTTAGCATGCTCCTTGTTCCAGTCATGTGCTTGGAACATTCACTATACAAGTACCATGTAGGGGTATGGCCACTTGGACTTACTTGCAACAAATAAATTATCTATCCTTAGGACCCCAAATTTTATTGGGTCCTAGGTGCAAGTGAGACTTAAACTGAACATGTATACCTGCAGATCTTCTAACAGGTAAGCCACCATTACTTCTCTTGACACTCTCATTATGCCAGCAATCAATGGCATAGTGGCCCACTTTGCCATAACACCAGCACTTATACACATTGTACCTTCTTTTAAGGACTGACTTCACAGCCATGTTGTTTGCAGCTCTCAAACTAGCTGGTACATCAGCTCTTTTCTTAAGTCTTTAAGTCAAGGCTTGCTTAGGGACATATCTAGCAGCAGAAGTATTTAGGATATCTTGAACCCTATCTGCAACTGCCTTCTTTTCAGAAAGCATACTTCTGATAGCTTCAGATATTCCTAAGTCTGTTTTGCTAACAGATTTTCGCTTAGCTTGCAAATGGGCTGGAAGACTTTGTGAGTCAGCTGCAACCTTGTTCTTGAGTGTTAGTGATGGTACACCAAACACAAATGGTTCATTAGGAGCCAATTGGGTTTTCTCATGGGCTACCCAATAGGCACTAGCACCCTTGACATTTCTACTGCCTTGCTCACAGTGACCATAAATACTATCATGGTCATATGTGTTAGAAGGTTGTATCACTCTTTTAAAATAAATTGGAGGCTTAGAAGCAAGTGGCTGAACTAGAGCTTTGCCTTTCCTGTTGGAATTGACAGCTCTTGATCTTCCTTTGAAACCTAAACCCTTCTTGCCCTTTTGAGAATTTAAGGAATCTATCAATGACAACACAGAACTAGGTTTTGAGAATTCAGACACTAGCTCCCTTTCCTTTTGGAGTCTACTTTCAAGATTCCTAATGTGGTTATTCTTGAAAGTAATTGTATCCATCTGGATAAAAGTTATATTCTTCAATTTACTAATATCTTTTAACTTTAGATCCATCACTTTTGCTAAGTCTGAAGCGGCCAATTTCAGACTGGAATTCTCCTTTGCCAGCTGTTTGGCTGGGAGCCTGCTTCCCTTAAAGGCTTACAGGAGCTCTCCATAATCATCAATCAGTTGATTGATGTCTCCTTCAGATTCAGAGCCACCATTATCTCTAGATGAAGAAGCTTCTGAGTCTGGGCTAGTAACATAATCCGACTCTGAGGGTGAAGAATATACCTTACTAGGACCAAACTGCTCCTGGATGAGTCCATCCTCAGCTATAGCCATCAGCCCTATGCATTGACTGTCTTCTCCTTTATTGATATCATCCAGCAAACGTAATAATTCTATTTCACCATAATCTTCCTCAGTTGAGAACAGCCCAATATAGGCTTCAACTTCCTCTTCATTTTCTGATTCAGATGTAGAAGAGTCAGTCCAGCTTTTCTGCTTCCTTTCCATAAAGAATTTCTCCATCTTGCCTTTATGCTGGTGTTTCTTTTTCTCACCAGACTCCTTTCTTTTGACAGGATAGTCTGCTATAACATGTCCTAGCTTGCAGCAACAATAACAAATAATTTTAGAAGAATTTTGTTTACAAGGTTTCAAAACATACCTTTCCTTTTTAGATGTTTTCTTTTATCCCTTGTTGCTATCATCCTTAGAGTGAGAAGAAGAGAAAGGCCTTCTCCTCTATTTCTTTTTCTTTAGGAACTTCTGGAATTGCCTTGAAAAGCCAGCAAGCTCCTCATCAAAATTGTGGCCATCTGTGGAGCTTGTGTCTGAACTTTCTGAATCAATATCAGCAACTTTTCTGTGAGGAGGAGTCTTTCTCCCGCCCTTCCTTGTAGATTCAACTTTGAAAGCCACAGACTTATCTTTGACAAAGGGCCTGCTGCTCTTCTCCTCTTTCTTTCTGGTAATTAACTGCATTTCATAAGACAGCAATTTTCCAAACAAGGTTGATGGTGTAACATCCTCCAGACAACTAGACCCCCCAAGTGAATTTATCATGACTAGGCCATGACAAGGCCTTGGTAGCTTAGGAACCCCTTGGACTTAGACAAAACTAAGGGTTGAAAACACCTTGGTCTGCAAATAGTAATTTCCAAATACCTAACCTAGGGTTTGACTTAAGGGCCTTAACTTGACTTAGGGACCCCACCACAACATCTATAGGTCATCTAGGAGCCCAGGGGGACATTCAGGACCCATTGAGTCCAGCCAAACAGGCCAAGTTGACCCAAGGTCAACCCTAACCCTAATTAGGGCAAAATGGTCAATTCCCCATCAAATGGCCCAACTGACCATCACATATGGAAGTAGCTTCACTTTTAGGTCTAACACATCATAAGAGACTAATTAGACCAAAAAAGCCCCATCCTAGGGTCACCACATGGCAAAATGACCAAATTACCCCTATTAGGTCAAAACGGTGATTTTCCATTAAACACCCTTATTGACGACCACAACTTCAAGTTGACCACACTCCTGGCGTCATAACCTCATAAGGGACCCAATCGAACAAAACATTCCGTGGTTTGGTCAACCCTAGGAACCAATTTGACAAAAAGTCAAACTTAGTCAAATTAGGTCAAATCATTTAAACCTAGCCCAACCCTTTGGGATAGGCCCAACGTGAGTGGTCAACCAGCCTATTGACTGTTATAGAACAAGGGGGAGAGATTGGAATTTCGGCCATGGTGATTAGGAGAGAGAAATGAGGTTTTTCCCCTAATTTCGAGGAGAGAGAAAGTGGTCATTCATGACCATTAAGGTAATACACCCCTTGGTATCCCTCCACAATGCTCCTATTCATCTTCCCTGATGAATTAGAGGGGATTCCAGCAGTTTCCAGAGCCATTTAATGGAAGGGGGATTCATATGGTCGGCCATGGGAGGGGAGGTGAAGAGGTCAACCATGGCCAAGAGAGTTGAAGCCCCCACACCCCCAACCGACCCCTCCATCATCTTTAGAGACCTCTGAGGAGTAGAATTTCCCATTTTTCTGAACACTTAGAGCTCTCGGAGGAGGATATGCCATGGCACTGAAATCTTTGAGGAGGAGCAATGGCGGCCGGCGAATGGAGCAAGGAAACGCTCCAAATGAGGTACAATCCTCTTCCTCTGTATGTGCTAGATCTAGGATCCATCAGCAAGAGAGATCGAGTTCAATTGAGCCCGATCGGGGAGACATTTCTCACAGAAAATCCATGAAAATGAACCTATTGGGTTTGCCAGAGTAGGCCCCTCCGGCGGCCGCGCCGCCGCCAGGCGATAGCCACCACCCCGATGGAGGTGGTGGTGGCGGTGGCCGGCCAGGGAGGTGTCCGGATGGAGGAGATTTCGGGCTGGAAAATGCTCCAGGCGTGGCTAATCTGAGTCGTTGTCTCAAGGAGGAAGATGACCCCAAAACCGCCCATCTTGCTTTAAGATCTGTGCAAGATTTTGATTTAATTTATTTTTTGGGATTTTTTGAGTAGAAAATAGCAGTGTTTTGTTTAAATTTTTAAAAATATTTGTTCTCCTTTTGGACATGTGATCAACATCAAAGTTGTAGCTCTAGGTGTATATTTTATTTTAAAATTTGTTTCAAGGAATTTGGATCCCTAGTTAGACCTCAACACTCTTTTTGGTGGAGTCTATCCATAGGGCTGACCAGAGAATAAATTGGATGCCCACTCCAAACCACACCTCCAAAAGACTTGAAATTTGGGGTGTGGGCTACTCTTATCGATGTCTAGGACTTATCCAAAAATCAGAATTTTTGGAGAAATGTTTTCTATAGTTGTTAGAAAAATTTAATAATCCATGAATAAATTAATTAGGTGTCCTAAACATCTCAAAACTCCCCAAATTTAGGTCGGTGGTCTTATAGGGCATGCTAAGGCCCTGGTAAAAATTTCACCTCATTTGGAGATGTTTTGGTTAGGCATTGATCCAACCATAGGTATACCTTTATAGGGTTATTTAGGTCAAGAGCTATTTTTGATGTTTGGTTGGCCAAATCACCTCAACAGGGGCTGATATTTTGGCCACTGATTTTATATGGCATGTAACACCCTTCAATGAGATTTGGGGTTGTTTAGGTTAGGGTAGCCATAGAACCCTAGGGTAGGCCCCTTTTTTGGAGATTTTTAGGGTTTGAAGGTCATGTGGTCAAATTACCTTGGAATGACTTGGGACATGGTGGGAGGGATCATAGGGTGGCTATGGTCCTCTGGTTGAAGATTTATTAAATTTGGAAGCCTCAAATCCCTACCCTAGTTTAGGGCACAAAGACCAATATTTGGGTTTAGGCAATCAAAATACCTCACAATAACTTGAAACTTGGGCATAGTATTTCTATGATAAAAAGAGCCTTAAAATAATTTTGGTGGAATTTTTGGACTAATAAAATCAGTACTTCCTTTATAACCCTAGCTGTGTCCTTAAGTTTATTTTTCTTGTTATGATATTTCTAACCACAGAAAAGTTATGAAATTTTGTATTTGGAAGTTTTAGATTATGTTAGTCCCCTCTGTATTTTTATTGAAATTTTTAGATATTTATGTTAAGTACTTGTTTTATAATTTATGAATTGTGGATTTCTGATCAAAAATAGATGTGAAGCCCAATATTATTATGAAAAATTATGCAACTTGGTCAGTGAGTGTTCTATGTCAATGTGTAGGCCCTGGAAATTTCTCATATTTTTTAAGTGATTAGAAATAGTACTTGCTTCACAAAGTTATAAATTTTGAAGTTTACTTTTAATCAGAATTAGAGCCCCTCATTTATTGGAAAAATTGTAAAACTTGGTTAAGGTTAGTTTTAGATCATTATCTACCTCCTGAAATTTTGTTATAATTATTAGATGAATTTTTACAGTACTTGCTTCAATAACCAATGGTTATGGAATTATTTAATTAAAATTAAATTAAGGGCTATTGTTCACTGGAAAAACTGGGAGAGTACCTATAGTGTGTTTTTACGCCATGATGGTCTTACTGAATTTTTATCATAATTTTTAGAACAATATTGCTGGCCCTTGCTTCTTAAAATGGTATTATCGACTTTCTGTTCTAAATTGTGGATTTGGGGCCTAAACAATTCTGAAAATTCTTAGACTTTGGATTTGTTGTAGAAATGTTACCTAGTATTTATCAAATTTAGTGGTGGTATGTTACTGATTTAAAAGTGCATTTCATGTTCAAAGTAGAGCATCCGGAGTCTTAGGGTAATTAGAATGAATGCCCAATTAATTAGGAAGATTATGAAACACTGGAGTTAGTCTAAATAGGTCATGGTAGACTCCAAGTAATTTTTTTGGTTTTGTTGGATGAGTAAATGGAGTACCCCTTAGGGGGAGCATCATGTAACTTAGCGCGGTCAGCATATAGTACATAGAATTAAAATAGGCTAGCTCGGAGAAATTGAACACACTTAGGGGAGCCACACTGAAATAAAAGAGAGGATTGGTCAAGGGTAAGAATCAATAATATTAAGTGTCTTGCGAAAGGGAACTTTGGGCGAAATCCCATAGTAGTTCCTAGTGCCTTCGAGAGCCCTTCATGGGGAATACCTTGGGGAGTCACAGGTTAATGTAAACTTTAGGGATAATATGGACAAGAGTACCTCAATAATACCTCCACCTTGCACTCACACTTGTACATGTGGTGAGACAAATTTGTAATGAATGGATAGCATAGACCCATGGTCGATGGGCTTACTGGTAGAGTTAAAGGGACTTGGAACTGTTTTGATAGTCCGGGGAGCTGTATGCTCGAGGGCTAGTTTTTAGGCTTGATGGTTTGGTGAGCTGGGGGCTCGGAGATTTAGGTAAGGTATAATATACAAGCTTGTATGTGCATAACAGTGGTGGGTGCTCAGTATTGGACGAACGATCACACCATCGTCAGTACGTTGACTCGAGGAGACTAGCTGATTTGCTAGGAAGAGTACGGAAACGTACGAGAGGGGCTAGGCTTGGTATTGTGATTAGCAGTCTAGGAGTGGAGAGGCCCAACCCACTGTCTCTGTTGGCCACGACAAGAGGCTCCTGAGATTTTAGCTAATTCCAAACTGGGGAACTAAAGGTCTGTGCGCATAGAGTCGTGTTTGTGTGTTGCACTTGCATGTTCATACCCTAGCATACTTGCATATCATAGCATATTCATTGCATTTAGACACTGACACCTAACGTATAAATTGGTATATGATAGTTTATACGATAGGCCTGCAGAACGACCCCATGGTCAATAGGGGTAATCCCTATAAATCAATGGTTACTGAATTACTATTTGTACAGTTCTTACTTTCAGTTGTTCATGCTTACCTTACTACTCTACATTACCATTTATTGATTAACTCCTGCTGCACTTTTAATGTTATAACACTCCTGTTAGGATTATTGTCATCTGCTTGATTTCGCCTTGCTATTTGGTCCTCCTTTTCACTTCCTTCCGCTCGGTGCCTAGGAGACACAGGTAGAGGGGCGGGGGACTGTTGACTAAGTCTAGTTTGACTAACGGTCGTTTGACCACCACATTTTAGGCACTCCGGATGGGAGACAGGGAGCAGCCGCAGGAGACGCAGCCCCAGCGGAGTACGGTGCAGATGGAGACAGGCCAGTGTAGTTTGGGTGGACAGGCATCCAGATCCGTGAGTGGAGCTGAGTAGTAGTAGTTTTACTTTTATGAGTGGCTTGTAGTGAGGTCTTTATGTACCGGGCATAAGTCCGTATATCATGGCGTGCACTCTTTATTTGTCATGTGATTTGCTCTTTCTAGGTTGTGTAATTTATTGTTTTAGCTTTTCCAATCATTATACATTCTCCCTTGTTGATCGAAAAGGCCGGCAGAATCGGTGTTTTGTAGTGGCGGCCTTTCCGAGAGTCGGGGCCACCGCAAAACGGCGATTCTGGGCATAGGACCCTGGTGGTTGTTGCAAAATAATGGGGTCTTACAAGTGGTATCAGAGCGTAACCTCGATCTGAGAGAATGTAGTCCAAAAAACATGGGACACCTCGCACGGGCTTAGTTTGGGGACAAACTAGCAGTGGAAGCAACAGTGTGCCCATGGGAGGAATCATGTGCAATGCTTCTAATAACAAAGAGTTTTAGGTCAATTTACTAAACTTAAGATCGTCTTTTTGAAGGGTGTGACGAATCCTCCTCTGCCGCAGGGGACACCTCCAACCCCGAATATGATTCCACTGCCGCCGTCTCCGACCCCGTTGCAGCAGACAAAGCTGGGACAAACCTTGACGGCTATCTTGGAGGCCTTTAGGGCACAGCAGGCTCCGGCTCCTCAGCCGAACCCCGGAGCAAACTGGTTGAGTGCATTCCGGGGCCTTGCCCCACCATCATACTTGAGGACGGAGACGGCAGTGCGCACGGAGGAGTGACTCGACATTATGTACGAGATGTTGGTGGGAATACAGTGCCCGGTGGACTTGGTAGTATCGTTGGTGGTTTTTTGTCTGGAGTCGCATGTGAAGAGATGGTGAAAGTCGGTGATGGACACCACTTATGCGGGAGTGGAGATCGCGGACATTACTTGGGAGGAGTTTAGGGCGACACTATTGGAGGATTTTGTGTCGCAGTCCGCAAGGGACGAATTGGAGGATAGATTATTGCAGTCGAAGCAAGGGAACAGGACAGTTCTGGAATATCACCGGGAGTTTACTCATTTGGCCCGGTTTGCGGATTCTTACAAGTTGGATGATGTGTGTTACGCCAAGAGGTTCTACAAGGGCCTCTGTGATGACCTGAGGTAGGCCATTTAGTTCGTGTCTGATGTTACCATGGCCAGGATCTTGGAGATGGCCAAGAAGCTGGAGGCGGACCATCTTGCAGTCCGGGGCAGGAAGTGACATGGGGATGATGCAGTGCTAGGAAGGAGAAGGGACCCGCAGAGAGGCCGGGTCATGGGAGAAAGAAGGAACGGGGATCAACCCCGTCAGGAGGAAAGACAGGAGCCAAGGGAGCAGGCAGTGCTTGCTCCGCAGCCGCTACAGATGAGGGAGGTGCCCAGGATAGGGCAGGGACCACCTACACCATAGCTGTGCTATCACTGCCATCAGCCAGGGCACATTCGGATTAATTGCCCTACGAGAAATGGGGCCACTCCTGCTGCACGGGGTGGCCCACCGGCTCACCAGATGGGAGGTTGTGGACGTGGTTGCGGACGCCGATTTCAGGGCGTTGAACACAGGCAGGATGGGGAGCAGATCTACACTCTGGACTGAGCACAGCCCCGGAACCCAAACAGGGTTATTGCAGGTATACGAGTAATTTTAAGTATTGGTAGAACAACTATACAACCTAGGTTAGAAAACTATAGACCTAAGCTTTTTTCCTTTAACAAATTTAGGAATTGTGATGGTGTGCGGCAAACCTACCCATACCATGTTCGACACGGGGGCATCACACAACTTTGTGTCGGAGGATTTCATCAAGGATCTGGGCCAGATTCGATATTATATGGGAGATGTCAGGAGGGTGCGTCTCCCCAATGGGATGGAGATCCAGTCCACAGAGAAGTGCCTCCTGAGGGTTACCATAGACAGGTTGACACTCGAGGCCCCTGCGACGATCCTGAGAATGTCGGACTTTGACCTTGTCTTAGGCATGACATGGCTGGTCTGGAACCATGCCCAGATTGACTGCCCGGTGAGGAGGGTCGTGCTGAGACACAGTGATACTTATGCGACATTCGAAGGTACTACTCTGATTTCCCGCCGCCTCCTTTCATCTATTCAGGCCCTCAAGGCCCACCTGCAGGGAGACGAGGTATATCAGGTTCTGTTCGAGATGACTGAGGAGAAGGACCTGATTTTTAGCATTCCGGTGGTCTGTGACTACGCCGATGTATTTCCAGAGAAGCTGCCAGGACTGCCTCCACATAGGGAGAAGGACGTTCAGATTCAGTTGGTGTCAGGGGTCTAAGCCGGTATCCAAGGCCCCTTATCGGATGGCCCCAAGGGAGATGGTAGAATTTCGGACACAATTGCAGGAGATGGTGGAAGCAGGATTCGTCAGATCGAGTTCCTCGCCATTGGGAGCTCTGGTCCTATTCGTGAAGAAAAAGGATGGGACACTCCGGCTGTGCATTGACTATCGAGCACTGAACAGGCTGATTATCCGGAATACCTACCCGCTCCCAAGGATAGATGAGTTGTTTGATCAGCTGGAGGGAGCCCATTTTTTCTCGAAGCTGGACTTGAAGTCAGGCTACTACCAGCTGCGGATCCAGGAGGAATATATCCCGAAGACGTCCTTCAGTACTAGATATGGCCTGTATGAGTTCACTGTGATGCCCTTCGGGCTCACGAATGCTCCATCTGCGTTTATGAGGCTCATGAACCGGGTCTTCGAGACCTATTTGGATGTGTTTGTCATAGTATTCATAGACAACATCCTTATCTACTCTAGGACGGAGGAGGACCATACACGACATGTGGCATTGACTTTGGAGAGATTGCGGGAGCATCGCCTCTATGCGAAGTTCAGTAAGTGTCAATTCTGGTTGAAGGAGGTGGCTTTCCTGGGCCACATTATCAGAGGAGCTGGGTTAGCGGTGGACTCTACAAAGGTTCAGGCTGTCAGGTATTGGCCACCACTGAAGACGGCCACGGACGTGCGGAGTTTCCTGGGTCTTGCCGGTTATTACCAGAAATTCGTGGAGGGGTTTTCTCGGATTGCCCTTCCACTCACTTCGTTGACGAAGAAGGACATGCCCTTTATATGGATGCCACAATGTGAGGCAGCCTTCTAGGAGCTGAAGAACCGACTTATCTCAGCCCCTATCCTGGCCCTTCCATCTGGGAAGGAAGGATTCCAGGTGTACACCAACGCATCATATGAGGGGATGGGTGCGGTGTTGATGCAGAACGGGCATGTCATAGAGTATGCCTCCCGCCAACTGAAGTCCCAAGAGAAGAACTATCCAGTACACAACCTGGAGATGGGAGCAGTCGTGTTCGCACTGAAGATATGGCGACACTATCTCTATGGAGTCCACTGTGATATATACTCAGATCATAAGAACCTTAAGTACGTGGGCACGCAGAAGGAACTGAATATCAGACTGATGAGGTGGGTGGAGTTTTTATTGGACTATCAGTACGAAATCCATTACCACCTAGGGAAGGCGAACGTGGTAGTGGATGCACTGAGCAGGAGAGCCGCCACAACGAGAGCAGAGTCTCAGTTGATGTCTATGGAGCTGTTGTAGAGTATGGAGGACATGCATATTAATCTGGTGTCGTCTGACGACCCCGAGCTCTATGAGGAGTACTTGACCGCGATGGGCATCACCAATGACATTAGAGACCAAGTAAGAAAAGGGCAGAGGCAGTATACCAAACTAGAACCCATCTTTAAGGCCTTAGAGGCAGGCACTGCATGAGACTACACACTGAGGGATGGCCTGGTGTGTTTTAGAGGACAGGTTTATATACTGAAGGGAGGCCAGATCCGGGAGGATATTATGACGGAGGCGCACTGCAGCCGGTATTCGGTGCACCCGGGAATCACGAAGGTGGCGGCGGATTTGAAGAAGACGATGTATTGACCGGGCATGAAGAAGGATATCACCTACTTCGTGACTCATTATGATACATGTCAGCTAGTGAGGGCGGAGTGTAGGAACCCTGCAGGATTGTTGCAGCCACTCCACATGCCAGAGTGGAAATTCGACAACATAGCCATGGATTTCATACATGGGCTTCGCCTGTCTCGGACAGGGAATGACTCGATCTGGGTGATCGTCGATCGGCTGATAAAGGTGGCTCGATTCATACTGATCAGGAAGGACGACTCAGTCGGAGTGGTGGTACGGAAGTTTGTGGAGCAGTTCATTCGCTACCATGGCATGCCCAGGTCAATAATATCATATCGTGATGGGCGGTTCACGTCCATTGAGTGGCGGTCAGTTCAGGCATATTTGGGCACCTGCCTGACTTTCAGCATAGCCTTCCACCCTCGGACGAACGGGCAGACAGAGCGCAACAATCGGACATTTGAAGATCTGCTACGACTGTGCATTCGGGACCGAGGAGAGCCTTGGGAGAAGTTGTTGCCACTGGTAGAGTTCTCACATAACAATAACCATCAGTCCAGTATAGGCATGGCTCCCTACAAGGATTTGTATGGATGGAGGTGCAGGACTCCATTGTCGTGGATACAGGATGAAGAACCAAAGGTCCTGGGCTCGGAATTTGTGGAGGACACCGAGGCCTAGGTGAGACTAATACGGGACTGGATGTTTGAGGCACAGAGCAGGTAGGCCAAATATTACGATGTGCGACATCGTCAGGCGGACTTTCAGGTAGGAGACAGAGTGTTTTTGAAGATACGGCCGATGTACGGAGTCTCTTGAGTTCACGGACGGAGAAAGAAGCTCAATCCGAGATACATGGGGCCCTACAGGATCCTGGAGCGGATCGGCCCCTTCGAATATAGGCTGGAGCTGCCACTAGAGCTGGAAGGCATGCATAATGTTTTCCATGTCTCTTCCCTCACGAGGTCCCTATTATGTCCAGAGCAGTAGATAGACACCACGGATGAGCCAGTAGCATCTGATTGGTCAGTGCACATGGAGCCGGTCCGGATTGATGACACAGGTATGTGGGTCTTGCGCCGCAAGAAGGTCCCACTGGTCAAGGTTCTTTGGAGAAAATCACGGCCAGGAGGAGCACACTTGGGAGCCACAGGACTTGATGCAGCAGAGGTACCTGGAGCTCTTCGCCTCAGGTAATTTTTTTTAAGTTAAATATTGGGATGTTACAATTAATACTCTGGTAGAACACCGCAGGGCTAACCTTAATTTCGGGGACGAAATTTTTTTTATTATGTGTTGGGATTTGTAACATCCACCAGACAACTAGACCCCCCAAGTGGATTTGTCATGACTAGGCCTTGATAAGGGCTTGGTAGCTTAGGAACCCCTTGGACTTAGACAAAACTAAGGGTTGAAAACATGTTGGTCTACAAATAGTAATTTCCAAATACCTAACCTAGGGTTTGACTTAAGGGCTTTAACTTGACTTAGTGACCCAACCACAACATGCCTAGGCCATCTAGGAGCCCAGGGGGACATTCAGGACCCATTGAGGCCAGCCAAACAGGCCAAGTTGACCAAAGGTCAACCCTAACCCTAATTAGGGCAAAATGGTCAATTCCCCATCAAATGGCCCAACTTACCATCACATATGGAAGTAGCTTCACTTTTAGGTCTAACACATCATAAGAGACTAATTAGACCAAAAAGCCCAATCCTAGGGTCACCACATGGCAAAATGACCAAAATACCCCTACTAGGTCAAACGGTGATTTTCCATTAAACACCCTTATTGACCACCACAACTTCAAGTTGACCACACTCCTGGGGTCATAACCTCATAAGGGTCCCAATGGCACAAAAAAGTCCATGGTTTGGTCAACCCTAGGGACCAATTTGACAAAAAGTCAAACTTAGTCAAATTTGGTCAAATCATTTAAACCTAGCACAACCCTTTGTGCTAGGCCCAAGGTAAGTGGTCAACCAGCCTATTGACTGATATTGAACAAGGGAGAGAGAGTGGAATTTCGGCCATGGTGATTAGGAAAGAGAAATGAGGTTTTTCCCC
This sequence comes from Platanthera guangdongensis, assembly GCA_039583875.1. Lineage (NCBI taxonomy): Eukaryota > Viridiplantae > Streptophyta > Magnoliopsida > Asparagales > Orchidaceae > Platanthera > Platanthera guangdongensis. The sequence goes on from JBBWWR010000030.1 coordinate 131,520, forward strand.
CAATTTGGAGGAGAGAGAAAGTGGTCATTCATGGCCATTAAGGTGATACACCCCTTGATATCGCTCCACTATGCTCCCATTCATCTTCCCTAATGAATTAGAGGGGATTCCAGCAGTTTCCAGAGCCATTTAATGGAAGGGGGGATGCATAGGGTCGGCCATGGGAGGGGAGGTGACGAGGTCAACTATGGCCAAGAGAGTTAAAGCCCCCACACCCCCAACCGACCCCTCCATCATCTTTAGAGACCTCTGAGGAGTAGAATTTCCCATTTTCCCGGACACTTAGAGCTCTCAGAGGAGGATAAGCCATGGTACCGAAAGCTTTGAGGAGGAGCAATGGCAGCCGGTGAATGGAGCAAGGAAACAATCCAAATGAGGTCCAATCCTCTTCCTCTCTGTCTGTGCTAGATCTAGGATCCATCAGCTAGAGAGATCGGGCTCAATTGAGCCTGATCGGGGAGAAATTTCTCACCAAAATTCCATGAAAATGAACCTATCGGGTTCGCCGGAGTAGGCCACTCCGACGGTCGTGCCGCCGCCAGGCGATAGCCACCACCCCGACGGAGGTGGTGGTGGCGGTGGCCGGCCAGGGAGGTGGCCGGATGGCCGGGATTTCGGACTGGAAAATGCTCCATGTGCGGCTTATCTGAGCCGTTGGCTCAAGGAGGAAGACGATCCCAAAACCACCCATCTTGCTTTAAGATATGTGCAAGATCTTGATTTAATTTATTTTTTGGGATTTTCTGAGTAGGAAATAGCAGTGTTTTGTTTAAATTCTTTAAAATACTTAGGGGCACCTTCTGGAAATGTGATCAACATCAAAGTTGTAGCTCTAGGTCTCTAGTTTATTTTAAAATTTCTTTCCAGGCATTTGGAGCCCTGGTTATACCTCAGCACTTGTTTTGGTAGAGTCTATCCATAGGGCTGACCAGAGAATAAATTGGATGCCCACTCCAAACCAGACCTCCAAAAGACTTGAAATTTAGGGTTTGTGCTACTCTTATCTATATCTAGGAAGTTTCCAGAAATCAGAATTTTTGGACAAAATTTTGCTATAGTTTTTAGAAAAATTTAATAATCCACGAATTAATTAATTAGGTTTCCTAAACATCTCAAAACTCCCCCAAATTTGGGTGGGTGGTCTTAGAGGGCATGCTAAGGCTCTGGTAAACATTTTACCTCATTTGGAGATGTTTTGTTAGCTATTGATCCAACCATAGGTATACCTATATTGGGTTATTTAGGTCAAGAGCTATTTCTGATGTATGGTTGGTCAAATCACCTCAACAGGGGCTGATATTTTGGCCACTGATATTATATGACATGTAACACCCTTCAATGAGATTTGGGGTAGTTTAGGCTAGGGTAGCCATACAACCCTAGGGTAGTCCCCTTTTATGGAGATTTTTAGGGTTTGAAGGTCATGGGGTCAAATGAACTTGGAATGACTTGGGACTTGGTGGGAGGGATCATAGGTTGGCTATGGTCCTCTGGTTGAAGATTTATTGAATTTGGAAGCCTTTAACGCCCCTCAAATCCCTACCCTAGTTTAGGGCACAATGCCCAATATTTGGGTTTAAGCAATCAAAACACCTCACAATAACTTGAAAATTGGGCAGGGTATTTCTATGATAAAAAGAGCCCTAAAATAATTTTGATGGAAAGTTTTGGACTAATAAAATCAGTACTTCCTTTATAACCCTAGCTGTGTGCTTAAGTTTATTTTTCTTGTTACGATATTTCTGACCACTGAAAAGTTGAGAAATTTTGTATTTGGAAGTTTTACATCCTGTTAGTCCCCTCTGTATTTTTATTGAAATTTTTAGATATTTATTTTAAGTACTTGTTTTATAATTTATGAATTATGGATTTCTGATCAAAAATAGATGTGAAGCCCAATATTGCTATGGAAAATTATGAAACTTGGTCAGTGAGTGTTCTATGTCAATGTGTAGGACCTGGAATTTTCTCATAATTTTTAAGTGATTAGAAACAGTACTTGCTTCACAAAGTTATAAATTTAGATGATTACTTTTAATCAGATTTAGAGCCCCTCATATATTGGAATAATTGTAAAACTTGGTTCGGGTTTGTTTTAGATCATTATCTATATCCTGGAATTTTGTTATAGTTATTAGATGAATTTTTACAGTACTTGCTTCAATAACCAATGGTTATGAAAATATTGAATTAAAATTAAATTAGCGGTTACTGTTCACTGGAAAAATTGGGAGAGTACCTCTAGGGTGTTTTTAGGCCATGCTGGTCTTACTGAATTTTTATCAAAAATTTTAGAACAATATTGCTAGCCCTTGCTTCTTAAAATGGTATTATCAACTTTATGTTCTAAATTGTGGATTTGGGGCCTAAACAATTCTGAAAATTCTTAGACCTTATATTTGTTGTAGAAATGTTACCTAGTATTTATCATAATTTTGTGGTGGTATGTTACTGATTTAAAAGTGCATTTCATGTTCAAAGTAGGGCATCCGTAGTCTTAGGGTAATTAGAATGAATGTCCAATTAATTAGGAAGATTATGAAACTATGGAGTTAGTCTAAATAGGTCATGGTAGACTCCCAATAATTCTTTTGGTTCTGTTGGATTAGTAAATGGAGTACCCCTTAGTGGGGGCATCATGTAACTTAGCACGGTCTGCATATAGTATATAGAATTAAAATAGGCTAGCTCGGAGAACTTGACCACACTTAAGGGAGCCACACTGAAATAAAAGAGAGGATTGGTCAAGGGTAGTAATCAATAATATTAAGTGCCTTGCGAAAGAGAACTTTGGGCATAATTCCATCGTAGTTCCTAGTGCCTTTGAGAGCCCTTCATTGTCACAACCCGCATTTTTCTCCGAATTCAAGAAGTATCAGAGTATGAGAGAAACACGTGTCGTGATGCCACGTCGAGCAGGGGATAACCGTCGACGTTCAGGCGAACACCATCTAACTAGACTATGAAAATTTCTTAAGTTTAATGATTAGAAAATCAGATATAATTTTAAGGGGTCGTATCCCTCGGCTCGGTGGATCATCTAGTCCACAGTTTAAACTATATTTATACGCAGCGAAAAATACTTTATTTATATTTGACATCCTATGAGGGTGCATAAGTGACCCCCCGAGGTCAACTGATATTATGCAAGACTCTAGCTTTATATTATATTATAAGTAGGAAAATGATCTTTTACGTTGCTTGGAAAGTAATGTATGAGTTTTTATAAAGCATGCTGATCATGAGATTTACATATTATAGTATTTTTAGGTTTAAAAGTAACTAGTAACCTAGCATAAAACTTCCAAAGGGCAAGTAGACTATCTCTAGAAAAGGTAGTAGTAAAAGAAACATATCTAGTATCAAGAGGTAAAACTACCAGTGGGTGCCAACAAACTGACGCGAACCCACCGGCAAGTATGTATGTCTGTAAGAAAAGCAAGAAAACTACCTCACAACAACCAAGAGAAAGATCCCTACAACTCAAGGGATCACCAGCAACAACACTGCAAAACTAGCCGTCTACCCGGCCACTAATCGGAACCTGAGGCATTCAGAAAAGAAAAGAACATCTCAGCAAGTAAAAGTAGACAAAAATCAGAATTATAGCATTAAATTACAATGGAACAAGAGAGTAAGTAACCAAGATAGTAAAAGCAAACACTGTCCAAAGTAAACCAAAAGTACACCAAGTTCCAAGCAACAACACCAGCCCTGCTCAAATCCTGCAGAGGCTAAAAGGCAAAAGACAAGTAAAACTTGCCACAATATGTTGCATTCTTCCAGGAAGAAACACCTAACAATCCTAATTTGTGAGGAATGACAGTAGTAAATCATCATGGACCTGTGTTGGTGACCAAAAACAGTCCGCCAAACAAAACAGTTCCAACAAAAATTAAAATTTCACTATCAGCACAAAACCACCACAAACCCAGCCCGTACCTGGGATAAAAAGGGTGGCGGCCACAGCAATACCCAGCCCGTACCTGGGACTAAAAAGTGGCGGCCATGGCCCGCATACAAAACATCCCACTCCTTTAGAGCGTCAAAATACCACTACCTGCCATAACCCAAGATTCGGCCCTCAAAACAAAGGAAGAACGAAAGGCCGACAAGACATTTCCCCTAGGAGGAATCACTTGGGAAGAAAGTAACTGAAAAGGAAGGAAAAAAACTTCTGCCTACAGGAATCGTCGAACGCAGCTCGATGAATTTCGTCGAGCGCTGAAACGACGTAGTCGAACGCAGGAAAATCGTCGAACGCAACTCGATGATTATCATCAATCACAGGCCACGAGAAATCGTCGAACTCCGTTCGACGATTATCCTTTCGTCAAATAAAGGGCACAGGAAAAATCGTCGAACGCCGTTCGACAATTTCCGCCTGACCCAGAATCAAGGCACATCGTCGAGCTCAGCTCGACAATAATCGTCGAACCCAGAATCAAGGCACATCGTCGAGCTCAGCTCGACGATAATCGTCGAACCCAGATCGACGATTGTCGTCGATCTGGCTACATTGAGAGCACAGTAAATCCTGCACCTCCAACTTCGATTTCATCCAAACATCCTAACCTAAACCAAACTATTACTAGAATTATAAGTATGAAATCTCACTGCTATTACATTCCATGGTTGAAAGGCTAGATACTACCCAACCATAGGTTTTGACAGGGAACAATATGATAAAAACAAACAAGACTACAGTACTCCAGCCGAAGATTTGGTTTTTAGAACTTTGAGAGAATGCAAACCGAAACATAAAGGGGGCATAATGGTTTAGGATTCACATACTTTTAACGGAGAACAGAGTAAAATATTAATCACAGAAAATAGGGAAAATTATAGCAAATATGACCATGAAAAGGAGAAGAAAACTTGGCAAGGGTAGGATCCCCACTTGCCTCAATTCCAGAATTTAACTTGCACAGCCCTTCCTCTCTCTCTCGGCTCCAACCACAACAGCACCTAAACAGGATCTAAGGTTTTAATGGCGGAAAGGATCAAAGTAAAAATTCCAAGTCCACTAGAACCACGACGAAAATTGAATTTCTTACCGTAGGAATGAAGGTCTAGGCGAGAGCACTCCAAATCCGCTTTCGGAATAGAATTCCGTCCACTAACGCTCCCAGAATCGGCGTCTGAAGGGTAGTATGGTTGGCGGTTTTCTTCCTCACGAACAAGCAGTGGTTACTCTTACAAGGAAGGAGACAGTGAAAGGACTCGATTTTGTTTTTGTCTAAGGCTATATATATAATGCATGGATACGTCTTTTCAACCTAACTGCCACCTATAACCTCTCATTTCAAACTTTATACATTAATTAATCATTACATCCATTATTATTAATACAACAAAATGACGCGAAAACTGAACCACCTCGGAATCCGACGAAATTCGCATCGTAGCTAAACACCCACACTACGAACGCAACGGCGATGTCGAAATCAACTTTCGACGAAGAAAACTCGGGTTATCACTACCTGAAGCCAAAACACAAGCATCCCCCGAGAGGCCTCACCGGTCACAAAAAAAAGACCCGGCTTGCTAGGGAATCTTGCCAAAAAGGCCACCAACAACCACACGATGAATCTAGAGAGCTAATACCACGCTCTAACAAACAACACATGCCAGAAATGCATCAACGTAACGCCCAACGAGAATTAAATAATCGTAGAAAAATCAGGGGCGTTACAGTCACTCCCCCTAAAAGAAAGTTTCGTCCCGAAACTTTACATACACAACTTCTACTATAGAAGGAAGGTAGAAAACAAGAGTACTAGAAAGGAAACGTACCAAACGAATCAAGGGAAAAGATGAGGGTGAGCCTCCCTCATAGCCGACTCTAGCTTCCAAGTCGCGCTTTCCAAATCCTGATTCCTCCATAGAACCTTCACTATCGGGATAGACTTCGTCCGCAGCACCCGATCTTGAGTATCCAAGATGCGGACCGGCACCTCAACATATGAAAGGTTAGGCTCCAACTGGGGCACAACATCCAAGACTTGCCAACTGCTTCACACACACTTCCGCAATTGGCTTACATGAAACACATTATGAATACCAGGGAAATTTGCTGGCAAATCCAGTCTGTATGCTGACACGCCAATCCGTTCAACAATTTTAAACGGGCCCACATACCTCGGGTCCAACTTCCGGTTCTTACCGAACCTCTTAACACCAACCATGGGGGAAACCTTAAGAAACACCAGGTCCCCTATAGCAAATTCCAAGTCAGACCTATGCCGATTGGCGTTCTTCTCATATCTCTCCTGAGAAATACGAAGCTTTTCCCGAATAAGCTTAACAACAGTTTCCATCTCCTCGAGCGCATCCGGACCCAACACAAGCCTCTCACCGACCTCGGTCCAAAACAAGGGAGTTCTGCAGCGCCTCCCATACAAAGCCTCAAATGGAGCCATTTGCAAGCTCTCCTGGTAACTGTTATTGTATGCAAATTCCATAAGCCGCAAACGCTCATCCCATGCTCCACCGTGGTCCAAGATGTAATACTTGATCATATCCTCAACTATATGGTTCACTCGCTCAGTCTGACCATTGGTATGTGGGTGGTAAGCTGTAGAATACCTCAAATCTGTACCCAAACCCTCTTGCAGACTCCTCCAGAAGCGAGATGTAAAACGGGAGTCACAATCCGAAATGATGCTAACTGGTACCCCGTGCAATCTGATGACCTCATTCAGATACAACTCTGCTATCTTTTCCATCGGATAGTCAATCTTATACGGCACAAAGTGAGCACACTTCGTCAGTTTGTCCACTATAACCCAAAAAGAATCAAATCCTCTAGGAGATCTCGGCAAGCCCGTAATGAAGTCCATAGAAATACTTTCCCACTTCCAAGTAGGGATCTCCAATGGAGTCAACTTGCCACCAGGCCTTCCATGATCGGCCTTCACACGCTTGCAAGTGTGGCACTCAACAACAAATCGGGCTATATCTCCCTTCATCCCATACCGCCAGGCAATCTGGTTCAATTCATGATACATCTTTGTAGATCCTGGATGGTAGGCAACACTGGATCCATGAGCCTCTCTATAAATCATACCACTAATGTCACCAACAGCAGGGATGCAGAACCTGCCACTGTACATCAAAGTACCTGCATCATCAATAGAAAAATCCGGCAACTCCCCTCTCTCAGTCACTAAACCTGTCACCAACAAGTTTAAAAGATCTGGATCATCCTTCTGGTGCAACCTGGTAAGTGCAATCCATGACGGCTCTGCCACTGCCAAACTACTATGCATGTCACAGCATCCCACGAAAATATCCATCAGGAGGAACTCTTCCACTAAACGATCGGCGGTGAGATTAAAGATCTTCCCCGTCTTCCGGCTCAGGGCATAGGCCACCATATTGGCCTTGCCCGGATGATACTGTATATCCACATTATAATCGGCCACATACTCTAGCCATCGTCGCTGGCGCAGATTCAACTCCTTTTGTGTGAAGACATACTTTAGGCTTTTATGATCGGTGTAGATCTTGCACTGGGCACCATAAAGTAAATGTCTCCACAGTTTCAGGGCAAAGAACACTGCTGCGAACTCAAGATCATGCGTAGGGTAGTTCCTCTCATGAGTCTTCAATTGCCTCGACCCATACGCAATCACCTTCCCTTCTTGCATCAACACACCTCCAAGCCCAACATGTGAGGCATCCACAAAAACATCATAGTCCTTGCCCTCCGTAAGCAATGTCAAAACAGGGGCAGAACACAACCTGCTCTTCAGCTCCAGAAACGCCTCCTCGCATTTCTCGTTCCAAATGAACGCCGCATTCTTTTACGTCAGCTTAGTTAAGGGCGCTGCTAGGGTAGAAAAGCCCTCCATGAATCTTCTATAATAGCCGGCCAACCCCAAGAAGCTCCTAATCTCCTTGGGTGTGCTCGTCCTATGTCAATCCATCACTGGAGAAATCTTTTCTGGGTCCACCGAAATGTCGTCTTTATTCACCACATGACCCAGGAAGGAAACCTGGGACAACCAGAATTCACATTTACTCAGCTTGGCGAATACCTGATGGTCTCTCAAAGCAGATAAAACCAGTCGCAGATGCTGCTCTTGCTCCTCAGCACTGCGAGAATAAATCAGAACGTCGTCTATAAACACGACCACAAACTTATCCAGAAAGTCCTTGAACACCCGGTTCATCATGTCCATGAATGCTGATGGCGCGTTGGTCAAACCAAACGACAAAACCAGGAATTCAAAATGCCCATGCCTCGACCTGAAAGCAATCCGTGGAATGTCTGACTCACGGATCCTGAGCTGATGATATCCTGAACGACGATCGATCTTGGAGAACACCGTGCTACCACGCAACTGATCAAATAAATCATCGATCCTCGGCAGAGGGTACCTATTCTTAATGATAACTTTATTCAGCTCCCTATAGTCAATGTCCAGCCTCATCGACCCATCTTTCTTCTTCACAAATATAATAGAAGCACCCCATGACGATGAACTCGGCCTAATAAAACCTTTAGCCAACAACTTGTCCAACTGGACCCGCAACTCCTCTAACTCACAAGGGGCCATCCGGTAAGGCGGCTTAGCAATAGGACGCGTACCCGGTTCCAAATCAATCACAAACTCAACATCCCGCTCAGGGGGAAGACTAGGAAAGTCATCAGGAAAAACATCTGAGAACCCACGAACCACAAGAATCTCCTCCAAGCGCGGCACACTGATAGCAGTCCCAACCACCGAGACTAAACAAGCAAAACAATCAGAATGAAACAACTTCTGAGCACATACCGCAGAAATGATTGGGGAATCCTGGCGTGAATCAGCATACAAACTACTAGGCTGACCGTTGTCCTTGATGAAGTCCAAGTGCTTCCCCTTGCACTGAATAACTGCATCATACCTAGACAACCAGTCCATGCCCAGAATAACATCGAAGTCCTCTAGATCAATCATCTTCAAGTCTGCCTTCGCAAGAAAGTCCCCCAACAAAATAGGGAAATCCAAAATACCCAAATCTGACAACACAGATTAACCAGAAGGGAACTTGATGCAGAAGGTATCACGAACTTGATCTAGAATCAACTGATACCGCTCTACAAAAGCTCTAGCCACAAACGAGTGGGTAGCGCCGGAGTCAAACAGAACACGCGCCCAGTGGTTCTTCACCTTAAATTTCACTATAGGAGTATATATAAGCAACCAAAGAACTACCAAACAAAACTATAACCATTCTAGAAAAATAAAACTTTCCAACTAGGAAAACAACCAACCTGAGATGACCTGAGTCGAGGTCTGAGCCTCCTCGGAAGAGATCACGTTCAACTTTCCTTTGCCCTTGTCCACACGCTGAGGCGGAGGAAAAGCCTGAAGTGGAACTGCCTGTAGAATAGGCTGGACCTGAGGACACCTTGTCTTGATATGGACCTTCTGGCCACACTGATAGCAGACTCTATCCTTGGACCAGCACTGGGCAGCATCATGCCCGGGTCGCTTACAAACCGCACAGGAAACATCCTTCCTAGGAGCACCTTGAATTGCATGAACCTGCTCCTTCCTCTGAGCTCCGGCATTCTTAAAACACCTCTCAACAGGGTGGCCGGACCGGCCACAGAAGCTACACACCACCTTGATCTTCTTTCCTGAAGCGGCATCAAGTACCTGGGGGTTCTTCTCTTCAGCAGACTTCCTCTTCTCCTTCCTCATTTGTTGGCCTATGTTCTTTGTAGTCTAAATTGCCTCCATTTTCAGAGCAGCCTCCACTACTCTTGCATATGTCACTGAACCATAAGCACTGGCTAACTGCTGAACCTCGCTCCTCAAGCCACCAAGAAACCGTTTGACTCGATCCGCCTCAACACTCACTAATCCAGGGGCAAACCGACTCAACTTGTTGAACTCTATCTCATACTCACTGACTGTGAGTTGCCTCTGCTTCAGGTGAAGGAAGTCGTTCATAAGTCGATCACGCTCGACCGAAGGTAAGAACTTCCTCAACATCATCTCCTTGAACAATGCCCAAGTGCAACCAGCCACCAAGCTCTCATTTTCCCTAAGACACCAGCTCTTAGCCAAACTCTTTAGCTGATAGGCGGCTATCATCACTCTCTGATCATCCGCAACACCAGAGTACGAGAACATCTCCTCAATGGAGATCAGCCAATCATCTATGACCATGAAATCTGCCTTCCCATCATATGTAGGAGGGCTAAGTCTCTGAAACTGAGAAATGAAGGCCATCTCCGTTGGCACCACCACTGGAGGTCTCAGGGGAGCAGGAGGGGGAGGGGCAGCTGAACCCCCTACAGGGTCTTGCACTCCCTTAGTCTGTCCCGCCACAACTGCCGCCAGAGACTGGATCTGGACCTGCATCTCCACCAACTGCCTGGTCAAGGAATCGTTGCTCAACCGCAAGCTCTCAATCACCGCATCACTCTGCGCTCCAGAAGTCTCACCCTCAGACAGGGGAGTCGACCTCATCAATGGACGTATCGCACTCCTAAAATCATATCAACATTAGCCAAATCCTGATACAATAGTTGGAACCAACTACAAGTACAGACAATACATACATAAATATGATCTTAAAGCCGCTAAACTTGCTCTGAGAGTTTATTTGAACCAAAAATGATGTTATGCCTAACCTAGGATGATTAACCACCATCATCTAACCCTTGTGCCTAGATCGGGAATGCATGAATTGTATATCTTTTTTTTGACTTAAAACCATGTGTGTACATATGTAATCCTGCAAGTCATTAACTTGGTACGTTGTGCTTATGCAATGTTATGCTATGCATGATTGTGCTATGCATTCTAAAAAGGCCCTAATGCATGTCATGAGCGACGTACATATGAAAATGTTATGCATCCCATACTACATAACATTCTCATGCAATGAAAAGAAACGTGCTAGTCGCAATCATGTGGTGAGGTTGTGCATCCCATACTACATAACCCTCACATGTTGCCCCTATGGTGGATCCATATACAGACACATATTATGCATCCCATACTACATAATATACCTCGTATACTTCATGTTATGTTATGAGTGAAGTGTTCGTGCTTCGGCCAAGAAGTGCTGATGACATCTCTATGTGTGTATGATATGATGCTAAACACCTAACACCTAAAAGGTTGCCCGACAAATTGTCAAGAAACCTCGCTCTGATACCAACTGTGACAACCCACATTTTTCCCCGAATTCAAGAAGTATCAGAGTATGAGAGAAACACGCGTCGTGATGCCACGTCGAGCAGGGGATAACTGTCGACGCTCAGGCGAACACCATCTAACTAGACTATGAAAATTTCTTAAGTTTAATGATTAGAAAATCAGATATAATTTTAAGGGGTCGTATCCCTCGACTTGGTGGATCATCCAGTCCACGTTTTAAACTATATTTATACGCAGCGGAAAATACTTTATTTATATTTGACATCCTATGAGGGTGCATAAGTGACCCCCCGAGGTCAACTTATACTATGCAAGACTCTAGGTTTATGTTATATTTTAAGTAGGAAAATGATCTTTTTACGTTGCTTGGAAAGTAATGTATGAGTTTTATAAAGCATGCTGATCATGAGATTTACATATTATAGTGTTTTTAGGTTTAAACGTAACTAGTAATCTAGCATAAAACTTTCCAAGAGCAAGTAGACTATCTCCAGAAAAGGTAGCAGTAAAAGAAACATATCTAGTATCAAGAGGTAAAACTACCAGTGTGCGCCAACAAACTGACATGAACCCACCGACAAGTATGAATGTATATAAGTAAAGCAGGAAAACTACCTCACAACAACCAAGAGAAAGATCCCTACAACTCAAGGGATCACCAGCAACACCATAGCAAAACTAGCCGTCTACCCGGCCACTAATCGGAACCTGAGACATTCAGAAAATAAAAGAACACCTCAGCAAGTAAAAGTAGACAAAAATCAGAATTATAGCATTAAATTACAATGGAACAAGAGAGTAAGTAACCAAGACAGAAAAAGTAAACAATGTCCAAAGTAAACCAAAAGTACACGAAGTAACAAGCAACAACACCAGCCCTGCTCAAATCCTGCAGAGGCTACAAGGCAAAAGACAAGTAAAACTTGCCACAATATGTTGCATTCTAGCAGGAAAAAGCACCTAACAATCCTAATTTGTGAGGAATGACAGTAGTAAATCATCATGGACCTGTGTTGGTGACCAAAAACATTCCCCCAAACAAAACAGTTCCAACAAAAATTAAAATTTCACTGTCAGCACAAAACCACCACAAACCCAGCCCGTACATGGGATAAAAAGGGTGGCGGCCACAGCAATACTCAGCCCGTACCTGGGACTAAGAAGTGGCGGCCATGGCCCATACACAAAACATCCCGCTCCTTTAGAGCATCAAAATACCACTACCTGCCATAACCCACGATTCGGCCCTCAAAACAAAGGAAGAACGAAAGGCCGACAGGACATTTACCCTAGGATGAATCACTCGGGAAGAAAGTAACTGAAAAGGAAGGAAAAAAAACTTCTGCCTACAAGAATCGTCGAACGCAGCTCGACGAATTTCGTCGACCGCTGGAACGACATCATCGAACGCAGGAAAATCGTCGAACGCAACTCGACGATTTTCATCGATCACAGGCCACGGGAAATCATCGAACTCCGTTCGACGATTTTCCTTTCGTCAAACAAAGGGCATGGGAAAAATCGTCGAACGCCGTTCGACGTTTTCCTCCTGACCCAGAATCAAGGCACATCGTCGAGCTCAGCTCGACGATAATCGTCAAACCCAGAATCAAGGCACATCGTCGAGCTCAGCTCGACGATAATCGTCGAACCCAGATCGACGATTGTCGTCGATCTGGCTGCATTGAGAGCACAGTAAATCCTGCACCTCCAACTTCGATTCCATCCAAACTTCCTAAGCTAAACCAAATTATTACTAGAATTATAAGTATGAAATCTCACTGCTATTACATTCTAGGGTTGAAAGGCTAGATACTACCCAACCAGAGGTTTTGGCAGGGAACAATATGATAAAAACGAACAAGACTACAGTACTCCAGCCGAAGATTTGGGTTTCAGAACTTTGAGAGAATGCAAACCGAAACATAAAGGGGGCATAATGGTTTAGGATTAACATACTTTTAAAGGAGAACAGAGTAAAATATTAACCACAGAAAACAGGGAAAATTATAGCAAATATGACCATGAAAAGGAGAAGAAAACTTGGCAAGGGTAGGAGCACCACTTGCCTCAATTCCAGAATTTAACTTGCACAGCCCTTCCTCTCTCTCTCGGCTCCAGCCGCAACAGCCCTTAAATAGGATCTAAGGTTTTAATGGCGGAAATGATCAAAGTAAAAATTCTGAGTCCTCTAGAACCATGACGAAAATTGAATTTCTTACCGTAGGAATGAAGGTCTAGGCGAGAGCACTCCAAATCCGCTTTCGGAATCGAATTCTGTCCACTAACGCTCCCAGAATCGGCGTCTGAAGGGTAGTAGGGTTGGCAGTTTTCTTCCTCTCGAACAAGCAGCGGTTACTCTTACAAGGAAGGAGACAGTGAAAGGACTCGATTTTGTTTTTGTCTAAGGCTATATATATAATGCATGGATACGTCTTTTCAACCTAACTTCCACCTATAACCTCTCATTTCAAGCTTTATACATTAATTAATCATAACATCCATTATTATTAATACAACAAAACAACGCGAAAACTGAACCACCTCGGAATCCGACGAAATTCGCACCGTAGCGGAACACCCATGCTACGAACACAAAGGCGAAGTCGAAATCAACTTTCGACGAACAAAACTCGGGTTATCACTACCCGAAGCCAAAACACAAGCATCCCCCGAGAGCCCTCACCGGTCACAAAAACAGACTCGTCTTGCTCGGGAATCTTGCCAAAAAGGCCAACAACAACCACACAATGAATCTAGAGAGTTAAGACCATGCTATAACAAACAACACATGCCGGAAACGCGTCGACGTAACGCCCAACGAGAATTAAATAGTCGCAGAAAAATCAGGGGCGTTACAGTCACTCCCCCTAAAAGAAAGTTTCGTCCCGAAACTTTACTTACACAACTTCTACTATAGAAGGAAGGTAGCAAACAAGAGTACTAGAAAGGAAACGTACCAAACGAATCAAGGGAAAAGATGAGGGTGAGCCTCCCTCATAGCCGACTCTAGCTTCCAAGTCGCGCTTTCCAAATCCTGATTCCTCCATAGAACCTTCACCATCGGGATAGACTTCGTCCGCAGCACCCGATCTTGAGTATCCAAGATGCGGAGCGACACCTCAACATATGAAAGGTTAGGCTCCAACTGGGCCACAACATCCAAGACTTGCCCACTGCTTCACACACACTTCTGCAATTGGCTTACATGAAACACATTATGAATACCTGGGAAATTTGCTGGCAAATCCAGTCTTTATGCTGACACGCCAATCCGTTCAACAATCTTAAACGGGCCCACATACCTCAGGTCCAACTTTCGGTTCTTACCGAACCTCTTAACACCAACCATGGGGGAAACCTTAAGAAACACCAGGTCCCCTATAGAAATTTCCAAGTCAGACCTACGCCGGTTGGCGTTATTCTCATATCTCTCCTGAGAAATACGAAGCTTTTCCAGAATAAGCTTCACAGCAGTTTCCACCTCCTCGAGTGCATCCGGACCCAACACAGGCCTCTCACCGACCTCTGTCCAAAACAAGGGAGTTCTGCAACGCCTCCCATACAAAGCCTCAAATGGAGCCATTTGCAAGCTCTCATGGTAACTGTTATTGTATGCAAGTTCCATAAGAAGCAAACGCTCATCCCATACTCCACCGTGGTCCAAGATGTAACACCTGATCATATCCTCAACTATCTGGTTCACTCGCTCAGTCTGACCATTGGTCTGTGGGTGGTAAGCTGAAAAATACCTCAAATCTGTACCCAAACCCTCTTGCAGACTCCTCCAGAAGCGAGATGTAAAATGGAGTCCCGATCCGAAATGATGCTAACTGGTACCCCGTGCAATCTGATGACCTCATTCAGATACAGCTATGCTATCTTTTTCATCGGATAGTCAATCTTATACGGCACAAAGTGAGCACACTTTGTCAGTCTGTCCACTATAACCCAAACATAATCAAATCATCTAGGAGATCTCGGCAAGCCCGTAATGAAGTCCATAGAAATACTTTCCCACTTCCAAGTAGGGATCTCCAACGGAGTCAACTTGCCACCACGCCTTCCATGATCAGCCTTCACACGCTTGCAAGTGTGGCACTCAGCAACAAATCGGGCTATATCTCCCTTCATCCCATACCACCAGGCAATCTGCTTCAATTCATGATACATCTTTGTACATCCTGGATGGTTGGCAACACTGGATCCATGAGCCTCTCTACAAATCATACCCCTGATGTCACCAACAGCGGGGATGCAGAACTTACCGCAGTACTTCAAAGTACCCACATCATCAATAGAAAAATCTGGCAAATCCCCACTCTCAGTCACTAAACCTGTCACCAACAAGTGTAGAAGATCCGGATCATCCTTCTAGTGCAACCTGGTAAGTGCAATCCATGACGGCTCTGCCACTGCCAAACTACTCTGCATGTCACAGCATCCCACAGAAATATCCATCAGGAGGAACTCTTCCACTAAATGATCGGCGGTGAGATTAAAGATCTTCCCCGTCTTCTGGCTCAGGGCATCGGCCACCATATTGGCCTTGCCTGGATGATACTCTATATCCACATTATAATCGGCCACATAATCTAGCCACCGTCGTTGGCGCAGATTCAACTCCTTTTCTGTGAAGACATACTTTAGGCTTTTATGATCAGTGTAGATCTTGCACTGGGCACCATAAAGTAAATGTCTCCACAGTTTCAGGGCAAAGATCACTGCTGCAAACTCAAGATCATGCGTAGGGTAGTTCCTCTCATGAGTCTTCAATTGCCTCGACCCATACGCAATCACCTTCCCTTCTTGCATCAACAAACCTCCGAGCCCAACATGTGAGGCATCCACAAAAACATCATAGTCCTTGCCCTCCGTAGGCAATGTCAAAACAGGGGCAGAATACAACCTGCTCTTCAGCTCCAGAAAAGCCTCCTCTGATTTCTCGTTCCAAATGAATGACGCATTCTTCTTCGTCAGCTTAATCAAGGGCGCTGCCAGGGTAGAAAAGCCCTCAAAGAATCTTCTATAATAGCCGGCCAACCCCAAGAAGCTCCTAATCTCCTTGGGTGTGCTCGGCCTATGCCAATCAATCACTGCAGGAATCTTTTCTGGGTCCACCGAAATGCCGTCTTTGTTCACCACATGACCCGGGAAGGAAACCTGGGACAACCAGAATTCACATTTACTCAGCTTGGCGAATACCTAATAGTCTCTCAAAGCAGATAAAACCAGTCGCAGATGCTGCTCATGGTCCTCAGCACTGCGAGAATAAATCAGAACGTCGTCTATAAACACGACTACAAACTTATCCAGAAAGTCCTTGAACACCCGGTTCATCATGTCCTTTAATGTTGATGGCCCGTTGGTCAAACCAAATGACATAACCAGGAATTCAAAATGCCCATGCCTCGATCTGAAAGCAGTCCGTGGAATGTCCGACTCACGGATCCTGAGCTGATTATATCCTGAACGAAGATCGATCTTGGAGAACACCGTGCTACCACGCAACTGATCAAATAAATCATCGATCCTCGGCAGAGGGTACCTGTTCTTAATGGTAACTTTATTTAGCTCCCTATAGTCAATGCACAGCCTCATCGACCCATCTTTCTTCTTCACAAATAGAACAGGAGCAGCCCAAGGCGACGAACTCGGCCTAATAAAACCTTTAGCCAACAACTCATCCAACTGGACTCGCAACTCCTCCAACTCACGAGGGGCCATCCGGTAAGGAGCCTTAGCAATAGGACGCATACCCGATTCCAAATCAATCACAAACTCAACATCCCGCTCAGGGGGAAGACCAGGAAGGTCATCAAGAAAAACATCTGAGAACCCACGAACTACAGGAATCTCCTCCAAGCGCGGCACACTGACAACAGTTCCAACCACCGAGACTAAACAATCAAAACAATCAGAATGAAACAGCTTCTGAGCACATACCGCAGAAATGATAGGGGAATTCTGGCGTGGATCAGCATACACACTACCAGGCTGACCGTTGTCCTTGATGAAGTCCAAGTGCTTCCCCTTGCACTGAATAACCACATCATACCTAGACAACCAGTCTATGCCCAGAATAACATCGAAGTCCGCTAGAGCAATCATCTTCAAGTCTGCCTTCGCAAGAAAGTCCCCCAACAAAACAGGGCAATCCAAAATGCCCAAATCTGACAACACAGATTCACCAGAAGGGAACTTGACGCGGAAGGTATCACGAACTTGATCTAGAATCAACCGATACCGCTCTAAAAAAGATCTAACCACAAACAAGTGGGTAGCACTGGAGTCGAACAGAACACGCGCCCAGTGGTTCTTCACCTTAAATTTCCCTATAGGAGTATATATAAGCAACCAACCTGAGATGACCTGAGTCGAGGTCTGAGCCTCCTAGGAAGAGATCACCTTCAGCTTTCCTTTGCCCTTGTCCACACGCTGAGGCGGAGGTAAAGCCTGAAGTGGAACTGCCTGTAGAATAGGCTGGACCTGAGGACACCTTTTCTTTATATGACCATTCTGGCCACACTGATAGCAGACTCTATCCTTGGACCAGCACTGGGTAGCATCATGCCCGGGTCGCTTGCAAACCGCATAGGAAACATCCTTCCTAGGAGCACCTTGAATGGCATGAACCTGCTCCTTCCTCTGAGCTCCAGCCTTCTTAAAACACCTCTCAACAGGGTGGCCGGACCGGCCACAGAAACTACACACCACCTTGCGCTTCTTTCCTGAAGCAACATCAAGTACCTGGGGGTTCTTCTCTTCAGCAGACTTCCACTTGTCCTTCCTCATTTGTTGGCCTCTATTCTTTGCAGTCTCAATTGTCTCCACATTCAGAGCAGCCTCCACTACTCCTGCATATGTCACTGAACCATAAGCACTGGCTAACTGATAAACCTCGCTCCTCAAGCCACCAAGAAACCGTTTGACTCGACCCGCCTCAACACTCACTAATCCAGGGGCAAACCAGCTCAACTTGCTGAACTCTATCTCATACTCACTGACTGTGAGTTGCCTCTGCTTCAGGTGAAGGAAGTCCTTCATAAGTCGGTCACGCTCGACCGAAGGCAAGAACTACCTCAACAGCATATCCTTGAACAATGCCCAAGTGCAACCAGCCACCAAGCTCTCCTTTTCCCTAAGCCACCAGCTCTTAGCCAAACCCTTTAGCTGATAGGTGGCTATCATCACTCTCTGATCATCCGCAACACCAAAGTACGAGAACATCTCCTCCATGGAGATCAGCCAATCTTCTATGACCATGAAATCTGCCTTCCCATAATATGTAGGAGGGCTAAGTCTCTGAAACTGAGAATCGAAGGACATCTCCGCTGGCACCACTAGTGGAGGTCTCAGGGGAGCAGGAGGGGGAGGGGCAGCTGAACCCCCTATAGGGTCTTGCACTCCCTGAGTTTGTCCCGCCACAACTGCCGCCAGAGACTGGATCTGGACCTGCATCTCCACCAACTGCCTGGTCAAGTAATCGTTGCTCAACCACAAGCTCTCAATCACCGCATCACTCTGCGCTCCAGAAGTCTCACCCTCAGACAGGGGAGTCGATCTCGTCGAAGGACGTCTCGCCATCCTAAAATCATATCAACATTAGCCAAATCCTGGTACAATAGTTGGAACCAACTACAAGTACAGACAATACATACATAAATATGATCTTAAAACTGCTAAACTTGCTCTGGGAGTTTTATTGAACCAAAAATAATGTTATACCTAACCTAGGATGGTTAACCACCATCATCTAACCCTTGTGCCTAGATCGGGAATACATGAATTGTATATCTTTTTTCTGATTTAAAACTATGTGTGTATATATGTCATCCTGCAAGTCTTTAACTTGGCACGTTGCGCTTATGCAATGTTATACTATGCATGATTGTGCTATGCATTCTAAAAAGGCCCTAATGCATGTCATGAGCGACGTACACATGAAAATGTTATGCATCTCATACTACATAACATTCTTATGCAACGAAAAGAAACATGCTAGTCGCAATCATGTGATGAGGTTGTGCATCCCATACTACATAACCCCCACATGTTGCCCCTATGATGGATCCATATACAGACACATTTTATGCATCCCATACTACATAATATGCCCCGTATACTTCATGTTATGCTATGAGTGAAGTGTTCCAGCTAAGACATACTGATGACATATCGGTGTGTGTATGATATGATGCTAAACACCTAACACCTAAAAGGTTGCCCGACAAATTGTCAAGCAACCTTGCTCTGATACCAACTGTCACAACCCGCATTTTTCTCCGAATTCAAGAAGTATTAGAGTATGAGAGAAACACGCGTCGTGATGCCACGTCGATTAGGGGATAACCGTCGACGCTCAGGCGAACACCATCTAACTAGACTATGAAAATTTCTTAGGTTTAATGATTAGAAAATCAGATATAATTTTAAGGGGCCGTATCCCTCGGCTCGGTGGATCATCTAGTCAACAGTTTAAACTATATTTATACGCAACGAAAAATACTTTATTTATATTTGACATCTTATGAAGGTGCATAAGTGACCCCTCGAGGTCAAATTATACTTTGCAAGACTCTAGGTTTATATTATATTATAGGTATGAAAATGATCTTTTTACGTTGCTTGCAAAGTAATGTATGAGTTTTTATAAAGCATGCTGATCATGATATTTACATATTATAGTGTTTTTAGGTTTAAACGTAACTAGTAACCTAGCATAAAACTTCCCAAGCGCAAGTAGACTATCTCCAGAAAAGGTAGCAGTAAAAGAAACATATCTAGTATCAAGAGGTAAAACTACCAGTGGGCGCCAACAAACTGACACGAACCTACCGGCAAGTATGTATGTCTATAAGAAAAGTAGGAAAACTACCTCACAACAACCAAGAGAAAGATCCCTACAACTCAAGGGATCACCAGCAACACTACAGCAAAACTAGCCGTCTACCCGGCCACTAATCAGAACCCGAGGCATTCAAAAAAGAAAAGAACACCTCAGCAAGTAAAAGTAGACAAAAATCAGAATTATAGCATTAAATTACAATGGAACAAGAGAGTAAGTTACCAAGACAGTAAAAGCAAACACTGTCCAATGTAAACCAAAAGTACACCAAGTACCAAGCAACAACACCAGCCCTGCTCAAATCCTGCAGAGGCTACAAGGCAAAAGACAATTAAAACTTGCCACAATATGTTGCATTCTACTAGGAAGAAACACCAAACAATCCTAATTTGTGAGGAATGACAGTAGTAAATCATCATGGACCTGTGTTGGTGACCAAAAACAGTCCCCCAAACAAAACCGTTCCAACAAAAATTAAAATTTCACTGTCAGCACAAAACCACCACAAACCCAGCCCGTACCTGGGATAAAAAGGGTGGCGGCCACAGCAATACCCAGCCCATACCTGGGACTAAAACGTGGCGGCCATGGCCCGCACACAAAACATCCCGCTCCTTTAGAGCGTCAAAATAACACTACCTGCGATAACCCACGATTCGGCCCTCAAAACAAAGGAAGAACGAAAGGACGACAAGACATTTCCCTTAGGAGGAATCACTCGGGAAGAAAGTAACTGAAAAGGAAGGAAAAAAAACTTCTGCCTACAGGAATCGTCGAACGCAGCTCGACGAATTTCATCGAGCGCTGGAACGACATCGTCGAACGCAGGAAAATCGTCGAACGCAACTCAACGATTTTCATCGATCACAGGCCACGGGAAATCGTCGAACTCCATTCGACGATTTTCCTTTCATCAAACAAAGGGCACGGGAAAAATCGTCGAACGTCGTTCGACGATTTTCGTCTGACCCAGAATCAAGGCACATTGTCGAGCTCAGCTCGACGATAATCGTCGAACCCAGAATCAAGGCACATCGTCGAGCTCAGCTCGATGATAATCGTCGAACCCAGATCGACGATTGTCGTCGATCTGGCTGCATTGAGAGCACAGTAAATCCTGCACCTCCAACTTCGATTCCGTCTAAACTTCCTAAGCTAAACCAAACTATTACTTGGATTATAAGTATGAAATCTCACTGCTATTACATTCCAGGGTTGAAAGGCTAGATACTACCCAACCAGTGGTTTTGACAGGGAACAATATGATAAAAATGAACAAGACTACAGTACTCCAGCCGAAGATTTAGGTTTCAGAACTTTGAGAGAATGCAAACCGAAACATAAAGGGGGCATAATGGTTTAGGGTTAACATACTTTTAACGGAGAACAGAGTAAAATATTAATCGCAGAAAACAGGGAAAATTATAGCAAATATGACCATGAAAAGTAGAAGAAAACTTGGCAAGGGTAGGAGCACCACTTGCCTCAATTACAGAATTTAACATGCACAGCCCTTCCTCTCTCTCTCGGCTCCAGCCGCAATAGCACCTAAACAGGATCTAAGGTTTTAATGGCGAAAAGGATCAAAGTAAAAATTCCGAGTCCTATAGAACCACGATGAAAATTGAATTTCTTACCTTAGGAATGAAGGTCTAGGAGAGAGAACTCCAAATCCGCTTTCGGAATCGAATTCCGCCCACTAACGCTCCCAGTATCGGCGTCCGAAGGGTAGTAGGGTTGGCGGTTTTCTTCCTCTCGAACAAGCAGCGGTTACTCTTACAAGGAAGGAGACAGTGGAAGGACTCGATTTTGTTTTTGTCTAAGGCTATATATATAATGCATGGGTACGTCTTTTCAACCTAACTGCCACCTATAACCTATCATTTCAAACTTTATACATTAATTAATCATTACATCCATTATTATTAATACAACAAAACGACGCAAAAACTGAATCACCTCGGAATCAGACAAAATTTGCATCGTAGCTAAACACCCACACTACGAACGCAACGGCGAAGTCGAAATCAACTTTCGACGAACAAAACTCGGGTTATCACTACCCGAAGCCAAAACACAAGCATCCCCCGAGAGGCCTCACCGGTCACAAAAACAGACCCGGCTTGCTAGGGAATCTTGCCAAAAAGGCCACCAACAACCACACGATGAATCTAGAGAGCTAAGACCACGCTCTAACAAACAACACATGTAAGAAACGGGTCGACGTAACACCCAACGAGAATTAAATAATCGCAGAAAAATCAGGGGCGTTACAGTCACTCCCCCTAAAAGAAAGTTTCGTCCCGAAACTTTACATACACAACTTCTACTATAGAAGGAAGGTAGAAAACAAGAGTACTAGAAAGGAAACGTACCAAACGAATCAAGGGAAAAGATGAGGGTAAGCCTCCCTCATAGCAGACTCTAGCTTCCAAGTCGCGCTTTCCAAATCCTGATTCCTCCATAGAACCTTCAACATCGGGATAGACTTCGTCCACAGCAACCGATCTTGAGTATCCAAGATGCAGACTGGCACCTCAATATATGAAAGGTTAGGCTCCAACTAGTGCACAACATCCAATACTTGCCCACTGCTTCGCACACACTTCCGCAATTAGCTTACATGAAACACATTATGAATACCTGGGAAATTTTCTGGCAAATCCAGTCTGTATGCTGACATGCCAATCCGTTCAACAATCTTAAACGGGCCCACATACCTCGGGTCCAACTTCCGGTTCTTACCGAACCTCTTAACACCAACCACGGGGGAAACCTTAATAAACACCAGGTCCCCTATAACAAATTCCAAGTCAGACCTACGCCGGTTGGCGTTCTTCTCATATCTCTCATGAGCAATACGAAGCTTTTCCCGAATAAGCTTCACAGCAGTTTCCATCTCCTCGAGCGCATCAAGACCCAACACAGGCCTCTCACCGACCTCGGTCCAAAACAAGGTAGTTCTGCAGCGCCTCCCATACAAAGCCTCAAATGGAGCCATTTGCAAGCTCTCCTGGTAACTGTTATTGTATGCAAATTCCATAAGCCGCAAACGCTCATCCCATGCTCCACCGTAGTCCAAGATGTAACACCTGATCATATCCTCAACTATCTGGTTCACTCGCTCAGTCTGACCATTGGTCTGCGGGTGGTAAGTTGTAGAATACCTCAAATCTGTACCCAAACCCTCTTGCAGACTCCTCCTGAAGCGAGATGTAAAACGGGAGTCCCGATCCGAAATGATGCTAACTGGTACCCCGTGCAATGTGATGACCTCATTCAGATACAACTCTGCTATCTTTTTCATCGGATAGTCAATCTTATACGGCACAAAGTGAGCACACTTCGTCAGTCTATCCACTATAACCCAAACATAATCAAATCCTCTAGGAGATCTCGGCAAGCCCGTAATGAAGTCTATAGAAATACTTTCCCACTTCCAAGTAGGGATCTCCAACGGAGTCAACTTGCCACTAGGCCTTCCATGATCGGCCTTCATATGCTTGCAAGTGTGGCACTCAGTAACAAATTGGGCTATATCTCCCTTCATCCCATACCACCAGGCAATCTGCTTCAATTCATGATACATCTTTGTAGATCCTGGATGGTAGGCAATACTGGATCCATGAGCCTCTCTGCAAATCATACCCCTGATGTCACCAACAACGGGGATGCAGAACCTGTAGCGGTACTTCAAAGTACCCGCATCATCAATAGAAAAATCCGGCAACTCCCCTCTCTCAGTCCTGAGGTACAAGTGTAGAAGATCCGGATCATCCTTCTGGTGCAACCTGGTAAGTGCAATCCATGACGGCTCTGCCACTGCCAAACTACTCTGCATGTTACAGCATCCCACAGAAATATCCATCAGGAGGAACTCTTCCACTAAACGATCGGCGATGAGATTAAAGATCTTCCCCATCTTCCGGCCCAGGGCATCGACCACCATATTGGCCTTGCCCGTATGATTCTGTATATCCACATTATAATCGGGCATGTTGGAACACCCTATTACTAATTTGGGTCAGGATCACTATGTCTCTAGGAAAACAGTGTTTGACCTCCTGTATAGCTCAAAAGGTCAATTAGAATTAAGTCTAAGGATTAGAAGTCTAAGTTTGGAAGCTGCCCTCAAGACCAAGACTTTTGCTGTTTGAGACTAAGTCATATCGTCGAGCTCAGCACGACGATTCGTCGAACTCCGATTGACGATCGTCTAGCTCAACTTCGACAGATCGTCGAACACAATTCGACGATCGCTGAGCTCAACTTCATCAAATCATCGAACTCCATTCGACGATCTGCGAGCTCAGTTCGACGATCTTTGACTCAGCATTGGATCTCTATCTCTGAGCTCAGTTCGACGATCTTTGAGCTCAGATCGACGATATTTTGTTGCAGTATAAATCCATATCGCTGAGCTCAGTTCGACATTAGTAGAGCTCAGTTCGACGTTTTCTCATAACTTCAAGGATTTTCAAGATTCAAATTCAGATCAGTTAAGGAGTTATTCTGCAATTAATTCAGAAGATTTTCTAGCCGTTTTCATTTATTTCTGGACCAAGTTTCAAGGGATTTTCAAGGAATGTTTCTTTAGACTTTCCTCCAGAAGACATTTTTGCAATTAAGGATGCAATTAATGCAGGACAACGGCTATTCTTGACAGAGGATGTTTTCTTCTATTCAGTAGCAGAGAATAAAAGACAAGAATTTTTGAATCTCTCTCAGACATCAGTAATCTTCAGAACAAGAACAAAATATTCTGTATCTCAAAGAATTCTCTGAAGAACACACATCCAAGGAGATCAAACTTTCTGAAATCTTCTGATCTCTCTTGTCTCAAGTGTTCAAGGCCAACATCTTTCAAGACTCCAGACACCTAACATTTTAGTTGTTGCTGAAATTATCTTTTGCTGGAGATCAACTTCTGAAGGCCTATCACCCTACAGCAAACCTTCTTTTCCTGATCATCTCAAGGACTCAGGGGGAGCTTTGACACCATCAAATCCACATAGTCTTCTCAGCTATTTGAGAAAGAGAAGACTTTCATCACTCTCTCACCCCCATCTCTGTAAAGGGTTTCTCAAAACTCCCTTCAAAAGTTTAAGCTTGGTTTTTGAGCACCTTGTCAAAAGCTCATTGGTGGCAAGACACCTGATCAAAAAATCTGATTTGGTTTTTGAGCACCTTATCAAAAGCTCATTGGTGCCCAGGACACCTGATCAACTCATCCTGCAATGGATTCCTACCTAGGGTGGTAGAAGAGTGGATGTACCCAAGTTTAGGGGAACCACTATATTTCCTTGTGTCTTCTGGTTTGCTTGTCTTTATTTTTTGTTTCTGGCTGTGATTGTTCTGTGATTATTTTGTGATTATTTTAGTTCTGTGATTAGATTTAATAATTGCTTCCATGTTCACTCAGATTACAACAATTTTTGTAAAAAGTTTTCAAGCACCATATACTCTATTCACCCCCCTCTAGAGTATATCTGATCTAGCTGCACTTTCAATTGGTATCAAAGTGAGGTTGGTTAAACAGACCACACCTTGGTGGTTGCACAGGCTAACACCTGAACCCAAAGATTCCTAGTTAGATCTGTTTTCTTTTGAATTTAGTATTAGATTTTGTTTTCATAAATCATGGCCCAAAACAAAGATTATGCTAGCACCAGACCTCCAGTGTGCAATCTATCCAAGTTTGCACTTTGGAAAGCAAAGATCAGATTATACATGAATTCTATTGACGAGAATAATTTTAACTCTGTTTTGACAGTGTTGGGTATTGTATCCACAACGTACCTGATTTGAAGAAGCCCCTGAACAAGCTAAGGTAAATAGGCAATGTTTTTGACAAATTATTTCAAGTTGTGCTTGCAGTTATTCCACGCTAAGTGCACACCAATGTCAGGGTGCAGTAGGTCAATATACACGGGTCTGCACGACGTAATCCCTCGTTGAGCAGATCAGTGTGTTGGCCTACGTGTACTCTCTCTATTGGAGTGCACTTACTTTCAAGTACAGGGCTGTGATCTTGCAAGAGCAGACAAGAAGCAAGGATGGGTCAAGGAACACATCATGGGTGGAAAGACGAAAATACGTCTAAGTGTAAATCAGCGAGAATCGCCAAGTGATTCTCGCCGATTCGGCGAGAATCACTAGTGATTCTCGCCGAATCGGCGAGAATCAGTGGCTAATTCCCGCCGACTCGATCCAGCTACTTCAAAGCGCACAAATTCTGATGCTAAGTAAGAATCGTCGAGAATCACCAAGTGATTCTCTCCGATTCGGCTAGAATCACTAGTGATTCTCGCCGAATCGCCGAGAATCACTGGCAGATTCTCGCCGTCTCGACCCGGCTAAATCAGTGCGTGCAACCAAGTAAAATTCGACGAGAATCATCTTTGATTCTCGCCGAATCGTCGAGAATCACCTTTGATTCTCGACGACTCGACGAGATTCACTTTCGATTCTCACCGATTTTGACTTGGGCGATTTTCTGGAACTTCCTAAACCGGATTCTGCTGCTGTCAATGTTCTGGACCGGGATTTAGGGATTCTTCTTGTGGGTCCCACAACGGTCATATTTTAGTAGTCTAAAGTATAAATACAGGGTATTTTTGAACAGTATACAGACACACACACAGAAAGAAGTCGAGTCGATCTTAACCTAAAATCGCGAGTTCCGCTCCGCCGCCACCGTCGTCGCTCGAGCAAGTTGGTCGCCGCCTTTGATCGAGATTTCTTCCTGATCTTCCGGCGACAGAAGCTTAGCCAAGTTTAGAGTCTCACGCGTCTATCCAGAGATCCCTTGTCTCTCGATTTGTTGATCAGGAAAACTTCCCCGTCCGAATCGATCGAGACGACCGATCCTCGTGTGACCGTTGGTAGACCTAGCTAGCTTCGCTACGAAGTTTGGATCTCCAAAGTACAGCAGCCGCACATCGTCGTCGCCGCCGATCCCATGAACCTTGCCGCCGCCCATCTTGCCGCCGCCGGTTCTGGGGAGATCCTCTCCAAGAGAGATCTAGGGTTGTGGACTCTTTGTGGACTTCAAGAACACGTCGTCAACAAAGAGGGACACCGTAGTCTCCAAACGTAGTTTGTATCTCTTGTACATTCTAGTTTTACTTTTGTTGTAAAGGAACGTTTGTTCCGAGTTGTAAGGGTTGGGTGCAACCCGTGTGTGGGAGTGTTGACTCCTACGTGTGGAAGGGTTCCTTCCGATAGTGCAAGGATTGGATTTCAATCCTGTTGTAGAAGAGACCGAGTCGTCCCGTGTTGGGAGATAGGTCGAAGGGGGAAAGTGGATGTACCCAAATCGGGGAACCACTTTAAATAGCTTGTGTTTTCTGTGTGCTGTGCTGTTTATTTTATTGTGCAGGTACAATTTTAAATTCCGCAAAAACGCTGCACGTCACCTATTCCCCCCCCCATAGGTGAAGATAGTTGACACTAGGTGCACTTTCAAGTGGTATCAAAGCGAGATTACTCATCTAAAAGGTTAACACCTTGAGTTGAATCCTGCCTCTAGTGTCAAGAAGGAGGCAAACTTCTACTATGGACGGGCTCAAGTTCACAGGCAAGATCCCAGTGTGCACCAGGCTCAACTTTCCTATCTGGAAGGAAAGGATCAGGTTCTACATGGAAGCAGTTGATCCTCGACTCTTCATGATCGTGGAGGAGGGACCTTATGTCCCCACTAAGGCCTCCACCATTGATCCTACACAGAAAGTGCCAAAGAAACTTTCTGAAATGGACATGGACAAGATGGTGCTAGTAGGACTTGACAAGAAGACGCAAAACATTCTGGTCAGCGCGGTTGATGACTCAATGATGCAAAACTTCAGCAACTGCAGGACAGCACAGGAGATCTGGCATTGTCTGATCATCCTAATGGAGGGCACTGATGAAGTGAGGGATGATCGGAGATCCCTCCTGAACCAGCAATATGAGGCCTTCAGACAAGGGCCTAAGGAAGAGATCGGAGTCACCTACGAGAACTTCCTCAAGATTGTCAACGCCCTCAAAGGATACGGAAGAGTGTTCACTAATGGTGAACTCAATGATAAATTCCTTAGGTCCCTTATGAAGGAATGGGACACAAAGATCTGCGTCATCTGAGAGTTTGGCAGACTAGCTGAAACAGACCCGCAAATTCTGTTTGGGAAGCTGATGTCCTATGAGCTTCAGCTGAACACCAGGAAAGCAGATGAAGAAGAAGAGAAGGCTGCGGCCAAAGAAAAGACTGTGGCTCTAAAAGCCAGTCACTCCAGAAAAGGCAAGGGTGCGGCTTCATACCGTGCCAGGAAAAAGGATGAGGAGGAGGACTCCGAGCCATACTCCTCCAGCTCAGAGCTGTCGGAGGAGGATTTCTCCCTCATCACCCGAGAGTTCAAGAATTCCTCAAGATGAGGAATCAAAGAAAGAGAGACGGCTCCTCCTCCAGGCATCAGAAGAAAAATTATTCTTCTGACAGGTATGACTCTAAACCGAACAAACATCGCTCCTCTGACATTATTTGCTTTGGATGCAATAAGCCAGGACACGTCGTGGCCGACTGCTATCAAGGTAAGAGAGAAAAAGGGAAAGAAGAGGAGCACAAATCTTCGAGAGATAAGAAGAAAGAGCGGAGCTACATTGCCAAAAGGCCAAAGACACTGAGTGAGTCTGATTCCTCAGACTCCAGTGATGATGAGGAAGCCTACTTCGGGCTGGTGGGTCGCTCCGACTCAGAAGGAGAATGCCCCCCATTTACTGGGAAGGTAAAAGCTCACACCCCTCTCTCCGACTCCGACTCTGATCCTGAGTCTCAGGATGATGAACCTGAGGATAGCCCTTCGGCCCGTGAAGCGGAGCTCCTCGAGAAGTATGAGCTTCTGCTCAACACTTTCGAGGAGTGCCGTAAGAGACTGAAGGCTGAGAAAAAGGAAGTGAAATTCCTTAAGGGTGAGTGTGTATCCCTAAGTGAAGAGGTCACTAGTTTGATTTCTCTCCGACAGGAGCACCTTGAACTGACTTCAAAGCATTCAGAGTCTCTTAAGCTCCTTGATCTTAAGCAGGAGGAAGTCGACAAGTTGGAAGAACAACTTGCGGCAGAAAGGAAGATCGTCAAGAGCTTCTCTATGCCAAAAACAGTTCTTCCAGTAGTTGATACCTTCTCTGCTCAGGCCAATAGAGCTGGCTTGGGGCATGTAGGGGTATCTGGTTCCTCATCCAGGAGAAACAGGAACCAGAGGAAAAATAAGGCCGCCAAGAAGGCCTCTGCTGATGAAAAGGGAAAGGCTCCGCTCAGTCCTGTTGCGTTCAGAAAGCCTAGCTTTCCTTGCAACCAACATGACTTTGAATCAACCTTTGGTCATCATTTTCGGCCCTCGGTTGCAAAGCCAAAGAGCCGATATGATGGTTGGACCTTTCCCTGGAACTTCGATGAGAGTGCCCTCAAGGCACCTTATGAGGAAATCCACATGGGAAATTATGGTCAATTCTCTAGCGGCCATAATGGAAAGCAGGCACCAAAAGTCAAGCCTGTTATACAGAAGGTGACGAAGTCATGTGACTGCTGTCACCATGAGGCCTCCACCTCCAGATCCGAGGCCCCAGCTGTACCCACTATTCCCAAGGTAAGGCAGGAGCCTAGGAAGAGGTACAACAGATTCGACTGTTGGTGCTGTGGCAAAGTCGGTCACTTTGTCGTGGATTGTTGGTTTAATCCAAGGTATTACGAGACTCCCTATGTTAGCAATGCGAGGCCGACCACTCGTAGGGTTAACCAACCGAGGGGGAGTATGCTAACCAGGAATCTAGGACCCAAGTTCGATTGGGTTCCTAAGGGAAATTAATTATGTTTTGCAGGAATGTCCAAAGGCCACCAAAACGCCGATCTGGTATTTGGACAGTGGATGCTCCCGGCATATGACTGGGACAAGAAGCCTGCTGCGTGATTATACTCCAGTCGAGAATGGACCCAAAGTCATCTTTGGAGGGTCAGATCGAGTAGTCACCAGAGGTTACGGTATGATTTCCAACGGTATAATCTCTATCACCGACGTGGCTTATGTTGAAGGGTTAAACCATAACCTGATCAGTGTAAGTCAGTTATGTGATAAAGGTTATGACGTTAAGTTCTGCAAGGATAAATGTCTGATAATTTCACGTACCTCTTCTGAGACGGTATTATCAGGCATTAGGAGCAGAAATATCTTCTGCTTAGATTTTCTCAGTTTAGATTCATCTACCCCCGTATTCCTTGTGGCAACAGGCAGTGCATCTCTTTGTGAACAATGGCACAAGAGATTGGCACATATTAATTTCAAGACAATTAGTATGCTGTTTTCTAAGAACTTAGTAAGGGATGCTCCAAGTATCAAGTGCATCAAAGATAGCCGCTGTCCTGCATGCCAGATGGGCAAACAGACTCGGGCTACCTTTAAGAGCATTGCAGACAAAAACTCTTCCCGATGTCTTTACCTTTTACATATGGACTTGTTTGGTCCAATGCAAGTTCATAGCTTGGGAGGCAAGTCCTATACGCTAGTGATAGTTGATGATCATTCACGGTTTACATGGGTGTTCTTTTTGAAATGAAAGTCAGATACGTTTGACATCTTCACTAGTTTTGTCAAGCATGTCCAGAATGAATTTAACTGCTCAGTGGTCAAAATCAGAAGTGACCATGGAACAAAATTTGAATCTGGTGCTATGACAGAGTTTTGTGAAGAACAAGGTATCTTTCATGAGTTTTCCTCCCCGCGCACTCCTCAGCAAAACGGAGTTGCGGAGAGGAGAAATAGAACTCTCATTGAAGCCTGCACGACAATGTTGAAAGACGCTTCTCTCCCAGAATACCTCTGGGCAGAGGATGTCAATACAGCTTGTCATGTACAAAAACGAGCATTGATCAACAAGCATCATCGTAAGACGCCTTACGAACTACTGAAAGACAGGAAACCAACCATGTCCTACTTGAGGATCTTTGGTTGCAGATGCTATGTACTGAATAATGGGAAGTACCCGCGTACTAAATTTGGTGAAAAATGCTTCGAAGGCATATTCATGGGCTATAGTTCCCACAGTCGGGCATATAGGCTCTTCAATAAGAAAACCCTATTGGTAGAAGAATCAATTAATGTTGTATTTGATGAAGGAAGTTTGCTTAACAGCAATTCTTCCAGTGGGATTCTTGAAGATGCAGGTGCGCGACTTGAACAGCTGAGTCTCGATGAGACCGCTAAAGATGACACTCCTAAGTACGTCAAATTTTCCACCTCCACATCATCTGGGAACGTTGAAGATCAAAATGGAACAAATCTCCTAGAAGGAGGAGAAGCCCAAGAAGTAGTCGAAGCTCCAGACGCCAGACTTCTAGAGCTCCGGCACGTGAGGGATCATCCTAGAGATCAGATCATCGGAGATCCTCGTGTTGGTGTCAGAACTCGAAGAGGTACTATTAACGAAGTATTGCATCTTAGCTTCCTGTCACAGGTTGAGCCAAAGAAGTTCGACGAGGCGAACAAAGATGCGGCATGGATTCTGGCCATGCAAGATGAACTACATCAATTCGAACGTTGCAACGTTTGGACGCTAGTTCCCAGACCATACAAGCAGAATGTGATTGGCACTAAGTGGATCTTCAGAAACAAGCTAGATGAACATGGTGTCATCATAAAGAATAAGGCAAGGCTGGTGGCCCAAGGATACAGACAGGAGGAGGGGATTGACTTCGACCAGACCTTCGCACCAGTAGCAAGGCTCGAGGCAATCATATTGTTCCTGGCGTATGCTTCGCACAAAGGATTCACAGTCTATCAAATGGATGTGAAATCAGCATTCCTGAACGGAGACCTGAAAGAGGAAGTATACGTCGCTCAACCCCCAGGTTTTGTCAATCCTACTTATCCCAATCATGTGTATTTTCTCAATAAAGCTCTTTATGGTTTAAAACAAGCTCCACGAGCTTGGTATGAGACTTTATCTAGTTTTCTTCTTGAGAACAAGTTCTCTAGAGGTAAAATAGATAAAACATTGTTTCTCAGGGAAGTCAAAGGCAAGATTTTGCTGGTGCAAATCTATGTCGATGACATAATATTCGGCTCAACGGACAACAATCTTTGCAAAAAGTTTTCTAAACTTATGCAAGGAAAGTTTGAAATGAGCAGTATGGGAGAGCTCAAGTATTTCTTAGGACTTCAAGTGAAACAGTCTAAGGATGGAATCTTCATCTCTCAGATGAAGTTCACAAATGAACTCCTGAAGAAATTCGGTATGGAGAGTGCAACCTCTATGAGGGCTCCAATGGGATCCACCATGTCTCTGGATAAGGATGAGAAAGGTAAACCTTTCGATGAAACCAAATACAGAAGCATCATTGGATCCCTGCTCTACCTTACTGCCAGTAGACCGGATATCATGTTCTCCACATATGTCTGTGCCAGATATCAGGTGAACACTAAGGAATCTCACTATGTCGCTGCAAAGCGAATTCTAAGATACCTTAAAGGTACTCCCAATCTTGGCTTGTGGTACCCGAGAAACAATGATGTCGAGCTAATGGGTTTTTCAGATGCTGATTTTGCAGGGAGTAGGGATGACAGGAAAAGCACCTCCGAGACGTGTCAATTCCTCGGACGAAGGCTTGTTTCATGGAATAGCAAGAAACAGAATTGTGTTGCAACCTCCACAGCAGAGTCTGAGTTCATCTCGGCAGGCAGCTATTGCGCACAACTCCTATGGATCCGAAACCAGTTAGCCGACTACGACCTTCAGTTCAAGGAAGTTCCAATGTACTGCGACTCCTCCAGTGCAATTGCAATTGCCAACAATCCGGTATCGCATAGCAGAACGAAGCATATTGAAGTGCGCTACCACTTCATTCGGGAGCACGTGGAGAACAATGACATCACTCTCTGTTATGTCCCCACGGACAAGCAGATTGCAGATATATTCACAAAGCCCTTAGACGAAGCCAAGTTCATTCTCTTCAAAACTAAATTGGGAATGATAAATTATGAGGAATGAAGACTATAGAAGCTCCAGGATCATGCATCTAGAGGGAGCCTCTGCATGGTACTAAAGTTGAGCACAGGCGCAAGAACTGAGGGGGAGCAAGGGGTCAAATGCTACCGACCCCGATTTGCAGAAGCCGAAAAGGGGGAGATTACCCTCTCGGCTAAGGCTAAGGTGGCTCCAAGCTTATTATTACCCTCTCGGCTAAGGCTAAGGTGGCTCCAAGCTTGCTCCCAAGAAATTGCTATTGGTAATGAATAACTCACTCAACTCAATTTCAAGTTTATGATTTTCATTCATATACGCTTTATTCACCTTAGCTTGTAGGGTTTAGGCTTCTTCAAATAGGGGGAGATTGTTGGGTATTGTATCCATAACGTACCTGATTTGAAGAAGCCCTTGAACAAGCTAAGGTAAATAGGCAATGTTTTTGACAAATTATTTCAAGTTGTGCTTGCAGTTATTCCACGCTAAGTGCACACCAATGTCAGGGTGCAGTAGGTCAATATAAACGGGTCTGCACGACGTAATCCCTCGTTGAGCAGATCAGTGTGTTGTCCTACGTGTACTCACTCTATTGGAGTGCACTTACTTTCAAGTACAGGGCTGTGATCTTGCAAGAGCAGACAAGGAGCAAGGATGGGTCAAGGAGCACATCATGGGTGGAAAGACGAAAATACGTCTAAGTGTAAATCGGCGAGAATCGCCAAGTGATTCTTGCCGATTCGGCGAGAATCGCCAAGTGATTGTCGCGATTCGGCGAGAATCACTAGTGATTCTCGCCGAATCGGCGAGAATCAGTGGCTAATTCCCGCCGACTCGATCCAGCTACTTCAAAGCAGACAAATTCTGATGCTAAGTAAGAATCGTCGAGAATCACCAAGTGATTCTCGCCGATTCGGCGAGAATCACTAGGGATTCTCGCTGAATCGCCGAGAATCACTAGCTGATTCTCGCCGTCTCGACCCGGCTAAATCAGTGCGTGCAACCAAGTAAAATTCGACGAGAATCATCTTTGATTCTCTACGAATCGTCGAGAATCACCTTTGATTCTCGACGACTCGACGAGATTCACTTTCGATTCTCACCGATTTTGACTTGGGCGATTTTCTGGAACTTCCTGAACCGGATTCTGCCGCTGTCAATGTTCTGGGCCGGGATTTAGGGATTCTTCTTGTGGGTCCCACAACGGTCATATTGAAGTAGTCTACAGTATAAATACAGGGTATTTTTGAACAGTATACAGAGACACACACAGAAAGAAGCCGAGCCGATCTTAACCTAAAATCGCGAGTTCCGCTCCGCCGCCGCCTTCATCGCTCGAGCAAGGTGGTCGCCGCCTTTGATCGAGATTTCTTCCTGATCTTCCGGCGACAGAAGCTTAGCCAAGCTTAGAGTCTCACGCGTCTATCCAGAGATCCGTTGTCTCTCGATTTGTTGATCGGGAAAACTTCCCCGTCCGAATCGATCGAGACGACCGATCCTCGTGTGACCGTTGGTAGACCTAGCTAGCTTCGCTACGAAGTTTGGATCTCCAAAGTACAGCAGCCGCACATCGTCGTCGTCGCCGATCCCGTGAACCTTGTTGCCGCCCATCTTGCCGCCGCCGGTTCCGGGGATATCCTCTCCAAGAGAGATCTAGGGTTGTGGACTCTTTGTGGACTTCAAGAACACGTCGTCAACAAAGAGGGACACCGTAGTCTCCAAACGTAGTTTGTATCTCTTGTACATTCTAGTTTTACTTTTGTTGTAAAGGAACGTTTGTTCCGAGTTGTAAGGGTTGGGTGCAACCCGTGTGTGGGAGTGTTGACTCATACGTGTGGAAGGGTTCCTTCCGATAGTGCAAGGATTGGATTTCAATCCTGTTGGAGAAGAGACCGAGTCGTCCCGTGTTGGGAGATAGGTCGAAGGGGGAAAGTGGATGTACCCAAATCGGGGAACCACTTTAAATAGCTTGTGTTTTCTGTGTGTTGTGCTGTTTATTTTTATTGTGCAGGTACAATTTTAAATTCTGCAAAAACGCTGCACGTCACCTATTCCCCCCCCCATAGGTGAAGATAGTTGACTGCACTTTCAGACAGTTTATCCAAGACGTCTAGAGAACTCAAGTACAAATGCTGTTCCACCTCCATCAGGAACAGATACTGACATCAAGAAATGGAAGGTAGCTGATGCCAAGGCTATGAACATCTTAGCCCAGACCATGTCTGATGACATCTTTCAAAAGGTGGCTGAATGTAATTCAGCAAAGGAAATTTGGGACAAACTCTCTGAAATAGTCTCAGGCTCAGCTGATGAGAGAAATGATAGGAGATCACACCTCATATCTCAATATGAGAATTTCAAGAAGGGAGAAACTGAGTCAGTGGGAGATATATACAACAGGCTCAGTCTAATAGTTAGTGAACTCAGGACATTGGATAAAGAGATCTCACTAACTCAACTCAATGACAAAATTCTAATGTGCTTCCCTAGCACTTGGGATTCAAGAATCTGGCCAATCAAGGATGCCAGAAGTTTGAATGAGATCACCACTGAAGCTCTATTGGGTAAGCTCAAATCTTATGAGCTACTCATCAAGAATAGAGAAGAAGAACAGAAGGCTGCCTCACCAGCCACAAGAAAAGAGAAAACAATAGCCTTCAAGGCAACTGAAGATCAGCCTGAAGACAAAGTCACAGGCAATGATGAACTGCTCAGTCTGTTGGCCAAAAGATTTTACAAGATGGCCAGAAAGGACTTCAGAAGGAGATTATACAAGGAGCATGATAAGCCAAGGTATGATAAGTCAATTAATAATAAAGAAATTGTTTGCTTTGGTTGCAGGAAACCAGGGCACATTGTTCCTGACTGTCCAGAAAACAAAAACAAGGACAGAAGGGACAAGAAAGAAAGAAGAAAGGAGAAAGACTCCAAGAGGAATGGCAATGGCAAACCCTCCTCAAGCAAAAACAAACACACAAGAAAGGGGTTTGTTGCTGAATCCTAGAGTGAGACTGAAGAGGAGTCAGAAGCCTCATCTAGCTCCAGTGATGATGAAGATGATGCAGAAGAGAAAGAGTTCTGCATGATGGCAATCAATGCCTCACAACATAATTCAGATGAAGAGGAGTCAGAGTCAGATTCAGAGACTCAACCTGAAGAAGATCAGGTAATTAGTTCATTTGATTTTAATTCAGAGGACTTTAAGTCTGAGTTTAAAGCTTTATGTTTAGACCTGCTAAAATCTGAGAAAGAAATTATCTCTCTCAGAAATCATTTATCTGAACATAATGCCTTAAAGTCAGAAAACCTCAAACTCTCTCAGGAGTTGGAGTGCTGTAGGGAGCAGATAGCTTCACTGTTAGGTGAGCTATCTGAGGCCAAGAAGCTTGAAGAATCCCTTAATGGGAGAAGTATCAAGCTGATGGACATCACAAGCACAGTGAACTCCAGATTTAATAGTACATTGGGCTTGGATGCTTCATCCAGCCAACCCATAGTTCTAACAACTCCAATCAAATTCATTTCTGATAAAGGAAAGGGAGTTGTAGAGGTAGCTAGGAAAAATTCTGATCTGCCCAAGAAAACTAAGTCCCAGCAGAAATCGTCGAACGGAGATCGACGATCGCCGAACGCAGATCGACGATCTCAGGCAAAATCGTCGAACTCAGGTCGACGATCTCAAGTTCCTGAACTCTGCCATAGTCGACCGTCGAACGGAGCTCGACGATCTGACCCAAGATCATCGAATGCAGCTCCAGGATCGTCGAATAGAGGTC
Organism: Platanthera guangdongensis; assembly: GCA_039583875.1. Taxonomy (NCBI): domain Eukaryota; kingdom Viridiplantae; phylum Streptophyta; class Magnoliopsida; order Asparagales; family Orchidaceae; genus Platanthera; species Platanthera guangdongensis. Next base: position 168,302 of record JBBWWR010000030.1, read on the forward strand.
AGAGCTCTGGAAAGTCTTTCAAGGGCAAATCAAAATTCAATCCTAAGGGTCCTTCATCCCAAATCTTTAACCCTTATACTGAATGGATTATACCTCCAAGGAGATATCATCCTGAAGGATATAAGAGTCAACCTGGGATGTCTTTTATTTCAGAATTTAAAGGTTATCAACCAAGGCCCAAGATAAACTGGGTCAAAAACAAATGAATTATTTTATGTGCAGGTGAAGACCTATCCAACATCTAACCAACAATGGTACTTGGATAGTGGGTGCTCTAAGCACATGACAGGAAACAAGGACAACCTCACATCCTTTACAGCCAAGCTTGGACCCAAAGTTATCTTTGGTGATTCAAACTTTGGACAAACTAAAGAATATGGTGCAGTCTAGATTGGATCAGTAACATTCAAGAAGGTAGCTTATGTGGAAGGACTGAAGCACAACTTAATAAGCATCAGTCAGCTGTGTGATGAAGGATACCAGGTGACCTTCGACAAAACATTATGCAAATCAAGTCAGAGGACAACACAACTGTGTTGACAGGTAAAAGGAAAGGTAACATCTATCTATTAAATTTTCTTTCAACAGATGTAAATATTTGCCTGTTCAATTCTGTTTGTAGACCAAATATTTTATGGCATAAGAGACTAGGACACCTAAACCTTATAAATATTACTAGGCTATCCAAGGACAACCTTGTTAGAGGACTAACTTCTGGCCCCTACAAGAAGGAATGACTCTGCAGGGCTTGTCAATTAGGCAAGCAAACTAAAAACAGCTTTAAGTCACTTAATAAGAGTGATTCACCTAGGATATTGTATCTGTTACACATGGATCGTTTTGGACCCATCACAGTACAAAGCCTAGGAGGGAAATCTTACACTTTAGTAGTTGTAGATGACTTCTCTAGATTCACTTGGGTGTTCTTTCTAAGGAAGAAGTCTGATAACTTTAAGTGTCTGACAGAGTTTCTCAAATGTGTACAGATTGAGTTCAATACTCACATTGCCCTGATCAGAAGTGATCATGGGACAGAGTTTGATTCTCTTCTTATGTAAGAGTTCTGTCAGAGTGAAGGGATCATGCATACTTTCTCAGCTCCTAGAACTCCTCAACAAAATGGGGTAGCTGAAAGGAAAAATAGAACCCTTATTGAATCTGCCACTACATTGTTGTCAGATGCTCACCTTCCTCTATCCTTTTGGGCAGAGGCAGTGAACACCTCCAATTATGTGCTGAATAGAAGTTTGATACATAAACTAAAGGGAAAGACTCCATATGAATTACTCAAAGGGAAGAAACCTAAAGTTGATTATTTTAGAGTTTTTGGTTGTATTTGCTACATACATAATAATGACAAGAAATATTTAGCAAAATTTCAAGCTAAAGCTGATGAAGGAGTGTTTCTGGGATACTCCATGATTAGCAAGGCTTATAGGGTCTATAATAAATCATCTCTAAAAATTGAGGAATCTGTTCATATATCATTCGATGAATCTAACATGTCTTTCAAGGAGAAGATCTCTTCTACCATAGAACCTTTGCAGGAACATTCTCTTGTTGAAGACTTGAACAAGTTACAGGTTACCCAAAGGGATGAAAGCAGCGAAGATGAAGAAAGTGTTCAACATATTGAAGAACAACTTGAAGAGCCAATTGTTGTACCACAAGAGGAAACAACAACACAGGTTGGTGAACAATCAACACCCCCTGTTGATTTTGTAACATCAAGAGACCATCCAATTTCCCAAATAATTGGAGACATCTCATCTGGTGTGCAAACTAGAAATCAGGTCAACCAAAACCTGTTGCACACCTGCTTCCTATCTCAAATTGAACCTCAGTCCATTCAAGATGCAGAGCAAGATCCACACTGGATCATTGCAATGCAAGAAGAGTTGCATCAATTTGAAAGGAACAAAGTGTGGGAACTAGTGCCAAAGCCTAAGGATCACTCCATTATTGGAACAAAGTGGGTATTCAGAAACAAACTGGATGATCAAGGAGTAATTGTAAGAAACAAGGCAAGGCTAGTTGCTCAGGGATATTCTCAAGAAGAAGGAATAGACTATGACCAGACTTTTGTACCAGTTGCAAGATTGGAAGCCATCAGAATATTTTTAGCTTATGCAGCACATAAAGGCTTCAAGGTATATCAGATGGATGTCAAAAGTGCATTTCTAAATGGAGACATCAAAGAGGAAGTATATGTCAGACAACCTTCAGGTTTTATCTCTCCAACTTATCCTGATTATGTTTTTAAATTGAACAAAGCATTATATGGTCTCAAGCAAGCTCCTAGAGCATGGTATGAGACCCTAGCATGCTTCCTTTTGGAAAATGGATTTACAAGGGGTAGAGTAGACCAAACTCTTTTCATTAGAACCCATAAGTCTCATACCATACTAATACAGATCTATGTAGATGATATTATTTTTGGTTCTACTGACTCAAAATTGTGCAGAAGGTTTTCCAACCTAATGCATTCTAAATTTGAAATGAGTAGCATAGGTGAGCTATCCTTCTTCCTAGGATTGCAAGTCAAACAGCATGCTGAAGGCATCTTTATTTCTCAAACCAAGTATGCAAAAGAATTGGTTAAGAAATTTGGCATGTCTGAAGCATCTTGTATGAAAACACCTATGCCTACTAATGTTGTATTGGATGCTGATGAACATGGGAAACCTGTTGATCAGACAACATATAGAGCAATGATTGGCTCTTTACTGTACCTTACAGCCAGTAGACCAGATATAATGTTTTCTACATGTATATGTGCTAGGTTCCAAGTTAGCCCTAGAGAGTCACACCTAGCACTAGTCAAGAGGATTCTCAGATATGTTAAAAGTTGTCCAAATCTAGGTCTCTGGTATCCAAAAGATTCAGCATTTGATTTAACTGGATTTTCTGATGCTGATTATGCTGGATGCAGAATTGACAGGAAAGGCACCAGTGGAACTTGTTAGTTCCTTGGTGACAGACTTGTCTCTTAGTTTTGTAAGAAACAAACTTCTATGTCAACTTCAACTGCTGAAGCTGAATATATGGCTGCAGGCAGTTGCTGTTCACAAATCTTGTGGATTCAAAACCAACTCCTAGACTATGGCTACAACTTAGAGAAGTCTAAAATCTTTTGTGATAACACCAGTGCTATTTCTATAGCTCAAAATCCAGTCCTCCATAGTAGGACAAAACACATAGAGATTAGGCATCACTTCTTAAGGGATAATGTTGAAAAGAATAAAATTGAACTACAATATATCCCAACTGATTTACAAAGGGGAGATATTTTCACCAAGCCTTTGGATGAAAAGAAACACACCTTTTTCCTAAATCAGTTAGGAATGTTAGATGAAGGAAGTCTTAAATAATATCCAAGATTTTAAAAGTTTAAAAATTGACCAAGACTAGGCAAACATCTTGATTTTTCTTACTGTCTAGAGTTTTTCTGGTCTCTGAACTGCGCTCGACGATTTTCCCCCAGATCGTCGAACGGAGATCGACGATTTTTGAAATCGTCGACCAGAGTTCAGCGTTTCTCAGATAGTATGAACTATCTCTTCCGGTCAGCGATCGTCGAATGGCACTTGACGATTTTGTTCTCTGAACGATCGTCGAACAGAGCTCGACGCTCTCCAATATCGTCGAACGGAGATCGACGATATTGAAGACTCTTCAGATTCCTTTAGAAGCCCCGATCGTCGAACTGAGTTCAACGATCTTTCCATTTCTGCGTCGAACCCTAATATAAAATTCATTTTTCGCCATCGTTCTCCTTTGCGCTTTTAATTTCTCTGCAAAAACTTTCTTTCCCTCCAAACATTTCTGCACTTGGTCGTTTTGTTTGTTGAATCTTTGCAGGTAACTATGGCTGTTTCTGTTGCTGTTCTCGCCGCCATGAAATTTGATGCCGGCTTTGACATAGACATGGAATCCTTCAGCACGACAGACCAGGATTTTTAGGATATCTTAGAGCTATTCAAAGAGCAGAAACTTGCTGTAATCATGACTACAAGGATTAAGCTTGCTTCTGATGAGATTAAAGAGTGGGTCTACACTGCACACAATCAGGATCAAAACACCATTGTTGGATCCATCTCTGGCACTCAGGTACCTTTGACCCCAGCAATTCTGACAGAGGTTTTTGAGTTAAGGACTGGTGGAGATTCTACTGATTTGTCTGGAGAAGAATATGCTGATTTGCTTGCCAGAATGGGTCATTCTAAGGCTAACCCTAGAAAGCTGTTGAAAAAGAATCTTTCTGTGGAATACAGATTCCTGGCTGATGTAGTTGGAAAGGTCCTATTGGCTAAGCACTCTGCCCATGATACAATTTCCAGGTATCAGCTCTGCCTAATGGGAGCTATAGTAGACAGGAAGAATCTGAACTGGGGAGAGGTCTTATTTGACCTAATTAAGAAGAAAATTAACAAAAGTTTTGTAAATTTTGGAAGGATTTTAGGCATTTTTCTACAGCATAGGTGCCCTGCATTACTGGTATCCTCTGGGATTCACATAAATGCTTCCAAGAGACTGTCTTGTGCTCTTTTTGGTAAATGGGACAGGCAGATCATCAAGCACAGCAGGCCCTCTTCCAGCACTCCTTCAGGCACCAGGACTGTCAGAGTCACTACCCCTCAGGTCTCTGCCCCTACAGCTGACCTACCTGCTGATGCCTCTCCTCCTCCTCCTCCAATTCCATCTCTTCCCATTCATCTACCATTCACACTCCATCCACTATCATCATCTCTAGCCCTTCTCCAACATCTACACCATCTCCAATCCCTACTCTTCTAACCACAGAAGACCAATTCCACCCATTATACTCATACCCTCTACCAGATACTGCCACTTCATCACCCTCCATTCCATCCTTCAACCTCATTGATGATTCCTTCATGGATGATTCACCATCCTCTCCTCCTGAGCTGCCCTCATCATCAACATCTTACCAAGATCTTCTATAAGAAATCATTGACCAACCCACCTTCACACCCTCCATCTCCATCCCACTGTCCTCCATAACCACTTTACCCACACCTCAACCATCCCTTCCCCACTACACTAGCTCTCCACTACCATCATCAACAGCTATACCTCCATCCTCTACCTCTGCTCCAGTCACTACTAACCAAGTAGATATTCCAGCCCTTGCTGACAGGCTTTATGAATTGCTAGCCCCCAGGCTATCTCTTCTCTTGGAGACCTCCTTGGCTCCATTACTCCTGTCAGTGGCAGTCCTTTCTGCCAGGCTCTCCTCTTTATTGCCTCAGGTAGCCCCTTCAGCAGTGTGCCTTGATCCAACCATGTCTGAATGTAGGCAGGGAGAGATGCCCTATGAAGTGAGCCTGTCTGCTGTTGTTCATGTTGTTTCTTCATTTCCTGCTACTGCTGCTGCTGCTGTGTTTCAAGATCCAGTTTCACCTCTTGTTGTTGTCTTTTCCATAGACCTCAGGTCTTTGCTCTCAGAATTTGATTCTATATATTTCAGTTGTCTGCTAGAGAAAGCTTGTCTTCTAGAGACAGTTGCTATCCAGCCCCCAGAGGATTTGTTCAAGGCCCTTGTGTCTTTCTCTTGCTGTGACCCCAACATCATCACTTCATTTATTAACTCAGTTTATGCTGCTGCTACTCCTTCTGAAAGCAGTGTTGTTATTTCTGATGCTGCTGCCCTTTCTGCTGACAATTTTGTTGATACTATTGCTGATATTGCTGATGAGCCAATTTCTAAGGAGATCCTTATGACAGAGGCACATGAGTTTGAACCTTCTGTATTTTCTGATGATATTTCTGCTGCTGATAATGCTGTTTCTGTTAGTGAAACTGTTGTTGTCCCTACTGCTATCATTACTGCTCCAGAACCTTTAGTATCTGCTGCTGGTGTTACTGCTTCAACCTCTGCTTCTGCTTCAACTTCAACTGCCACACCTTTAGTATCTGCTGCTACTGCTGTAATAACTTCTGTATCTGCTGTTGTCACTACTGCTACTGCTTCAACTTCTGCTACTACAACCTCTGCTGCCTCATCTGCTTCAATCCAGCTCAAGAAAGATTTGATGAAGAAGATTGATGCCCTTTATGATGATCAAAGTTCTGAAAGTGATGAGTTCAGAATAGATTCTTATGATTCTTCTGCTACCATTGCCAGGAAGAGAAAGGCAAGGAGCAAAGCCATGAATAGAGTACCTCCTGCCAAGGTCAAGGACAACAATGATATACCATATTATATTCTTCATGATTGCCCCATAACTGAGCACTGGATGCAGTACTCAAAGAATCAACTCAAAGCAATGAAGAAGAAAAGGAAATATGAAAAGTGCTTTTCTCAATTCCAACATTCTCATCCTCCTCCACCACCTCCTCCTGATGCAGGTGCAGGTGGAAGTTCAGCTGCTCAACCCCATGCTAGAAGCCAAACCCCCTATCATCCACATGTCAGATCCTATCATAGGGGAAGCTAGTCCAGGGGTTCTCAATCCAGAAGAGGAGGATATAGAGGCAATCAAAGAGAATTCCAAGTTTATTCTAAAGGATACTTAAGGCAACATCCCTACTCCAGGGAAGGACAAATCTCATCTGACACAACCTCTAGTCCTTTTCCCTATAAATTGAAGGAAACAGTTTCATCCAGGCCTTCTCAGGACAATCCTTCTAATAGATATGAGCCACCAGTGCCATTTGAAGACCCTGAGAACAATCCAGCTGCTTGAACTGCAAGGATGAAAGAACTTGCTGCACTGCATCAGATTAAGAAAGCTAGAGAGCAAGGCAAAGACTCTTCCAACATCACTATAATGTCTGAACAGAGAAAGAAAGAGTTGGAAAGATATGGGTCAAGCAAATTTTTTGATTCTGACAGATACATGGAACTGCATCCTGAAGCTGTAGTTCCCAGGCCCAAACAGCAAACCACTTTAGGTGCAACAGATGATACAAGATCAAAGAAAGAAACTCTCAACCCCAACAGAGAAATCAAACTCATTAAGAGCAAGGAAAAGAAATGACAATATATGGTGACAATCATCCTAACTTCTGATCATTATCTGGGATGATATATATATCTGTGGTTCTGCATGTCCAGCTTTTTGTTTTTCTGTATTGCTGCTTGTATGTTGTTATTTAATTTTTCCAAACTCTGTAAATAGTAATTCTAACAAAAATAGGGGGAGATTGTTGGAACACCCTATTACTAATTTGGGTCAGGATCACTATGTCTCTAGGAAACTAGTGTTTGACCTCCTATATAGCTCAAAAGGTCAATTAGAATTGAGTCTAAGGGTTAGAAGTCTAAGTTTGGAAGCTGCCCTCAAGACCAAGACTTTTGCAGTTTGAGACTAAGTCATATCGTCGAGCTCAGCACGACGATTCGTCGAACTCCGATCGACGATCGTCTAGCTCAACTTCGACAGATCGTCGAACTCCATTCGACGATCGCTGAGCTCAACTTCATCAAATCGTCGAACTCCATTCGACGATCTGCGAGCTCAGTTCGACGATCTTTGACTCAGCATTGGATCTCTATCTCTGAGCTCAGTTCGACGATCTTTGAGCTCAGATCGACGATATTTTGTTGCAGTATAAATCCATATCGCTGAGCTCAGTTCGACGTTAGTAGAGCTCAGTTCGACGTTTTCTGATAACTTCAAGGATTTTCAAGATTCAAATTCAGATCAGTTAAGGAGTTATTGTGCAATTAATTCAAAAGATTTTCTAGCCGTTTTCATTTATTTCTGGACCAAGTTTCAAGTGATTTTCAAGAAATGTTTCTTTGGACTTTCCTCCAGAAGACATTTTTGCAATTAAGGATGCAATTAATGCAGGCCAACGACTATTCTTGACAGAGGATGTTTTCTTCTATTCAGTACCAGAGAATAAAAGACAAGAATTTTTGAATCTCTCTCAGACATCAGTAATCTTCAGAACAAGAACAAAATATTCTCTGTCTCAAAGAATTCTCTGAAGAACACACATCCAAGGAGATCAAACTTTCTGAAATCTTCTGATCTCTCTTGTCTCAAGTGTTCAAGGCCAACATCTTTCAAGACTCCAGACACCTAACATTTCAGTTGTTGCTGAAATTATCTTTTGCTGGAGATCAACTTCTGAAGGCCTATCACCCCACAGCAAAGCTTCTTTTCCTGATCATCTCAAGGACTCAGGGGGAGCTGTGACACCATCAAATCCACATAGTCTTCTCAGCTATTTGAGAAAGAGAAGACTTCCATCACTCTCTCACCCCCATCTCTGTAAAGGGTTTCTCAAACTCCCTTCAAAAGTTTGAGCTTAGTTTTTGAGCACCTTGTCAAAAGCTCATTGGTGGCAAGACACATGATCAAAACATCTTATTTGGTTTTTGAGCAGCTTATCAAAAGCTCATTGGTGCCCAGGACACCTGATCAACTCATCCTGCAGTGGATTCCTACCTAGGGTGGTAGAAGAGTGGATGTACCTAAGTTTAGGGGAACCACTATATTTCCTTGTGTCTTCTGGTTTGCTTGTCTTTATTTTTTGTTTCTGGCTGTGATTGTTCTGTGATTATTTTGTGATTAGTTTAGTTCTGTGATTAGATTTAATAATTGCTTCCCCGTTCACTCAGATTACAACAATTGTTGTAAAAAGTTTTCAAGCACCATATACTCTATTCACCCCCCTCTAGAGTATATCAGATCTAGCTGCACTTTCAGGGCACATACTCTAGCCACCGTCGCTGGCACGGATTCAACTCCTTTTGTGTGAAGACATACTTTAGGCTTTTATGATCGGTGTAGCTCTTGCACTGGGCACCATAAAGTAAATGTCTCCACAGTTTCAGGGCAAAGATCACTGCTGCGGACTCAAGATCATGCGTAGGGTAGTTCCTCTCATGAGTCTTCAATTGCCTCGACCCATACGCAATCACCTTCCCTTCTTGCATCAACACACCTCTGAGCCCAACATGTGAGGCATCCACAAAAACTTCATAGTCCTTTCCCTCCGTAGGCAATGTCAAAACAGGGGCAGAACACAACCTGCTCTTCAGCTCCAGAAAAGCCTCCACGCATTTCTCGTTCCAAATGAACGCCACATTCTTCTGCGTCAGCTTAGTCAAGGGCACTGCCAGGGTAGAAATGACCTCCACGAATCTTCTATAATAGCCGGCCAACCCCAAGAAGCTCCTAGTCTCCTTGGGTGTGCTCGGCCTATGCCAATCCATCACTGTTAAAATCTTTTCCGGGTCCACTGAAATGTTGTCTTTGTTCACCACATGACCTAGGAAGGAAACCTGGGACAACCAGAATTTACATTTACTCAGCTTGGCGAATAGCTAATGGTCTCTCAGAGAAGATAAAACCAGACGCAGATGCTGCTCATGCTCCTCAGCACTGCGAGAATAAATTAGAACGTCGTCTATAAACACGACCACAAACTTATCCAGAAAGTCCTTGAACACCCGGTTCATCATGTCCATGAACGCTGATGGCGCGTTGGTCAAACCAAATGACATAACCAGGAATTCAAAATGCCCATGCCTCGACCTGAAAGCAGTCCATGGAATGTCCGACTCATGGATCCTGAGCTGATGATATCCTGAACGAAGATCGATCTTGGAGAACACCGTGCTACCACGCAACTGATCAAATAAATCATCGATCCTCGGCAGAGGGTACCTGTTCTTAATGGTAACTTTATTCAGCTCCCTATAGTCAATGCACAGCCTCATCGACCCATCTTTCTTCTTCACAAATAGAACAGGAGCACCCCAAGGCGATGAACTCGGCCTAATAAAACCTTTAGCCAACAACTCCTCCAACTGGACTCGCAACCCCTCCAACTCAAGAGGGGCCATCCGGTAAGGCGCCTTAGTAATAGGACGCATACCTGGTTCCAAATCAATCACAAACTCAACATCCCGCTCTGGGGGAAGACCATGAAGGTCATCAGGAAAAACATCTGAGAACCCACGAACCACAAGAATCTCCTCCAAGCGCGGCACACTGACAACAGTCCCAACCACTGAGACTAAACAAGCAAAACAATCAGAATGAAACAGATTCTGAGCATATACCGCAGAAATGATAGGGGAATCCTGGCGTGGATCAGCATACACACTACCAGGCTGACTGTTGTCCTTGATGAAGTCCAAGCGCTTCCCCTTGCACTGAATAAGCGCATCATACCTAGACAACCAGTCCATGCCCAGAATAACATCGAAGTCCTCTAGATCAATCATCTTCAAGTCTGCCTTCGCAAGAAAGTCCCCCAACAAAACAGGGCAATCAAAAATGCCCAAATCTGACAACACAGATTCACCAGAAGGGAACTTGACGTGGAAGGTATCACGAACTTTATCTAGAATCAACCGATACCGCTCTACAAAAGCTCTAGCCACAAATGAGTGGGTAGCACCGGAGTCGAACAGAACACGCGCCCTGTGGTTCTTCACCTTAAATTTCCCTGTAGGAGTATATATAAGTAACCAAGGAACTACCAAACAAAACTATAACCATTCTAGAAAAATAAAACTTTCAAGCTAGGAAAACAACCAACCTGAGATGACCTGAGTCGAGGTCTGAGCCTCCTCGGAAGAGATCACGTTCAGCTTTCCTTTGCCCTTGTCCACACGCTGAGGCGGAGGTAAAGCCTAAAGTGGAACTGCCTGTAGAATAGGCTGGACCTAAGGACACCTTGTCTTGATATGGCCCTTCTGGCCACACTGATAGCAGACTCTATCCATGGACCAGCACTGGGCAGCATCATGCCCGGGTCGCTTGCAAACAGCACAGGAAACATCCTTCCTAGGAGCACCTTGAATGGCATGAACCTGCTCCTTCCTCTGAGCTCCAGCCTTCTTAAAACACCTCTCAACAGGGTGGTCGGACGGCCACAGAAGCTACACACCACCTTGCTCTTCTTTCCTGAAGCAGCATCAAGTACCTGGGGGTTCTTCTCTTCAGCAGACTTCCTGTTGTCCTTCCTCATTTGTTGGCCTCTGTTCTTTGCAGTCTCAATTGCCTCCACTTTCAGAGCAGCCTCCACTACTCCTGCATATGTCACTGAACCATAAGCACTGGCTAAATGCTGAACCTCGCTCCTCAAGCCACAAAGAAACCGTTTGACTCGATCCGCCTCAACACTCACTAATCCAGGGGCAAACCGGCTCAACTTGTTGAACTCTATCTCATACTCACTGACTGTGAGTTGCCTCTGCTTCAGGTGAAGGAAGTCGTTCATAAGTCGGTCACGCTCGACCGAAGGCAAGAACTTCCTCAACAGCATCTCCTTGAACAATGCCCAAGTGCAACCAGCCACCAAGCTCTCCTTTTCCCTAAGCCACCAGCTCTTAGCTAAACCCTTTAGCTGATAGGCGGCTATCATCACTCTCTGATCATCCGCAACACCAGAGTACGAGAACATCTCCTCCATGGAGATCAGCCAATCATCTATGACCATGACATCTGCCTTCCCATCATATGTAGGAGGGCTAAGTCTCTGAAACTGAGAAATGAAGGCCATCTCCACTGGCACAACCACTGGAGATCTCAGTGGAGCAGGAGGGGGAGGGGCAGCTGAACCCCCTATAGGGTCTTGCACTCCCTGAGTCTGTCCCACCACAACTACCGCCAGAGACTGGATTTGGACCTGCATCTCCACCAACTGCCTGGTCAAGGAATCGTTACTCAACCGCAAGCTCTCAATCATCGCATCACTCTGCGCTCCAGAAGTCTCACCCTCAGATAGGGGAGTCGACCTCGTCGAACGACGTCTCGCCATCCTAAAATTATATCAACATTAGCCAAATCCTGGTACAATAGTTGGAACCAACTACAAGTACAGACAATACATACATAAATATGATCTTAAAACTGCTAAACTTGCTCTGGGAGTTTATTTGAACCAAAAATGATGTTATGCCTAACCTAGAATGGTTAACCACCATCATCTAACAGTTTTGCCTAGATCGGGAATGCATGAATTGTATATCTTTTTTCGGATTTAAAACCATGTGTGTATATATGTCATCCTGCAAGTCTTTAACTTGGCACATTGCGCTTATGCAATGTTATGCTATGCATGATTGTGCTATGCATTCTAAAAAGGCCCTAATGCATGTTATGAGCGGCATACACATGAAAATGTTATGCATCTCATACTACATAATATTCTCATGCAACGAAAAGAAACATGCTACTCGCAATCATGTGGTGAGGTTGTGCATCCCATACTACATAACCCCCACATGTTGCCCCTATGATGGATCCATATACAGAAACATATTATGCATCACATACTACATAATATGCCCCGTATACTTCATGTTATGCTATAAGTGAAGTCTTCGTGCTTCAGCCAAGACGTGCTGATGACATATCGTTGTGTGTATGATATGATGCTAAACACCTAACACCTAAAAGGTTGCCCGACAAATTGTCAAGCAGCCTCGCTCTGATACCAACTGTCACAACCCGCATTTTTCTCCGAATTCAAGAAGTATCAGAGTATGAGAGAAACACGCATCGTGATGCCACGTCGAGTAGGGGATAACTGTCGACGCTCAGGCGAACACCATCTAACTAGACTATGAAAATTTCTTATTTTTAATGATTAGAAAATCAGATATAATTTTAAGGGGCCGTATCCCTCGGCTCGGTGGATCATCTAGTCCACAGTTTAAACTATATTTATACGCAGCGGAAAATACTTTATTTATAGTTGACATCCTATGAGGGTGCATAAGTGACCCCCCGAGGTCAACTTATACTATGCAAGACTCTAGGTTTATATTATATTATAAGTAGGAAAATGATCTTTTTACCTTGCTTGGAAAGTAATGTATGAGTTTTTATAAAGCATGCTGATCATGAGACTTAAATATTATAGTGTTTTTAGGTTTAAAAGTAACTAGTAACCAAGCATAAAACTTCCCAAGAGCAAGTAGACTATCTCCAGAAAAGGTAGCAGTAAAAGAAACATATCTAGTATCAAGAGGTAAACTACCAGTGGGCGCCAACAAACTAACACGAACCCATCGACAAGTATGTATGTTTGTAAGAAAAGCAGAAAAACTACCTCACAATAACCAAGAGAAAGATCCCTACAACTCAAGGGATCACCAGCAACACCACAGCAAAACTAGCCGTCTACCCGGCCACTAATCGGAACCTGAGGCATTCAAAAAAGAAAAGAACACCTCAGCAAGTAAAAGTAGACAAAAATCAGAATTATAGCATTAAATTACAATGGAACAAGAGAGTAAGTAACCAAGACAGTAAAAGCAAACACTGTCTAAAGTAAACCAAAAGTACACCAAGTACCAAGCAACAACACCAGCCCTGCTCAAATCCTGCAGAGGCTACAAGGCAAAAGACAAGTAAAACTTGCCACAATATGTTGCATTCTACCAGGAAGAAACACCTAACAATCCTAATTTGTGAGGAATGACAGTAGTAAATCATCATGGACCTATGTTGGTGACCAAAAACAGTCCCCCAAACAAAACAGTTCCAACAAAAATTAAAATTTCACTGTCAGCATAAAACCACCACAAACCCAGCCCGTACCTGGGATAAAAAGGGTGGCGGCCACAACAATACCCAGCCCGTACCTAGGACTACAAAGTGGCAGCTATGGCCCGCACACAAAACATCCCGCTCCATTAGAGCGTCAAAATACCACTACCTTCCATAACCCACGATTCGGCCCTCAAAAAAAGGAAGAACGAATGGCCGACAAGACAATTCCCCTAGGAGGAATCACTCGGGAAGAAAGTAACTGAAAAGGAAGGAAAAAAAACTTCTGCCTACAGGAATCGTCGAACGCAGCTCGATGAATTTCGTCGAGCGCTGGAACGACATCGTCGAATGCAGGAAAATCATCGAACGCAACTCGATGATTTTCATCGATCATAGGCCACGAGAAATCGTCGAACGTCATTCGACGATTTCCGCCTGACCCAGAATCATGGCACATCATCTAGCTCAGCTCGACGATAATCGTCGAACCCAGAATCAAGGCACATCATCGAGCTCAGCTCGACGATAATAGTCGAACCCAGATCGACGATTGCCGTCGATCTGGCGGCATTGAGAGCACAGTAAATCCTGCACCTCCAACTTCGATTCCGTCCAAACTTCCTAACCTAAACCAAACTATTACTAGAATTATAAGTATGAAATCTCACTGCTATTACATTCCAGGGTTGAAATGCTAAATACTACCCAACCAGAGGTTTTGACAGGGAACAATATGATAAAAATGAACAAGACTACAGTACTCCAGCCGAAGATTTGAGTTTCAGAACTTTGAGAGAATGCAAACCGAAACATAAAGGTGGCATAATGGTTTAGGATTAACATACTTTTAATGGAGAACAGAGTAAAATATTAATCACAGAAAACTGGGAAAATTATAGCAAATATGACCATAAAAAGGAGAAGAAAACTTGGCAAGGGTAGGAGCACCACTTGCCTCAATTCCAGAATTTAACTTGCACAACCCTTCCTCTCTCTCTCGGCTCCAGCCGCAACAGCACCTAAACATGATCTAAGGTTTTAATGGCGGAAAGGATCAAAGTAAAAATTCCGAGTCCTCTAGAACCACGACGAAAATTGAATTTCTTACCGTAGGAATGAAGGTATAGGCGAGAGCACTCCAAATCTTCTTTCGGAATCGAATTCCGTCCACGAATGCTCCCAGAATTGGCAGTTTTCTTGCTCTCGAACAAGCAGCGGTTACTCTTACAAGGAAGGAGACAGTGAAAGGACTCGATTTTGTTTTTGTCTAAGGCTATATATATAATACATGGATACGTCTTTTCAACCTAACTGCCACCTATAACCTCTCATTTCAAACTTTATACATTAATTAATCATTACATCCATTATTATTAATACAACAAAACGACGCGAAAACTGAACCACCTCAGAATCCGACAAAATTCGCACCGTATCTAAACACCCACGGTACAAACGCAATGGCAAAGTCGAAATTAACTTTCGACGAACAAAACTCGGGTTATCACTACCCGAAGCCAAAACACAAGCATCCCCCGAGAGGCCTCACCGGTCACAAAAACAGACCCGACTTGCTAGGGAATCTTGCCAAAAAGGCCACCAACAACCACACGATGAATCTAGAGAGCTAAGACACGCTCTAAAAAACAACACATGCCGGAAACTCATCGACGTAACGCCCAATGAGAATTAAATAATCGCAGAAAAATCTGGGGCGTTACATTCATGGGGAATACCTTGGGCAGTCCCGGGCTAACGTAAACTTTAGGGATAATATGCACAAGAGTAACCTCAATAATACCTCCACCTTGCACTCACAATTGTACACGTGGTGAGACAAATTGGTAATGAATGGATAGCATAGACCCATGGTCAATGGGCTTACTAGTAGAGTTAAAGGGACTTGGAACTGTTTTGGTAGTCCGAGGAGCTGTATGCTCGAGGGCTAGTTTTTAGACTTGATGGTTTGGTGAGATGGGGGCTCGGAGATTTAGGTAAGGTATAATATACAAGATTGCATGTGCATAATAATGGTGGGTCCTCGGTATTGGACGAACGATCACACCATCATCGGTACGTTGACTCGCGGAGACTAGCTGGTTTGCTAGGAAGAGTACGAAAACGTACGAGAGGGGCTAGGCTGGGTAGTGTGATTACCAGTCTAGGAGTGGAGTGGCCCAACCCACTGTCTCCGTTTGCCACGACGAGAGGCTCCTGAGAGTTTAGCTAACTCCAAACTGGGGAACTAAAGGTCTGTGCGCATAGAGTCGTGTGTGTGTGTGTTGCACTTGCATGTTCATACCATAGCATACTTGTATGTCGTAGCATAGTCATTGCATTTAACCCCGGACACCTAACGTATAAATTGGTATGGGACAGTTTATACGATAGGCCCTGCAGAACGACCCCTTGGTCTATAGGGGTAATCCCTATAAATCAATGGTTACTGAATTACTATTTGTACAGTTCTTATTTTCAGTTCTTCATGCTTACCTTACTACTTTGCATTACCATTTATTGATTAACTCCTGCTCCACTTTTATGGTTATAACACTCCTATTAGGATAGTTGTCATCTGCTTGATTTTGCCCTGCTATTTGGTCCTCCTTTTCACTTCCTTCCGCCTGGTGCCTAGGAGCCACAGGTAGAGGGGTGGGGGACTGTTGACTGAGTCTAGTTTGACTGACGGTCGTTTGACAACCACATTTTAGGCACTCGGGATGGGAGACAGGGAGCAGCCACAGGAAACGCAGACACAGCGGAGTACGGTGCAGATGGAGACAGGCCAATGTAGTTCGGGTGGACAGACATCCAGATCCGTTAGTGGAGCTGAGTAGTAGTAGTTTTACTTTTATGAGTGGCTTGTAATGAGGTCTTTATGTACCGGGCATAATTCCGTATATCATGGTGTGGACTCTTTATTTGTCATGCGATTTCCTCTTTCTATGTTGTGGACTTGATTGTTTTAGCTTTCCCAATCATTATACATTCTCTCTTATTGATCGAAAAGGCCGGTAGAATCGGCATTTGGTAGTGGCGGCCTTCCCGAGAGTCGGGGCCACCGCAAAACGGCGATTTTGGGCATAAAACCCCGGTGGTTGTTGCAAAAAAGGGGGTCTTACATTTGGAGGAGTATCTGCAAGTCTGGCCACTTCTCTGATGGCACAGACCTTGGTGTCCCAGTTCTTGGTTAGTGATCTGAGAAATTTGTCATTCAGTTCATATGTGCTGAAGACTCTTCCATAAGTCATCGGCTCATTAACAATTCTGAAGAACTTTTCATAGCATATAGCTATGGTGTCTGTCTTAGCTTGTCTGAAACTTTCATATTCTTAATTGAGCATTGATTTCCTATCCTCTCTTACTTCTTTTGTTACCTCCATGTAGACAATCAAAGTGTCCCACATTTCCTTTGAAGTTTTGTAGTGGACAAAATTCTGAAATGTAGAATCAACTATGACACTAACAATTATGTTTTGTGCCCTCTTGTCCAAATTGGCTAAGATGATCTCATCTTTGGTCATCTCTGAGTAACTCTTTGGAGTTTTCAAATTTGCATCTAGAACAGATGTCTTCATAGGGATGAAAGGCTCTTCTTGAACTTTGATGTAAATTCTTGGATCAGATGCCTCCATGAATAATCTGACCCTATCTTTCCATATCCCAAAAGTTTCCTTTCTACAAATGGGAAGTTTCGTAGATCCAAGTTCTCTGTGATTTTCACCTGAACCATTCTTGACTATCTTATTACTGCCTTCGAGATGCACTCAGACTGTTAAGTCTAAATTTGAGTAACGTCCCTCTGATACCACTTGAAAGAATTGGTTCAGAGAATGTCTAAACACCTAGAGGGGGGTGAATAGGTTCAATTCTTCTTTTCTTAGGCAGATAATAGATTAACCACAACACAAAAATAAATTTGATAGCTACCACAATGCACAAAACACAATCACATCACACACACAGATTTATAGTGGCTCCCCAATTGATGGGTACATCCACTTTCCCCCTTCGCATATCTAACAGTATACTATATTCAGTCTAACTTCCTTTCACCTTCTCAGATCCTTAGATCTTACAACTCAGAACCCAAAATGGTTCCTACAGCTCAGACTTCAACAAGTCCTACAACTCAGGCTCTTCCCAAGAACCCTACCTCAGAGTTAGTCCACACTCCTACCACTCAGGAAATCAAGTCCTACCTCAGCCCTTTATCACCAGGCCTACAACTCAGAGAACTTAATCACCTACCTCATGCAAACAGCCCTACCTCAGCCTTTATAATTGCAGGCTTACAAATCAGAGATTGAAATCTCCTACCTCAGATCTAAAACATATCCTACAAAAATTTGATTAAGAATTAGTTTCTTCCTTCACCCAGATAGAGAGAAAGGTGAGGGAATCTTGATCTTGATGGATCTGCTTTCTCCTAATCTTTGTTATATTGAATCTGATTCAACCTGACTTAGCTTATTCAAAGCTTCTTGAAAGAGAGAACCTAGGTTGAATCTTCTTGTGAAGTTGGTGTAGATCCAGCTCTTTCCTCCTTGCAGAAATAAATCTACTTACTCTGATAGATCTGATGAGATGCTGTCAACCACTCTGATTTTGAATAAGAATCTTCCTGCTGTAAGTAGTTCAGTGATTTCCTCCTCTTCCTTTTTATCTCTCTTCTTTCACATCATTGTTGTTTCTCTGTAATATATCTGCTCTATTTATAGATCCCATCAGAGGCAACTGGCTGATCCGGTAGTTAACTGACATCTGACAGTTCTGACATGTCTGACAGCCTTGATGTTTCATACAGATGTCTATCCTTCAGTCTCGAGATTTGACTCAGCTGACATAAGTATTGAAGGTGTTGACACAAATGTAATGTGAGTCGACACAACTCCTTGGTGTTAACATTGCTCCTTTGGTGTTGTCGACATCTTCAGAAAACTGTCGACACAGCTCTTCATCAAGTTCTAAACCCAGCTGATATTGAATGTATCGACACAAGTCCTGTGGGTCAAAATAGCTTCTTCAAATGTTGACCCAAGTCCTGGATGTCGACATAGTTGCTTCTTCACAGATGTCAGTACAACAAAGTTTAAGTGTGTCGACACAAGTTATTAGTATCGATACAGTTGATGTCGATTTATACTCTGGTTGTCGACACAAGTCCTGTATGTCGACACAATTGATGTTAACTTAACCTCTGGGTGTCGACATAGTTGATTTTGACTTAAACTCTGGGCGTCGACACAAGTCCTGTGTGTCGACACAAACTTGCTTCTTGTCTCGACATAGCCCTTTCAAAGGTATCGATAATAAATAAGTGTCTTGACACTTTTGTACTTAGAATATTTTCTGCAATCTTTAGCCTGCACAAGTAAACTAAAAATGCCATCAAATACAAACTGACATATATCATTGAGTTATGTGAGACTTCAGCAAATCTGGTACACAATTTTCAATGTACCCAACAATGAGGACCGATCATCAGTCAACGCACATGCTAGTCTTGATGCATCATCGTCGCCCTTAGCTTCTAAGATGATACGACGACCATGGAACTTTAAGATTGAATCTTATAAAATCATAGTCTCTCACATTCAAGTCACTACATGACTCCTATGGAATGAAACATTCCAAGGTCATTTATTTAGTCAAACTACTCTATCACAATAAAAATAAATTTACAGAATAAAAGAACTTGCCAAAATATATAAATGAAATGCATACAACACTCTATTCATCAAATTAATTATTACAGCCAACAAACATTGAACCCACAAGACTCCAACTAGAATTGATCATTTATGTATCGTATACTCATACATCTAATAAGACCATCAGTCTTTCTCTGTGTGAGAGACTTTGTCAGTGGATCTGCAATGTTTTCCTTAGTCGACACTATGCTTATGCTCACATCTCCTCGATCGACAATCTCCCATATTAGATGGAATCGGAGAAGTATGTGCTTGGAGGGATGATGAGATCTATGTTCCGAAGAAAGTGCAATTGCACTATTTTTGTCACAGTAGAGAACTATGGGACTAACAATGCTAGGAACTACATCTAACTCGCCGATGAATTTCTATACAGACTCCTTCGTTGCATTTGCTACAGCGATATACTCGGCCTCACTTGTATAATCGGCAACTATCTCCTACTTAGAACTCTTCCAGGTAACAACACCTCCATTTAAGAAAAATATGAACCCTGTTTGAGACTTTGAGTCATCCCTATGAGTTTGGAAGCTAGCATTCATGTTACCCCTTACAACGAGCTCTTCCTCTCCACCAAATACCAAAAACGTATCCTTAGTCCTTCTCAAGTACTTTAGAAGGTTTTTGGTGGATATCTAATGACCATTACCGGGATCAAACTGATACTTGTTAGTCATGCTTAAAGCATAAGAGACATCAGGTTCGAGTACATATCATTGCATACATGATTGACCCAATTGACGAAGCATATGGAATCAACTTCATGCGGTCCTTATCTTCACAAGACTTAGGACACTGCTCCTCAGAGAGACTCACACAATTTGATATGGGTAGGAATCCTTTCTTAGACTCAAGCATGTTGAACCATTTCAACACCTTATCAATGTACGTACTTTGGGTCAAACCCAGCAACTTCTTCGATCTATCTCCATAGATCTTAATAACAAGTATATAAGTCGCCTCGCCCAAGTCTTTCATAGAAAAAACAGCCCCCTATGTTGTTCTTAACAACTTTTAGGGTTGGCTTCTCATTCCCGATCAGTAGTATGTCATATATATACAATATCAGGAAGACAACTATGATCTCACTAATCCTCTTGTAAACACATGGTTCATCCTCATTCTTAATAAAACCAAACTCTTTGTTTTTTTCATCAAAACAAAGATTCCAACTTTTAGAAGCTTGTTTCAATCCATAAATGGATCTCTGCAGCTTGTATATTTTAGTGGCTTCACCTGGAGATACAAACCCTTTGGTTGTATCATATACACTTCCTCAAGAAGGTTTCCATTTAGGAAAGCCGTTTTGACATCCATCTGTCAGATCTCGTAGTCATAATATGCAGCAATAGCAAACAGAATTCTGATGGACTTAAACATGACAACATGGGAAAAGGTCCCATCATAGTCAATACCATGAATTTGCTTAAAACTCTTATCCACCAGTCACCCTTTGAATGTTCGTACATTCCCATCCATGTTGGTCTTCTTCTTGAAGACCCACTTGCACCCTATGGGTCATACCCCTTTAGGTGGTTCAACCAAAGTCCAAAATTGGTTTTCATACATGGATTCCATTTCAGATTTCATGGTCTCAAGCCAATTCTTGGAGTCTGGTCCACTCATAGCCTCTTGGTAGGTTGCAGGCTCATCATTATGATCCATAAGCAACACATAACATATTTGAGACACGATAAATCCATATCTCTCAAGCTCAAACCTTGGTCTACCAGATCTATGTGGAACTTGTGTTTCCTGAGCAGGCTCTCCAGCTACAACAACTTGTAGTCCTGGCTCAGGTTCCAATTCCGGTTAATTCATAGTTTGTGGTTCTTTAACTTCTTCAAGTTCTAACTTAGCAGTCTTTCATCTTAAGAACTCTTTCTCAAGAAAGACGTCGTTCCTCGCGACAAACACTTTTCCCTCAGACGGTAGGTAGAAATAGTATCATTTAGTTTCCTTAGGATACCCCACAAGATAACATTTATCTGACTTGGGTTCCAGCTTATTAGGCATTTGATGTCTCACGTATGCCTCATAGCCCGAAACCTTAATGAACGACATATTAGGATGCTTCTGAGTCCATATCTCATATGGTGTCTTCAGAATCTCTTTTGTTGGATCATGAATTAGTGTTAAAGCATTAGTTTCTAGAGCAAAAGGAAACATGCAGATCTGTATTACTCTTCAACGACCGTACCATGTCTAACAGAGTATGATTCCTCTGCTCAGACACACCATTATGTTGTGGTGTTCTAGGTGGAGTGAGCTGTGTTACAACACCAAACTCTTTCAGATTATCACGAAACTCACGACTCAGGTATTCACCACCTCGATCAGATTAGAGTGCTTTAACCTTTTTACCCATCTGGTTCTTTACTTCATTCTTAAACTCTTTGAACTTTTCAAAGGTCTCAGATTCGCACTTCATAAGATACTCGTATTTATATCTACTGAAATCAGTAGTAAACGTAACAAAGTAGAAATACCGACCTCTAGCCATAGAACTCATGGGTCCACATACATCACTATGTACTACACCCAAGAGATCATCAGCCGTCTCATTGAAGCCGGTGAAAGGGACGTTAGTCATCTTGCCTAACAAACAAGATTCGCATCTCTCAAATGATTCATTATCAAATGAGTCCAATAGTTCATCTTTATGGAGCTTGGATATACGTTTCACATTTATATGACCCAAACGACAATGCCAAAGGTACGTAGGTTTGAGTCATTCATTCTTAGTCTTTTAATATTTTCTATATTATAGATCTGATGGTCTAAATTCAGAACATATAAACCATTAGACATTTGGGCTATACCATAACAAACATCATTCTTAAATGTAGAACAACAATTGTTCTTAATACTAAAAGAAAATCCAATCATGTCCAAACAAGAGTTAGATATAATGTTTCTAGTTATGGAAGGAACATATTAACAATTATCAAGTTCTATTACAAGCCAACTGGGCAAAGAAAGACGGTAAACACCCACGACAATGGCAACAACTCTTTCTCCATTGCCAACACATAGGTCCACCTCCGCTTTACTCAGCAATCTTCTTCTTCCCAGTTCCTGCATATATATACAAATGTGAGAACCACATCTGACATCTAATACCCAGGATGAAGGAGAATAAAGATTTATATCTGTAACATATATACTCGAAGCGGAAGTCATACCTCCATGCATCTTATATAGACCCTCAATGTACGAAGGATATTTCCTCCTCCAATGACCAGCCTTGCCATAGTGGTGGAACTTTCCCTCTTTCACAAATCATGTCTTTTTCAGTGCTAAAGACTTGGGCTCTAGAGCACACTTAGGTCCTTCCTTTGTCTTCTTGAAGCCCTTGGCCTTGCCCTTGCCTTGATGCACCATCAGTATGGGCCTAGCAGGATTGGACTTATTCATATTTATCTCTGCAGTTTGCAACATACCTAGGTGCTTGAGAAGTGTCTTGTCTATTTCATTCATGTTATAGTTCAAGACGAACTGCTCATAACTGTCTGACAATGATAGCAGGATCAGGTCTGTAGCCAACGCTTGGCGTAGAGGGAACCCAAGTGTTGCAAGGTTCTCGATATACCAAATCATCTTGAGTACGTGAGTCCCTACTAGGTCTATAGCTCCAATCTTACAATGGAACAACGCCTTAGTGATGTCAAATCTCTCTTGACGAGCTTGCCCTTGAAACATTTTTTAGAGATGCTCGTCAATTTCCTTGCAACCCATGTTCTTATATTACTTTTGGAGATCAGAGTTCATGTTCGCTAGTATAAGACATTTGACATCTAAGGAGTCGTCAATATACTTCTTATAAGCATCATCATCAGCACAGGACGCATTCCCAGCAGGCTCATCAGGGGACACCTCTTCCAAAACATAGAGCTTACGCACTTGCCAGAGAACAATTCGCAGGTTCCTGTGTCAGTCCAAATAATTCCTACCACACATATTCTCCTTCTCAAGGATGGCTCTGAGGGACAGGGTGTAACACCTCCATCCGTCACATGAAATATAATAGAGGGTCTGGCCGGGGCCACACGCCATATTCCACAAATAGTCAGGGACATTACTTATTAATATCATATGATTCCTAACTCAGAGCATTCTAGCGGAAGCTTTAAGGTTTCCCGAACTCATTTCAATTGAATGTCCACAATATATAAAACAACATTTATATATATTACCAGGAATGTTTACTACAAAATACACAATAGGTTTGGCCTTAAGGCCTTAAAGTTAACTTAACAAGTGTGGTTTACAAACATCGGTTAGAAAGACGGCAACACATGAAAACAAATAAAGCCTTTTTCTTCACTTGGCCTTCGAGGGCTAGCATAATAACATGGGTTTCAGCCCGTTATTTCCCTCTTGGATCGTCATTACCTGCACAGGGAAAATCCAACACCATAGTGGCAAACAAGGTAGCGGTCATCTTTTGCTGACCATTTATAACAACATATCCCTCACTCAGGGTAGCAATTCTCCTTCCTTTCAAACAGTAGCATTTATATCTATAGTGGCAACAATTGTAACACGCCATATCCGTCGCATAACATATAGCAGTAGCTCCGACCGGGGCCCGACGCCATATACCACATACAGATAGGGCGGTTACTCAATGGAAACCATCCAACTAATATCAACGTCCTACAGAGAGCATTCTAGCGGAAGCAAATAAAAGTTACATTAATAAAGAACCCAACACTAGCATGAATGTCAACTAATAAGCCAAAAGGAATGAAGTACAAATACACAAGTACTGGCCGTATGGCCTTACAATTATTTTCCTCAAATTACATGTTTCCAAATCTCGGCACGCAGGCCGGCCATACATGAATAAAAGAAAACACACAAAATTAGGCCTTCGAGGGCCAGCTCAGCAATTTGGGCTTTAGCCTGCTATTTACCGCTCGGCTCTGCAGCACCTGCAAGTAACAATCCACCGCACGACAACAAAACAAAAGCAACGGTTAGCCATGCTGAACAAATTATAACGATCCCGCCCCCGAACTCGCGGCGGCGATGCTCCTTCCATGCACTTTATTAGCATAACCAAGCAGTAATGTAACAACACTACATCACAGGCGCAGACATGCACGACCACATGCCTCGTGCTCTCAGGTCACATTCTCGGTGATCACTGTCAAAGTCCGCTGACTCACCACCGCCCCCAGGACGGCAATATCTCGTGAGCATCTAGTCTTTCTGGCCACTGCCTAAGACCCTCCATCTATGCCAACGGTAAGTGCCAAGTAACTTTAGGTCTCTTTAACCGAATGGCATAGATCGGGTATGGTTCCACCTGACCCGCTGCTCACACCGCAACGTCAATTACGTCGTCTGCGCGGGTCAAGCTTCACCGAGTTCCGTATCTCCCACACATATCACATAACCCAGTTATGTTCGGGTTGGCTCCCAAGCCACCATGTTGGCAAAATCAAGCATCTGCCCAGTTTTCCGAGTGTACCTAAGGGTTAATCCCTAAGGCTCCCTGTTGCAATCTACCACGTAGAAAACCCGAAAAACAAACATTCGCACGGAGTCTTCTCCGGCCATTTATGCAATGCAACATCACCGATCCAGACCAACTTGTCCGGATATGCTTCACACATCATGCCTATATACGTTTTCTATTACGAACTCTACATGTACACAACGGGGACTATTCATGTCTACCCGAAGGAACGCCTCAAACTCACTGCAAACTCACGAGAGCGGGCTTCCCTATGCAAAAGAAGTAAAGCTTCTCATGCTCAAGTAGAGAATCGTTACCCTAGCATTCTTCCTTGGCGCCATGGAAAAGTATGCAGATGAAAAGCACCGCCTTCTCCTTGCCTCCATAGATCCGAAGTCAGTTAGTAGTTTGAAGCTCCGAAGCTCCGCCGGTGATCGGATCTAAACTTCTTCTTCCTCGTTGCTCTCCCCTCTCTCTAGAACATAGACAGAGAACCAGTGAACAGAAGATGAGGGTTTTAAAACCCTACACTCGGATATATCCCAATAGGAATAATGTCAAGTTGTTGGATCCCAATCATAAAGAAATGTGTGGCTATGATCCAGGTCTGACATGGAAAAACTGGGACGAACACCACACGGTTCACAAACTGGAGAAGGACACGTCCACGACAAACTCAAACTGTGTCGGGACATTTAGTCGAGACCCTTCCAAGACCCCTGTGTCGACACTCTGTGTCGACACTCTGTGTCGACACAGCACACCCTGTGTTGACACACTGTGTCGACACTCTGTGTCGATACGCTGTGTCGACACAGCGCACCCTGTGTCGACACAGCAGGCCCTGTATCGACACAGCAGGACCTACGTCGACACAGCAGGCCCTGTGTAGACACAGCAGGACCTGTGTCGACACAGCAGGCCCTGTGTCGACACAGCAGGCCCTGTGTCGACACAGCAGGCCCTGTGTCGACACAGCAGGCCCTGTGTCGACACAACAGGCCCTGTGTCGACACAACAGCAACTATGTCGACACAGTAGGACCTGTGTCGACACAGCAGGCCCTGTGTCGACACAGCAGGCCCTGTGTCGACACAGCAGGCCCTGTGTCAATACAGCAGGCACTGTGTCAACACAGTAGGCCCTGTGTCGACACAACATGCCTTGTGTCGACACAGCAGACTGTGTCAAACACGCCACAACCTGCCAAGGATACGGCCTATGACACGCCCATGTCCCAGGCCGTGTGACCCCTGCCAAATTGCAAATTTGGCCCAGAACACCTTCCGTCGCTCTTTTGAGTTTTGGGGCGTTACAATAACAATGTGCATTCAAGCACTAATCACCACAAATGTAGGCTCAGCGGCCACACGCCCCGTGCACTCAGGGCACAATATCGATGCACCAGGTTACCAGGGTTCCACCACCGTTCAGAGGTCCCAGACATAACGGTTAACTTTGAGCATTATAGTCTTTACAGCATAGGGCCTAAGACTCTCATTTTGCCAACGATGAGAGCCAGTTACTTTAGGCAATTGAGCCTGGAGTAACATAACACAGGTTACGCATCGGCCTTCTTCCAATTGCTCAAATCGTTATCCACCGCCAAAAGCCGAAGCTCTCAAAGCTATTAATGGACACGCGTGTCAGCTCCCCCTTACCCGTTCGGCATGTTGTCCTTAGTAGTTGGAGCCCTAAAGACTCAACAACCTAGATTATTGCCCATATCATCCCCAGGACTAGAGCTTGTAATCCACACATGATGGCACTAAAGTCCATATAAGTTGAGCACCAAGAACACAACTCTCATACAAGTCTCAGTCTGTACGGGACATGTGTAGCATTTATCTGGGCGCTATTACCAGCGATATAGACTATCGTCCGGTATTAAGCAACAGACTTTTTCATATGCCTCCAGAAAACTTTGCATCAACTGCAGTGCCAGAAAACTGGTCTTTCACATCACAAATATCTCACTGGTAGCTATCGTCGTCGGCGATACTCACTGTCGCCCGGCGATATCCAATAGTTCTTTAAACCGTGGAATTTCTTGGGTATTTTATTGGAAATCAACTCCAGTACTTCCTATTATTATTATTATTCACAAGAACTACCCATAAACCCCGTAAAATACTCATTTTATACCCGGAGTCTTCTCCAGTTCGCAAAATAAGGCATCACAAATCCAGACCAACTTGTTCAAATGGGCTTCACACAACAGGTCTATTCTGTACTTTACATTTCTGGATTCTAGATGCATTTATTCTACCGGGGATCATAACGATCTACCAATTGGGAACCACCCTTTCTTCACCATTTGGTGAGGGGTTCCATGCACGTATGCATATTAAGGACTCCACTTGTCGAAGGAGAAAATCGTTACCCTTGACATTCGTTTCGGGGCCATGGCGAAGCTTTCTATCCGGTTGGGAAGAAGTACCTTGCTTTCCCCTTCAAGGATCTAGCCTTGGATCTTGCTTTCGACTACAGAATCTCCTTCAGCAAGCTATTCAAGCTAAACTCTAGCCCTTAGCCCCAACCCTTAGCTCTATCTCTCAAGAACTTATATGAAAGAAGGAGAGAGAGTGTGAGAAGAAGAGACTGATTTCGCATTCCTCCACTCCCCTGCATAAGTGGCCTCTTGATTAATCCTAGCCACAAGATCCTCTCATCACATGGGGGCAGAGGCCACGATTTAGGTTGAAAAGTCAAATAAGGTGCTATCGCCGCGCGATAGTGTTGTCGCCCGGTGACATCGACTTCAACCGCATGACTCGAGTCAATCACCGCTCTCTGACCGCCGCCGTCCATCTGACATGTTTCCAACGTAACGTGGCACTATCGCCTGGTGACATGCACTGTTGTCGTTCTGACATCTCATTCAATGCTTTAAGGAATCGAGAGCATTGAGTACACTCAACGCACATGACATCGAGTGTTAACGCTATCTCCTTTTGGCGACACTCCCTGTTGCCTGGAGACATCCACCAGAAAGTTCTGTTATCTATATTTTGGGGTGTTACAATCCTCCCCTCCTTATAGAAATTTTGTGTAACACCCCAGTTTTTGACAGGACTTTGTGTTTGATGAAAGTTACCTGCGTTCGACGAACGTTGATCTGGTACCCTACATTCGACGAAATTCTGGTGAGCTCGACGAAAGTCAATGCGTTCAACGAAAGTTACTGAGATCGACGAAAGCTTGTGAGCTCGATGAAGATTGTCGAGCGGAGCTCAAAAAAATTGTCAAACCTCGGTTTGATCTCAATAATTGTGGCCTGTTCGATGAACTCAGCCCTGTTCAACGAAATCTATCATGCTCGACGAATTTCGTTCGACGAAATGTTGAAATTGGATGTCGCTTAGGCAGTTATTCGTGTCAGGTTGGTGATATATGGTCGTTGAGTGGAGATTAGAATCAACCCGAGCCGTTGATGTGTTGTAGGGAAAAATTCGTGTGGCTGGGAGTTAACCCGATGCATTATCTGTAGAGAATGAAATTTGGAAATCATTATTCCCTTTTTCTATTCTCTTTCTTACCGAGTTCTGGAGCAAGCCATTTCGGCTATTAAGGTTTGAGTGCTCTTGTTAAGGTGCTGAAGGAGGATTTGGTGCTGGAATCTAAAGCCAAAGAGATATTTGTGAAGAGGAAAGTGTGACGATCATTTACGTCGCGTAGAAACGCTTTGCCATGGCTCTAAAGAGATCTTCTAGGGTAACGATCTTCTTCCATGGACATGTGAAGTCCTTATTTGGCATATGCATGGATTTCCACCACCAAAATGTGGAATATGGAGGGATTTACATTGGGTTGATTCTTGATATCCCCAAGACGTCTTGCATATAGATCCGAAAATCTGTTGTATGGAATATGCATACTGTGTGAAGCCCATCTGGATAGGTTGGTCTAGATTGGTGATGTTTTATTTTACACACCAGAGAAGACTCTACATATAAATGAGTACGTTGTGGAGTCGGTGGGTTGTGCCTGTGAAATTGAGTAGCACGAAGTACTGGAGTGGGATTCCAGGAAAATACCCTCAAAGTGTATGTGCAGTATGCTATCAAAGTCCAGTGTTTTTGGCACTGCAGGTGGCTGCAGGGATTTCTAGATGGTTCGTCCAGTTATGTTTAGGGCTGGGGACGGAAAGAGAGTTCTGTCACTAACGTCGGGCGATAGTGATTGACACTAGTGATAGCTCCTAGCTAACCTGTGATTGTGAAGGCAGTCCTTGGTGGATAGTGTGGCTATTAGGAGTTATGAGCTCTTTAAAGGCTTCGTGCCGAACAGATTAGGGAGAAGCCGACCCACGTCACTTGTGGCAATTTGAGCAACAGGTAGGGCTGAATTGTCTCCACATTATGGTTATCAACATGAGTTGCCCGGGTTATTGGGCATTCGTTGTAGCACATAATGAGAGTCTTAGGCCTGCGTGCCATTAAGACTAAAGTCTCCGACTATCGGCGTGGAGCGCAATGCTCAAACTTTACCATTGGGCTTCGGACCTTTGAACGGTGGTGGGACCCTGGCTCGCCGGTACACCGAGAATGTGCCCTGAGTGCACGGAGCGTCGGGTCGTGTGACCGACATTTGTGATATATTAATTATGCGTGAGTGTGCATTTTGTGATATATCTGCTTGTGAAATGCTATGCCTACAGGGAAGGAATACCACTGCCTTGAGTAAGGGGTAGGGTCATTGTAAATTGGTCAGCTGAATGCTGACTGTTGCTTTGTTTGCCACCATTACGGTGGTTTGTGCTTGTGCAGGTGCAAGAGTGTTGACCAGAAAATAGGGGGCTGAGGCCCTTGTTGTTGTTGTTGTTGTTGCTGCTGCTACTATGCTGGCCCTGGTAGACCAAAGAAAGAAATATTTTGTGATTTTCATGTGTGGTCGACCTACGTGCTGATGTATGTAATCCACACGTATGAAAAAAATTGGTAAGGCCTTAAGGCCAAACATTTTGTGTATTTTGTAAACATTCCTTGGAGATATATAAATGTGGATCTTTATATGTAGTGGACATTCATTATAGCTGAGTTCAAATTTAACCCCTAATGCTTCCACTAGAATGCTCTGAGTTAGGATGCGTGGTTTGGTCTTTGATATTAACATGTAACCTCGTCGTCTCTTTGTGGTATATATTGTGGGGCCCCAGCCGGACCTTTTATTATATGTCATTTAATGGATGGAGGTGTAACAATTTGGTATCAGCTTGTCTCGGTCTTCCTCTTTCGAATTCGTGGTAGAATGCTTTTGTGGGGTGGCGAGCACGTGTATGTGCGGCCTGCTTTTATAACATAAATGAACTTAAGAATGTCCACTAAGGAATCTAAATACACTTATTTGAGGAACCTGCACGTTCCTATATTGTTGTAGTTGCTTTTGCAAAGTCGATAACGTGTGTCTTGTCCACCTATAGGTGACTCGAAGTAGTGTTGCGCGGTCTAAGCCCCAGCATTCTGATGAGAGTGCGGCACCAGCTGAGGTGACTACACCTCCTCCTTCTGCGGAGACAGTACGTTTAGTTGCTGTGGCGATGTTTGTTATGATTCACATACAGCCTACTTAGCAGGCGCAGCCTGCAATGGTGCCAGAATAGGGTGATGTGAGGCGAGAACCTGTTGAGGCTATTGTTGATCCTCGAGCAACTGAACGGTAGTTGAAGCAATTTATGAGCTTCAATCCTTCTACGTTTACGGGTGTGGGATTTCCAACGCAGCCGCAGGATCGGTTGTCGCACGTCAAGCTAATATTGACGGCGATAAGGACGGAGGAAGAACAAAAAGTCACCTTTGCCACCTTCTTGCTAGAAGGAGAGGCTCGGCTATGGTGGGATGAGATAGAGCTACACCACTTGGCAGGCAGACAACTGACGGAAGTCTCGATTGGGGAGTTTTCGAGACTGTTATTGGCAAAGCATTTGCCATCGGCTCAGTGTATAGCCTTGGAAAATGAATTCCATCTTCTAACCAAGGGGAAAAGTAGTGTTGATACCTACTTGCATGAATTTACAAGGTTGGGATGCTATGCAGGAACGATCTTTGCTGACGATGAGCGTAAAACCAATAGGTTCTACGAAGGGTTGCTAGATGAGTTAAGATTACTGCTCTCGTGTTCGGTGAACCAGGGGTTTCAAGCGTTGGTTGATACGGCTCGTGCGTTGGAAAAGGATATGAAGCGGGTGCAAGGAAAAGGGACTTAGCTGTGACAAAGTCCGAGTTCAAAGTGACGCATTCGGGAAAATCAAGCTACCAAAAGAGATGGGGTAAGAGATCAAAGTCTTCTGGACAGGCTCCTTCTACTGTTGCATCTAGAGTAACTTCTAGGTAAGACCCTCGTTCTTTTTATACTTGTGGTAAGGTGGTTCATCGAGCAAGTGACTGTCGGGTTGGTCTTCCAAAGGATGAGAAGAAGACAGTAGGGTCTTATGCGCAAAAGGGAAAGACGATGGTGGAATCCTCTGCATCCCAGGCGCGGCCCCGAGCCCCGAGTATATAATCTCGGCCAACAGGAGGCCGTAAAGCAAAGTGACATCGTCACAGGTACGAGTTAGATACTTTGTTATTGTTTTTTTTATTTCATACCATGTATGTAGATTGTGTGTGATATGTTTGTCGTAGGCTTTGTCCTGATTTGAGATTATCCGGCGAGAGCACTGTTTGATATGGGTACTTCGCATTCGTTTCTATCTGTGAACTTCGTGTCACGGATCGGTGTGCCGATTTGTATGGTGGCGGATAGTGTGAAAGTGTTATTACCAAATGGATGTGTGATACATGCGGATAGAGCTTGCTTTGTGGAGGTATGCATAGGAAGTCAGGATTTCGGGTTGGAAGCATCTGTGCTGCCGATATCGTAATTTGATGTGATCTTTGGTATCGACTGGTTCTCAGAGTAGCATGCTTATATAGATTGCAATTCAAAGGAAGTCATACTGGGGTAGAATACCGAACTGGAGACTAAATTCGCTAGTATGCGAGGATCGAGCAAGACATTGATGTCTGCTCTCCAAGTGGTCAAGGCAGTTTGAAAAGTCGCAGAGTTATTCTTCATACTTATTGAGGTTGTTGAGCCAAAGGCCAGTGTGAGTGATGTTTTGATTATTTTGGAGTCTGCTGATGTGTTTCCGAAGGAGCTTCCAGGGTTACCACCACATCTGGAGATTAATTTCTCGATTAAGTTGGTGTCAGGTGCAAAACCTGTGGCCCGCTCGCCATATCGAGTAGCCCCAAAGGAAATGTCGGAACTAAAAGTGCAACTACATGAGTTGTTGGAACAGGGATATATACGCCAAAGTATATCATCTTGGAGTGCACCTGTTCTCTTTGTGAAAAAGAAGGACGGTAGCTTAGGGTTGTGCATCGACTATCGCGAGTTAAATAAGCTGACAGAGAATAACAAGTACCCAATACCTCGCATTGATGACTTGTTTGATCAGCTGGTGGGGTCAACCGTCTATTCGAAACTGGACTTGAAATCAGGTTACTATGAGTTGAGGAATCGGGAAGGAGACATTCCCAAGAGAGCATTTGGAACACGTTACGGTCACTACGAGTTCACTATAATGTCGTTTGGGCTGACAAATGCGCCATCGATGTTCATGGACTTAATGGATCGAATATTTTGAGAGTACTTGGATTTGTTTGTAATCATTTTCATCGATGACATTCTAATGTACTCTCAGTCGGAAGAAGATCATGCGCACCATTTACGGATGGTGTTGCACAACCTGAGGAGAAACAAGCTCTACGCCAAGTTCTCAAAGTGTGAGTTTTGGCTATCGTCAGTGGATTTTCTTGGCCATGTAGTGAGTGGAGAGGGCATTGGGATGGATACGTCAAAGATAAGAGCCATACAGGAGTGGCCGATATTGTCTTCTGTGGCCGAAGTCAGGAGTTTCCTTGGACTAGCGGTATACTATCGACGTTTTGTAGAAAATTTCACATCGATCGCTTTGCCTCTTACCGCATTAACGAGGAAGTATCAGAAGTTCGTTTGGACGCCGGAGTGTGCACGAGCTTTTGAAGAGCTGAAATGTCGCTTGACCACGGTGCCAATCCTGACGTCTCAATATGGTTCGAACGGCTTTGAAATCTATAGTGATGTACCAGGGAGCGGCTTAGGCTGCGTTCTTCTTCAGTTTGGCATGGTAATCGCTTATGGCTCACGCTATTTGAAAGTGCATGAGCGAACTATCCCATCCATGACTTGGAGTTGGCGGCGGTGATTTTTGTACTTAAACTGTGACGTTATTATTTATATGACATGAAGGTTGATATATTCACGGACCATATGAGCCTAAAGTATTTATTGGATTAGAAGGATCTTAATATATGACAACAAAGGTGGATGGAGTTCCTCGAGGACTACACCTTCCAAATACACTATACTCCCGGGATGGGAAACGTGGTGTTGAATCCCTAGTTTGATTTGGGCTAAGTTCACTAAGTTAGGTTCTTGTGACCCATCATGTATAGCCATGGTCATATTTGTGTCCTAGAGTCTATACCAACTGCTTGGGATCAACACTACATGGACCAGCCATCATTAGAATGCTAGAGACTCAAGACTTAGAGATTTTCCAAAGACTCAGTAAAATGAGTTCGACGTTCATCGAACTCAGGTCGACGATTGTCGTGCTTAGCTCGACGATCTCAGAGAAAATTCTCTGAGCTGAGCTCGACGAACTTGATTTTCAGTTCGACGATCCTTGCACTCTACCTTCAGCATTCTAAGTCCAGACTTTCTTCTCTAGACTCAGGTCGACGAACTTAGTTCTCTGCTCGACGATTTCTGGGTTCTCTACTTCAACTTATTATTCAAGAAGTTTCTCAATTTTTCTATGTCTAGAATCATCTTCAGTCGACGAATTCAAGATTCTCAGCTCGACGAACTTTGACCACTTTGGCTAGAGTTATCCAGCAGCAATTAGTGGTCCTTAGCTCGACGAAACATATTCTCAGGTCGACGATTTCTGGATACTTCAACACTTCACACCCGAAGTTCGTGTCGACACCAGAAGCAAGACTTGTGTCAACACCAACAACAATTGTTTCGACACATAGGACTTATGTCAACACACTCCAGATTTCTGTCAACACAACTGCCATGTCGAGACAAGAAGTAATTGTGTCGACACCCAGGACTTGTGTCGACATATTCCCCAGAATTTCTGTCAACAAGTTCTCAGCTCGACAAAATCAGTTCCCAGTTATCAGCTCGACAAACTCCATACACAAAAAAGGCAAAGTTTCTAGAGAATGCTGTTCTGTTTTAGCTCGATAATCTTGGAACTCAGCTCGACAAACATAAGCCATCTGATCGACGAACACAGCTTCTCAGCTCGACGAACTGTGGACTCAGCTCGACGATTTCTGTTCTCTGTTCGACGAACCCAGAATAAGATATTTCCTTCCTTCTGTCCCCTTCTTACTGCAATAATTTCTGTGTAATTAATGCTCAAATATTCTCTGAATATAACCATTAAAAGGATCATTGATTATGGTCTTCTCCAGAATTATTGCTTGTCATTTTTCCATGGGACAGTTGGGGAAATAAATCAATGCAGTTTATTCTCAAGGTCGTCAGCATTGATTGTAGAGGAATTCAAATTTCGAAAGAGAATTTCTTGACAGGAAATATAAAAGAAATTTCCTCACCTTTCCTGTAGACAAGATAGACAGAAAAAGTAGACACACACAAGAGAAGACAGACACAGATAGTCAGTAACACAATTAGTCTGAATCAAGGATTTCTCTGCTCACTCTCAATACAGAACTCTGCAAAAGAAAAGAAGCCCTAGACCAGAAGAACATCAGCTATCTAAAGAAGAAGAAGAACAATCAATCAAAAATTAAGAGTCTTCATTCTTTAACTCTCCAGGACACTTCAAAGGACAACATCAATTCCATCTATCAAGAAGTTCCTGAAGATCTTTTCTGCTCAAGGCTTAAAGACTGAAGGCCGATCACCCTGAAGCAAAGCTCAAGATTTTTCCCTGAACCATTCTACATCTCAGGGGGAGCTCTTTGCTAATATCATTTCCACTTGAGTCTTCTCAGTTTTATATTGAGAAAGAGAAGACAATATCATCTTTCATCCCCCCACTGTATAAAAGGTTATAACTCCCTTCAAAAGTTATTCCTGGTTGCAAGTAACCTGACCAAAAGACTTGAGGTTTGGTTTTTGAGCACCTGATCAAAAGCTCATTAGTGTCAGGCACCTGATCAAAAATCTGAGTGGATTCCTACCAGGGTGGTAGAAGAGTGGATGTACCCAGGTTGGGGAACCACTATAATTTCTTGTGTTGTCTGGTTGCCCCATCTTTTGTTCTTGTTGTGTTTGTGCTAGCTAGTTTTTTTGTGTGCTTGTGATTATTTATTTGTTATTCTGCAGTTTTTATTTACAGTAGAAGTTGTAAAGTTCTCTAAAGGATTTTAGGATACTCTATTCACCCCCCCCCCCCCCCCTCTAGAGTATTTCAGATCTAACACATCACTTTCAACTGGTATCAAAGAAGGATTCCATTGGTTGTACAAGCTAACCCTTGAACCAAAGATCTTGTGTTTGAACTGTCTTTTCATTTCCATTAGAGTTATAGTCACACAGCATGACCCAGAACAAGGACTATGCAAGCACCAGGCCTCCAGTATACAATCTGAATAAGTTTTCCATCTGGAAGGCAAAAATTAAGTTGTATATGAAATCTATTGATGAAGATATCTACAACTCCATTTTGACAGGTCCCCCTTAAGCATCTACTTCTGCAACATCTTCAAGCACATCTGCAGTTCCACCACCTTAGTGGACTGAAACTCAGAAGAAGGCAAAGATTGCTGATGCCAACGCAATGAATATACTGGCACAAACAATGTCAGATGATATCTTTCAAAAAGTGGCTGAATGCACCTCAGCCAAAGCAATTTGGGACTCCCTAAATCAAATGGTGGCTGGATCAGCAGATGAAAGAAATGACAAGAGATCTAATCTCATATCTCTATATGAGAATTTTAAGAAAGAGGAAGCCGAGTCAGTGGCTGATATGTACAATAGGTTAAGCTCAATCATCAATGAGCTAAAAACCTTAGACAAGGACATCAACCTCACTGAGGTGAATGATAAAATCCTTATGTGCTTCCCAAGCTCATCGGATTCAAGGATTTGGCCCATCAAGGAGGCCAGAAGCTTAAATGAGATTTCCACTGAATCTCTCTTAGGCAAGCTTAAGTCCTATGAACATCTGATCAAATCCGGAGAGGTAGCTAAGCAAAGAACACCTCATCCAGAAAGTAAAGAACAAAGCATTGCATTCAAAGTTGCTGAGGAGATAGATACTTCAACCACAAATGAAGAGATGATGAGTCTTTTTGCCAAAAGATTCTACAAAATGGCAAGGAAAGACTTCAGGAGAAAGTCATCAAGGCAGGATGACAAACCAAGGTATGACAAAACACCAACTAAAGAAGTGGTGTGTTTTGGTTGCAGGAAACCTGGACACTTCATCTCTGAGTGTTCAGAGAATCAGAAGAAGGAAAAGAGAAGAGAGAAAGATACCAGAAGACAGCACAACAACAGGCCTTCCTCCAGCAATTATAAGAAGAAAGAGAAAGGATTTGTGGTTGAATCTTTGAGTGAAACTGAGGATGAATCAACATCCTCCAGCTCCAGTGAAGAGGAAGAAGAGCCAAAGGCCAAAGAAGTTTGCCTCATGGCCATTGATACGTCCAGGAGCCATTCAGAAGAAGAAGATTCAGATAATGAAGCAGTTTCAGATTCTGAAGCTGACCAGGTAATATCTTCTTTTGATTACAGTTATGATTCATTTAAATCTGAATTCAAAACCATGTGCATAGATTTAATTAACTCAGAAAAAGAAATCAAGACTCTTAGGGAAAAATTAGGAAACCTAGAGAATGTAAATTCTGGAAATAATAAGTTAAAGGATGAATTAACCTTAGCTAATGAACAAATCATATTATTAAAAACTGAGTTATGTGAGGCTAAACAACTTGAGGAAACTCTCAATGGGAGAAGCCTCAAGTTTGCCTAATGACAAGCTAGGCTTAGGTGCTTCATCAAGTTTGCCCCCATCCTCAAGAAGAATATTTTGTCAACCCCTATCAAATTTGTTTCAGCTAAAGAGAAAGAAATAATAAACTATAAACAAAATAGAGAAGAAATTCCAAAATCAATAGGTCAAAACAACAAAAATCAGAAAACTACTAAAAATAAGGTTCAGCAAAATTCGTCGAACTCAGATCGATCAAATGTTGCCACTTCATCGAACTCCAATCGACGAACTCTGAACGCAAACTATAGCTATAATTATTCATCTAACTGTGATCGACAAACTCTGTATGGTTCGTCGAGCAGAGGTCGACGGACGTGGGGCAGAGAAAATGAATATGTTCATTCTCTGGGCAGAGATCGATGATCTCAACCCAATTCGTCGAACTCTAGTCGACGAACTCACAGAAATTTGTCGAACCCAGAATAACTTAATAGGAATGTTAATTATAACAGCAACTCTAATAATTCTAGGAAAACATTTAACCCTGTAGTTGATTGGGTAATACCACCTAGAAGATATCACCCTCTAGGATATAAATCTCAACCAGAATTCTCTGTTATATCTTGTTTTTCATATCAACAATACAAAGGACCCAAGGTAACCTGGGTCAAGAACAATTAATTGTTTTTCATTGCAGGTGAAGAGCTGTCCAGTAAATAATCAAACATGGTACCTGGACAGTGGATGCTCCCAACATATGACTGGCAGCAAGGAAATCTTAACCAATTATAAGTCCAAGCTAGGACCAAAGGTTATCTTTGGTGATTCAAAACATGGCCAGTCTGATGGTTTTGGAGAAGTGAAGATTGGAGCAGTCACTTTCAAGAAAGTGACATATGTCAGAGGACTCAAGCATAACCTCATCTCCATAAGTCAGTTATGTGATGAAGGTTATCAGGTACACTTTAACTCATCTTCTTGCACTATTGCTAATCAGGAAAAACAAACTGTTTTAATTGGGAATAGACAAGGTAACATATGCTTAGTTGATTTTCTGTCTGCCAATTCTGATATCTGCTTACTTAATATAACTAGTAATTAGAATGATTTATGGAATAAAAGGCTAGGTCATGTAAACTTGAAAAACATTGCTAGGCTATCAAAAGACAACCTTGTTAGAGGTTTACCTTCTGCTCCCTATAAGAAGGAAGGCCTTTGCATGGTTTGTCAACTAGGCAAGCAAACTAAATCTAGTTTTAAATCTATTAATAAAAGTGACTCACCTAGGATTTTGTATTTGCTACACATGGATCTCTTTGGACGCATTGCTGTACAAAGCCTAGGAGGGAAATCCTACAACTTAGTTATAGTGGATGAATTCTCAAGGTTCACTTGGGTGTCCTTTCTGAGATCTATGACAGATACCTTTAAGGTTCTTACAGATTTTCTCAGGACCATATAGATTGAGTTCTCTACTCATGTTGCATTAATCAGAAGTGATCATGGCACAGAGTTTGAGTCTCTTCTTATGCATGAGTTCTGTGAGAAGGAAGGTATCAGGCACTGCTTCTCAGCTCCTAGGACTCCCCAACAAAATGGGGTAGCTAAAAGGAAAAATAGGACACTAATTGAAGCTGCAGGTACATTCCTTACAGATGCTTACATGCCACTAACCTTTTGGGTAGAGGTTGTAAACACTGCAAATTATGTCCTGAATAGAAGCCTGATACATAAACTAAATAACGAGACTCCCTATGAATTACTTAAAGGGAAGCAACCTAAAATCAACCATTTTAAAGTATTTAGATGTATATGTTATATTCACAACAACTGGATCGGTGATATTGCATTTGATATGTTTTGTCGGAGAACACTTTGTGCTTTGGGTTTTTCGGGTTTCTACGCGGTAGATTGCAGCAGGGATCCTTGGAGGTTAGCTTCAAGGCGCACCCGGAAAACTGAGCGGAAACGTGTTCTGCTAACTTGGCGGTCTGGGAACAGGCCTTGATCATAACTGGGTTATGAGATTGTTTGGAAAATGTTTGTATCCGAGAGAAGCTTGTCTCGTGCGTACGTCTTAATGTGAACTACGCGGTTGAGCAACGGGCAAGTGGAATTGGACCTAGGCTATGTGGTTCGGAGCAAGAGACCCGAAGACGGGGATTGGCCATTGGCATAGTCGGGAGCCTTAAACGGTGGTCAGAAAGGCTAAATGCTCACACGTTGTTTCCATCCTGGGGTGGTGGTGAAGATGCTGATTGGTCAGGATTCACCGTTAATGTGCCCTGAGTGCACGGGGTGTTTGGCCGTGCGAGCCTACACCTGTGGCGTAGTGTAGTTGCGCTTTATTATTTTATTGGGCTAATTATTGCAGGGAAGGAGCACTGCCGTCCCGAGTTAGGGGCGAGGTCGTTATAATTTGGTCGGCTTTTGGCTGACCGTTGCTTTGTTTGCCACTGTGCGGTGGAATTGTGCTTGCAGGTGATGTGGAGCCGAGTACCAAATAGCGGGCTGGAGGCCATGTTGCTGTGCTGGCCCTAGAAGGCCATAAAGAATAGTTGTTTCTATTTTTATCATGTGTGGCCGGCCTGCGAGCCGATGTCTGTATGACATGTTTCTGCTAAGTGAACATTTGTAAGGCCATAAGGCCTGAAAGAACTAGTGCCTAAATACATAGAGGGGGGGGGGGGGCGTGAATAGGTGCACTTAATCTTTTTAAACTTTACAGGCAGACACACAGAATTATATGCAATTCTTCATAGCAATACAGCGCAGCAATCACAGAATAAAGCACACACAGAGAACACACAGATTTTATAGTGGTTCCCCAAGGTCTGGGTACATCCACTTTCCCCCTTCGCCTATCTAGTAGTGTACTAGATTCGGCCCAACTTCTCCACTATTCCTCAGATCCTCAGATCTTACACTCAGAACCCCAAATAGGTTCCTACAACACAGAGTGATCCCACTGTTACAACTCAGGCTCAAAATCCCTACCACTCAGTCTCCACCAAGACCTACACTCAGCCTTCAACAAGGCCTACACTCAGCCCTCAATAAGGCCTACACTCAGAGAAATGAATCTCCTACACTCAGGCACACAGGCCCTACCACTTAGCCTTTATAATTTCAGGCTTACAACTCAGATCCCTTAGGATCCTACAAGAAATTAAAATTACAAAGTATATACCCACAACTCAGAATGAGAGAGAAGAGTTGACAGGTTTCTTGATGAGTTCTTGGAAGAACTTTGCTGAGATCAACCTCCCTTGGCTTTCTTCAAAGCTTCTTGAATTAGAACACAATAGGGTTGAAACTCTATGCAGATGATCTTCAATCACTGCTGACTTAAGAATCAGATCTCAATCTGAAACTTTCTTCACAGCCTGGTTCAACAGCTGTCTTTTTAGAAGGAGCTCTCTCTCTCCAACTTCTTAGATCTTCTGATCACTTCAATTTATTGATGCAAATCCTCTTAGATGCCATTTCTGTTGAAGCAATAATCCTTTATATAAGCCTTATTCATGGTGACCGGCTGATCCGGTTTCTAACGATCTTCTGACAGCTCTGACAGTTACAGTAGACCGGCTGGAATGGCAGCTGTCAAGTCATCCAGTCACTTCTTGAATTTTCTGTAATTGTCTGAAAGTGTCGAGACAGTAAGTCTTTAAGTGTCGACACAAATTGACCAAGTGTCGACACAAGTATACTAAGTGTCGGCACTAGCCTTCATGGTGTCGACACAACTCCTTGTGTTGTAGAAATTACTTCTCGACACTGCTTCTTTAGAATGTGTCGACACTGATTATGGGTGTCGATACAAGTCCTTCTTCTTCAATACTTAGTTGATTTCTGCTAAGTGTCGACACAACTCCTCTATGTCGACACATCTTCTTGTGTTGAGACTTGCTAAGTGTCGACACATCTTCTTGGTGTCGACACATGCCTTCTGTGTTGATACTTTTGCTGAGTGTCGACACAGCTCCTTTGTGTCGACACTTGTACTTGGACTTTGAAATTTGCTGAGTGTTGACACAGCCTCCTAGTGTCGACACATCTTCTTGTGTTGAGACTTTTGCTGAGTGTCGACACATCTCCTTTGTGTCGACACTTGTACTTAAACTCTGTTGAAGTTTGCTGAGTGTCGACACAGTCTCCTAGTGTCGACACATCTTCTTGTGTTGAGACTTTTGCTGAGTGTCGACACATCTCCTTTGTGTCGACACTTGTACTTAAACTCTGTTGAAGTTTGTTGAGTGTCGACACCACCTCCTAGTGTCGACACTTTGTATGTCGACAAAGTTCCTCTGGGTGTCGACACTGCTTCTAAGTCTCGACACAGATTCTTTAGACATTTCTTCATTGAGTGTCGACACAGCCTGTATGTGTCGACACTTTCCTTCTGGTGTCGACTCTGCATTCCTGGTGTCGACACAATTACTCCAAGTGTCGACACTGCTTCTCTGGGTGTCGACACAAGTCTTCTTAAGTGTCGACACTTTTCTTCTAGGTGTCGACACATGGACTTAGAAACTTTTAAGCTTTCCCTGCAATTACTTAACCTGCACAAGGTAACTCAAAATACATCAAATACACCTTGATGTATATCATTGAGTAGGGTGAGGATTCTTCAAATCAGGTACATTTTTTCCAATGTACCCAACAATCTCCCCTTATTTGGAGAAGTCATAACCCTTAGTCAATGATATACACCATACATAACAAATTCACAGTATGATGTAAAACAGTAATATATGACAGGGTAAGTACATAAACATGTATAAATAAAACATGTATACACAAATATCTCAGAACAGTAATGTAATAGATTTAACACATATCACATTGTTCTAACAACTTCAACATTTTCATTATTCAAAAGTTTATAGAAATTTGAATGCAACTGATTACACATAGTAAACTTAAGAAAAATTGCTATCCTAAGGCAGCTCAGGCTCCTTGATAACTATGCCCTTTCCAGATTGAATCTTTGCTTGAACTGGGGCTTTAGTATCTTCAGCAGCAGCAGGCTTCTTCCCTTAAAGATCTTTCTTTTTCAATTCTTCGGCCTTGATCTTCTGCCTTTCAAAATAATGATAAGGCTTTGGGAAGTACTTGCTAGGCTCTTGTGTAGTAGGAGGTAGCTTTCCCATTTTAGCCTTTCTTCTATATTGCACAATGGCCTCTTGTCTATTCTCATGCTTCCTCCACTCTAGGTCAGAATACCATTTGCCTCTATCCAGGACATTGTCCTTAGCAGCCTTCCATGCAGTCAAAATGATATTCCTGGAAGTGGGGCTCCATTGTTCAAAATCAGGTCTTAACTCAGCTTGCTCTCGGAATCTTTTCTTAGACAACTGAGCTTCTTGTTCTTTTAGCAAAGCCTCTTGTTCTTTCAATATTGCCTCTGGCACAGGCTGAACAACTTTCTCTATGATAACATTTTATTTTCCCTCAGGAGGACTATACATTGACTGTATCTCTTGATGTATCATATCAAAGTCTGGTGGAGGGTATATCATCTGAGCCACTTCAGCTTGCTCCCCTCCAAGATATGCAGGATTGATTCCAGACTCTGCAATATTGTAATCATCACATAAGGGTGGATATCCAAGGGTGGCTCTGATGAAATTTGAAATCCACTTGGAATGATCAGAGCCTGCCTTGACTAATACCCTCTCCCCGTTTATGACTTCTCTCTCAATGTGATCTCTCAGATCATCTTTCTGAAACCTTATCTGTGCATTCAGATATTTTACTCCATCTTTATAGAAGGGTTTTAATCTTTGAAGCTTGTCAGTAATTACCTTCTGAGAGTCTTCTATAGTAGTTTTAACAGCAGTTAGGCTCTCTTGCAATTGTTTGTCAAATTCAGCCTTGGTAGTAGCACTTGCTGTAGTCTAAGCAGTAGCTAGATTCTTCATTTCAGTTACTATTACATTATGTGAAGCAGTCAAATTATCATTCATTCTTCTCTGATTCTCCAGGATATAGCCTTGCTTCACTTCTAGCTCATCAAGTTTTGTCTTTAGTTTCTCTTGATGTGTGGCCAGATAGACTACTGCATTTCCTCCCTTATAGAAGCAGTCAGTCATTTCTTTCTTATTCAGATTCACTTCAAATCTGATTGACTTGATGTCTTGGGCCAGATCAAACTGCAGTGACTTATGCCCTTCATATACATATTTTTCCAGAGCTTGTCTTTGCTCATCCAGCTTAATTTGTAAAGCCACCATCAGTGAGCTGTAATCAGTAGTGATGGCTGGCTGTGGGGCAACTATCTGTAGGTCTTTCTTATAGTTCTAGCTCCTTCTCTTAAAGTCTTGGAATTTTCTCTTCTTGGCTCTAGCAGCCTCTTCATCCTCTGAAACAGAAGTGCTAGCAATATCCACTCTGTATTTAGGACTAGGATGTGAATCCTTCTCAGTCCTTGGTGGTTGCTCAGCATCCTTTGGCTTCTCAGTTTCTTTGCCTGTAGTTTCTTCTTCAATCTCCATATGCTCCCCCTCAGTATGGACCTTCTCCCCCTCAACAGCAGCTATTTATTTCTCAATATCTGTTTGTAGAAGATCTAGGAATAGCTCCTTTAAGGTAAATTCCTGTTGAGGAAGGGTTGGAGAATCTCTTATCTCATCAACCACTTGATCTGTAACAAATGTGTCCTCCAAGACAACATCTTGTGGTTGACTAAGAATATGAGGTTGCTGATTAACATCAGATAATGTGTCAGTCATAACTTCATTCTCAATAGGGAAATCTAATTGGTTGATTTCAGTTATTACCTCAAGTATAGTTTGAGTAGCTTGTTCACTCTCTATTGGAGTTGGCTCTTCCACAAGTAGAGGCTCCACCTGGATTGAATCCTGGTGAATTGGGCTTGCTGAGGGTAGCTCCCCCTGCCTCTGTGTATCTTCTTGTCTAGCTGGAGATTGTCCAGCATTTCTAGTTTCTTCCTCATCAGGAGTAAAAACAACTTGCTCTTCAGAGCTGCTTGAGGATTCTTGAGCTACAGGGCCTGTCTTCTTCTTCTTTTTCTGAGGTGTGTCCTTTACTGGAGATGGCAGTTCTTTGGTCAGTACTCTATCCAACCTAGAGAAGATTCTCATATCCATCTTCCTCATGTGGTTAATCTTTGAACCTGCAGCTTGGTTCATTACCTCAGGTATACTGCCAGCTAGGTAAAGACTTAGTATTCTACCCAGATTGGGCTTCTTCATACTTTCTTTAATTTTATCAAACACAACTATAGACCAGTCAGTATTTAGTTTGAAGATTAACCTTGTTATCAAACTAAACATATAAGCTGAGATTCTGTCATGGCCTCCAGGCTTGCTCAGGATGACTTTTCCCACAATCTCAGATAGAAACTTGCCTTACATATTCATTCCCTTTCTATTTAACACAGATCCTATCTTCAGGTTTGAGTCCTAACCACACCATGTCAATGCTTCTCTAGTCTTAGATGCAGAAACATCTTCTTCTTCCTTAGTTCTTGGTAGTTAAAGTACCTTTCTTAGACTTTTAGGAGAGACCTTCACCTTTTCCCCGTGAAGTCTTGACTTAATCTTGAGTCCTGATTTATCTAGTGTTGCTCCATTCAGAAATTGGAGGACTTTCTTCTTCCATATCTTGATCGGTTCTGATACAAGAAATTATAACACAGACTCTTATATTAGGGTTATCATGCCTTTGATCTCAGGTTCCGCGTCATCAAATGCGTGTCGCACCAGTTCATATCCTTCATTCACATTCTCTTCTAGCTTGGGCGCCATTAGGGTTTGAAGAAATTTGAATTTAGAGAAGAGAGATGTCGACACACAAGTTTGGTCTCGAAACTTTGGTGAGTGTGTTGACAAACAATGGCGAAAACCTATTTATACCTTTCTAGAAGCGAAGATGAAAGGGCGCATCAAAATACTTAAATTGTGTCGACACTGTTGAAAAGTGTCGACACTTACTTAGAATGTCTCGACAATTATGTGTCGACACAAGTATAGTCGTAGAATATATGTGTCGACACTTGTATATGTGTCGACACCTCTCAGCTCGACACTTAGTCGATACTTTACTAGACTAATTCTGTGTAAAGTCTAAGTGTCGACACCACCTTGGATGTGTCGACACCTACACTGCATGTGTCGACACAAATTCTCTGAAGTGTCGACACAGACTTCCTAGATGTGTCGACAACATTTCTCTGAAATGTCGACACCATTTCTATGTGTCGACACAGACAACTCTGTGTGTCGACACCATTTTGCTTAGCCA
Source organism: Platanthera guangdongensis (assembly GCA_039583875.1). Classification (NCBI taxonomy): domain Eukaryota; kingdom Viridiplantae; phylum Streptophyta; class Magnoliopsida; order Asparagales; family Orchidaceae; genus Platanthera; species Platanthera guangdongensis. Next base: position 213,254 of record JBBWWR010000030.1, read on the forward strand.
ATTTTGAAAACTTATTATAAGTTTATCATCCCTAATTCAATTTTAAATTTATTGAATTTGGTCTCATCTAAGGGCTTAGTATACATGTCAGCTAGCTGATTATCTGTATTAATATACTCTAGTGAAATATCTCTTTTTTCCATATGTTCTCTTAGAAAATGGTATTTTATTTCTATGTGCTTAGTCCTACTATGAGAGACAGGATTATTTGCAATAGAAATGACACTAGTAGAATCACAAAATAGAGGTGTTCTACTTACTTGAATACCATAATCTTCTAATTGATGTTGTATCCATAGAAGTTGAGCACAGCAACTTCCTGCAGCAACATACTCTGATTCTGCTGTGAAGATAGCCACACTTATTTATTTCTTGCTACTCTATGATATCAGCCTTCCACCTAGGAATTGATAGGTACCTGTTGTACTTTTCCTATCTTCCTTGCAGCCTGCAAAATCTGCATCTGAATAACCTGTCAGTTCAAACTCTCCATTCCTAGGGTACCAAAGGCCTAGATAAAGAGTGCCCTTAAGATATCTCAGAATTCTTTTGACTGCTGTCAAATGAGATTCTTTAGGGCAAGCTTGGTACCTAGCACAGACACATGTAACATACATGATATCTGGTCTACTTGCAGTCAAATAAAGTAGGGAGCCAACTATCCCTCTATATAAGGTTTCATCTACAGGTTTTCCTGCATCATCTTTGCATAAAGACATTGTTGACCACATAGGAGTTTTCATGGTACTGGATGATTCCATACCATACTTCCTTATCAACTCTAGGGTGAACTTAGACTGGCATATGGATAAACCATCCTCAGTCTGTCTAACTTGGAGACCCAAGAAGAACTTAAGTTCCCCCATACTGCTCATTTCAAATTGTCCTTGCATAAGTTTTGCAAACTTTCTGCAAAGACCACTTTCTATAGACCCAAATATGATGTCATCTACATATATTTGGACTAAGATGATCTTGCCTCTGCATTCCCTAAGGAATAGAGTCTTGTCTATTTTCCCTTTTGTGAATTTATTCTCAATGAGGAAACTAGACAGGGTTTCATACCAAGCCCTATGGGCTTGTTTTAACCCATACAAAGCCTTCCTAAGTCTATAAACATAATTTGGTTTAGTAGAATCAACAAAACCTGATGGCTGTTCCACATAGACTTCTTCCTTCAGATTTCCATTCAGAAAAGCTGACTTAACATCCATTTGGTATACTTTAAACCCTTGATAGGTTGCATAAGCAAGAAACATCCTTATGGCCTCCAGTCTGGCTACTGGAGCAAAGGTTTGATCAAAGTCAATACCTTCTTCCTGCTTATATCCCTTAGCAACCAGTCTAGCTTTGTTCTTCACAATAACTACATGTTCATCCATCTTGTTCCTAAAGATCCACTTAGTTCCTATAATGTTGTGGTCCTTGGGTTTAGGAACTAGCTCCCAGACTTTGCATCTTTTGAACTAGTTCAGCTCCTCTTGTATTGCCTCAATCCAATGAGGGTCTAGGATAGCTTCTTCAAATTTCTTTGGCTCTACTTGGGATAGAAAGCTGGAGTAGAGAACTGAACTTAGATTCATGCTTCTTGTTTGTACCCTTTGTCTAAGATCACTAATAATTTGATTGGCTGGATGATCTTTTAGATGTCTATTTGCTGGAGGCAGCCTGTCTTTAGGTTGTACACCTTCATTCTCTTCAACTTGCTGCACCCCTTGGTCTTCTTCTACATCAGGTGTATCTAGTACTCCCCCTGGACAACATCCACTATCATCTACTTGCTGACTTGTAGTAGAACCTTCTTCAATAGTAAGCTTGTCCATCTTCTCAGTCATACCTGTGGAGCTACATATACTTCTAGACAATTCATTGTTAATGAGTCTGGCTTCATCAAAAACTACATGAACAGACTCTTCTACAACTTGAGTAGTCAAGTTGTAGACTATATAAGCCTTACTGTTGTTGTTGTACCCAACAAAGATCCCCTCTTGGGATTTGGCAGCAAACTTGGTTAAGTAAGACTTACCATTGTTAAGTATATAACATTTACAACCAAAGATCCTGAAATAGGATAGATTTGGTTTTCTGTCTTTCACAATCTCATAGGGGGTCTTATTGTGGCTCTTAGTGATAGTAGCCCTATTAATTACATGACATGTAGTGTTTACTGCCTCAGCCCAGAAATATTCAGGGAGAGATGTGTCACTTAATAGGGTTCTACCAGCCTCAATCAAGGTTCTATTTTTCCTTTCAGCAATGCCATTTTGCTGAGGTGTTCTTGGTGAAGAAAATTCCTGAAAAATTCCAAATTCTTCACACAGTTTTGTCATACTGTCAGACTGAAATTCAGTACCATGATAACTTCTTATTTTGACCAATGTACTGTCTAACTCATTCTGAATTTGTTTGACAAAACTATAAAAGATACTAGGAGTTTCATATTTCTGTCTAAGGAAGAACACCCAGGAAAACCTTGAGTAGTCATCTGCAACCATAAATGTGTAGACCTTCCTACCTAGGCTGTGAACTAGCATAGGACCAAAGAGATCCATATGCAAGAGGTATAAGCACCTCACAACATCTTTGTTCTCAATGCTATTAAAGGTGGATCTAGTCTGCTTTCCCTTTTGACAAGCTGAGCATATGCCAACCTTTTTACACTTAACCTGAGGACCATTCCTCACTAACTCTTTACTATAGAGTTGACCAATTGTCTTATAATTAAGATGGGCTAGCCTCTTGTGCCATTTGACACAATGAGAGACTTTCTCATCAGCTACAAGACACACAAGAGAAACATTGTTCTCACATATAATGTCTAGACAATAAACATTTCTCTTCCTATAACCTGTCAGAATGATCATTTGATCATTTGACCTCCTAATATGACAACCATCTTTGACAAATGAGATGTCATATCCTAAATCACTCAGCTGACTTATACTAATGAGGTTGTGTTTCAAACCTTTAACATAAGCTACTTGAGTAATTGTAATAAGGTTGCTAGAAATGTTACCAAAGCCTTTGATGATTCCTTTTTCAGAACCACCAAAGGTGACTTTAGGACCATCCTTGATTGGTGTATAGTCCTTCAGCAATCCCCTAGTTCCAGTCATGTGCCTGGAACATCCACTGTCCAAGTACCATATTGGGGCATGGCCATTTGGACTCACCTACAAAACAGATTACTTTACCGTAGAATCCAAATAATTCTTGGGTCCTTGGTGCAAGTTAGTCTTACTCTTAACAAAACTACCTGTAGCATTTCTAGCAGGCAGTTTGCCACTCACCTTGGCATTTGAATTATGCCAACAATCTATGATAAAGTGGTCTATCTTGCCACAACACCAGCACTCAAATCTATTGTACCTTTATTTAGGTACAACCCTGGCTGTTTTGTCTACATCAGGTTTCTTGTTGAGTACTGGGGCTTTGCCCTTAGACTTGGAATGTACAGTCCTGGCAGGTTTAGTAAACCCCAATCCAGTTTTACCCTTTTGAGAAATGAACTCATCTATCAAAGGTAGAACAGACTTTGGTTTGGAAAACCTTGCTACTATATCTCTCTCTTTCTGAAGACTAATCTCCAGATTTCTGATTTGATCATTTTTAAATGTTATAGTCCCCATCTGAATAACAGTAATGTGCTTCAGTCTGGCTATTTTATTTAGTTTCTGATCAAGCAACTTGTCAAAATTTGTTGCAGTAACTTTAAGACTGGCAATCTCCTTAGCCTGAGTTTTGGCCAAGAGTTTGCTTTTCTTCAAAGCCTGCAACACTACTCTATATTCATCAATCAACTGATGAATGTCTCCTTCAGATTCAGATCCACTAACATCACTTGATGCTGATGTATCTGAATCTGACTCAGTACTAGAAATTGAACTAACAGAATAATTTTGTACCTGACTTGGTCCAGGCTGATCCTGGATTTTATCTCCTTTTGATAAGGCCATCAGTCCCTGACATTGATTGTCCTCTTGCTCATATATTGAGTTCATTAATTGTATGAACTCATCTTCCTCTTCTTCAGCAAACAGTCCAATATAAGCTTCAGCTTCTGAATATGATTCTGAAGATGACATATCAGACAGACTTTTGTCCTTCTTAGCAACAAAGGACCTTTCCTTTTTGCCCTTGATTTGAGTCTTCTACTTATCAGTTGACTCTTTCCTCTTCTCTGGACAGTCAGCAACAACATGTCCCTATCTTTTACAATAATAGCAAACTATCTTTGAGGATGTAGTTTTACTTAGCCTGGACTTTCTTCTTTCATTCTTTGATGACTTCTGTGAAGTGGATGACTTAGACCTCCACTGTTTCTTCTTAAGAAACTTCTGAAAATATCTAGTGAAAGCTGCAAAATCTTCATCACTCTCACTGCTTTCAGAATTCTTGCTTTCTGACTCATATGTCTCAGTCTCAGCAACTTTTGGAGGTGGAGATGCAGACTTACTTTTATATTTCCTAGTGGCTTCTGTCTTGAAAGCCACAGCTCTTTCTTTGTGCTCAATTCTGATAGTCTTTTCTTCCTCGTTTCTTACCATTAACTGCATCTCATATGATAACAGTTTTCCAAACAATATTGGAGGAGGAATGTCTGCTAATTTGGCCATTTCCCTTATGGCACAAATCTTGGTATCCCAGTCCTTAGTCAGGCATCTCAAGAACTTATCATTCAATTCATAGTTACTGAATTTTATTCCATAAGACATCAACTCATTGACAATCCTATAGAATTTCTTGTAGCACTCAGTTATACTATCAGACCTGTCTTGTCTGAAGCTTTCATACTCTTGATTCAATAAAGGCTTCCTGTCTTGTCTTACCTCTTCTGAACCCTCCATATAGACTATCAGTGTATCCCACATTTCCTTTGATGTTTTACAATGAATCAGATTCTGAAATGTGGCATCATCAATTGCACTTACTATTATATTCTGGGCCCTCTTGTCCATAGTGGCCAGAATAATCTCATCCTTGGTCATTTCAGAATAGTCTTTTGGAGTTCTCTGATTTGCATCTAACACAGATACTTTCATTGGCACATATGGCCCTTCTTTAACAGTAATATAAATTCAGGGGTCAGAGGCTTCCATAAACAGTCTAACCCTTTCTTTCCAAATGTCAAAGATCTCCTTCCTGCAGATTGGCAATTTTATGGATCCAAGCTCTTTGTGATTCTCTATTGAACCCATTTTCTTCATTCTTGATTATGCTGATTCTTCCTACAGGAACTTTACTCAGACTGTTATGTCCTTTTTGAGTAGCCTCGCTTTGATACCACTTGAAAGAACTAGTGCCTAAACACCTAGAGGGGGGGGGGGGTAAATAAGTGCACTTAATCTTTTTAAACTTTACAGGAAGACACACAGAATTATATGCAATTCTTCACAGCAATACAACACAACAATCACAGAATAAAGCACACACAGAGAACACATAGATTTTATAGTGGTTCCGCAAGGTCTGGGTACATCCACTTTCCCCCTTCGCCTATCTAGTAGTGTACTAGATTTGGCCCAACTTCTCCACTATTCCTCAGATCCTCAGATCTTACACTCAGAACCCCAAATAGGTTCCTACAGCACAGAGTGATCCCACTCTTACAACTCAGGCTCAAAAGCCCTACCACTCAGTCTTCACCAAGACCTACACTCAGCCTTCAATAAGGCCTACACTCAGCCCTCAACAAGGCCTACACTCAGAGAAATGAATCTCCTACACTCAGCCACACAGGCCCTACCACTCAGCCTTTATAATTTCAGGCTTACAACTCAGATCCCTTAGGATCCTACAAGAAATTAAAATTACAAAGTATATACCCACAACTCAGAATGAGAGTGAAGAGTTGATAGGTTTCTTGATGAGTTCTTGGAAGAACTTTGCTGAGATCAACCTCCCTTGGCTTTCTTCAAAGCTTCTTGAATTAGAACACAGTAGGGTTAAAACTCTATGCAGATGATCTTCAATCACTGCTGACTTAAGAATCAGATCTCAATCTGAAACTTTCTTCACAGCCTGGTTCAACAGCCGTCTTCTTAGAAGGAGCTCTATCTCTCCAAACTTCTTAGATCTTCTGAACACTTCAATTTATTGATGCAAATCCTCTTAGATGTCATTTCTATTGAAGCAATAAGCCTTTATATAAGCCTTCTTCATGGTGACCGGCTGATCCGGTTTCTAACGATCTTCTGACAGCTCTGAAAGTTGCAGTAGAATGGCTGGAATGGCAGCTGTCAAGTCATCCAGTCACTTCTTGAATTTTTTGTAACTGTCTGAAAGTGTCGAGACAGTCAGTCTTTAAGTGTCGACACAAATTGACCAAGTGTCGACACAAGTAGACTAAGTGTCGACACTAGCCTTCATGGTGTCGACACAACTCCTTGTGTTGTAGAAATTACTTCTCGACACTGCTTCTTTAGAATGTGTCGACACTGATTATGGGTGTCGACACAAGTCCTTCTTCTTCAATACTTAGTTGATTTCTGCTAAGTGTCGACACAACTCCTTTGTGTCAACACATCTTCTTGTGTTGAGACTTGCTAAGTATCGACACATCTTCTTGGTGTCGACACATGCCTTCTGTGTTGATACTTTTGCTGAGTGTCGACACAACTCCTTTGTGTTGACACTTGTACTTGGACTTTGAAATTTGCGGAGTGTCGACACAGCCTCCTAGTGTCGACACATCTTCTTTTGTTGAGACTTTTGCTGAGTGTTGACACATCTTCTTTGTGTCGACACTTGTACTTAAACTCTGTTGAAGTTTGCTGAGTGTCGACACAGCCTCCTAGTGTCGACACATCTTCTTGTGTTTTGACTTTTGCTGAGTGTCGACACATCTCCTTTGTGTCGACACTTGTACTTAAACTCTGTTGAAGTTTGCTGAGTGTCGACACAACCTCCTAGTGTCGACACTCTTGATGTCGACAAAGTTCCTCTGGGTGTCGACACTGCTTCTAAGTGTCGACACAGATTCTTTAGATATTTCTTCATTGAGTGTCGACACAGTCTGTATGTGTCGACACTTTCCTTCTGGTGTCGACTCTGCATTCCTGGTTTCGACACAATTACTCCAAGTGTCGACACTGCTTCTCTGGGTGTCGACACAAGTCTTCTTAAGTGTCGACACTTTTCTTCTAGGTGTCGACACATGGACTTAGAAACTTTTAAGCTTTCCCTGCATTTACTTAACCTGCACAAGGTAACTCAAAATACATCAAATACACCTTGATGTATATCATTGAGTAGGGTGAGGCTTCTTCAAATCAGGTACATTTTTTCCAATGTACCCAACAAGGCCATGTACCCTTTTTAGTGTATTTGGGGTTTCATTCCTATTGTGCGGATGTGGACATTCATGGATATGGATTTAAGATTTGGGTTCTTTCAACTTTAAAAGTTTCCGCTAGAATGCTCTGTGTAGGACGAGTAGTCGTAATTGGATAGTTTGAATATTCTTGTGTAACCCTTCCGTTTGTCTGTGGTATATGGTGTCGGGTTCCAGCTGGACCTTCTGTTATATGTCATGCGACGGATGGGGGTGTTACACGCAATTTCCAATTAACCCTGCAACTTGGACAAAAATATCAGCAGATATGCACACGATCAGTGGTGCATGACCGGTGGTCGTGCGCACTGAATCCACTGATCGTGCGATTGGCTAAGACAGAACTGGGGAAAATGAGAATGTAATGCGCACGATCAGTGGCGCACGACCAGTGGTCGTGCGCAGTGAGTCCATTGATCGTGCGCAGTGTTCCTGTATCATTGGGGTCTCTCGAGCGGTTCCGGAGCACGCACATGACCCATGCATCAGCAAAAGAGGCAGATAGGCCACCAAAAGTGCACACCACATTCTAAAGACACGGCTAGAGAACAAGTAAAACAAACGGAAATACAAAAACATATAATGCACACAGAAAACGGGCCTAAAGTTCACTTAATCATGAAATAGGCAAGTAAGCAAATATAAGCAGTTATAGCTCCAAGTGCAGTGCTAAGATGATAAAACTGGCCCAGATAAGTCCAAAAATCAGTGTAATATTTGGACACATCAGAAATCAGAAGAGGGTGATTCATGTCATGAGGCTTGACAAATAAGGAAGTCTAAGGTGGTCCACTGCGGTGAGGTGTGTTTCCTTATGGGAAGCGGTGTGGTTTGTATGTTGTATGTGTCACAACCCGCATTTTCTCCACGGTAAAAAAAATGTATCAGAGTAGGAGAAAACACGCGCCGTGATGCCACGTCGTGCAGGGGATAACTGCACACGCTCAGGCAAAACTCCAAACGTTAGATTTTTAGGAAAATGATTAATTAAGTATGAAAGGAAATCAGTAATGTTGAATGGCCGTATCCCTCGGCTCGGTGGATCAGCTAGTCCACAGTTAAAACTATATTTATACGCAGCAGAAATTACTTTGGTTCAATTAACTTGACACCCTAAATGAGCATAAGTATCCCCGGGGGACGACTTATACGTGCATGACTCTAAGGTGAATATAATAGGTATGAAAAATAGTATTTTACGTTGAGGAAAAGTAGTGTCTTTGAATTAGAAACATGTTATGCATGGGGTTACATATAATAATACTTTTAGGTTTCAAAATATCTAACATGCAACCTAGCATAAATCCTTCCCAGAAGCAAGTAACCAACCTCAAATAGGCAACACAGCAGTTTAAATTCATATTCAGCATCACAAAAAGCCACCAGTGGGTGCCAACAACCTGACACGAACCCACTGGCGAGTATGTATGTCTATACGGAAGAGTAAAGAACTACCTCACAACCAACGGGGATCAGCAATCTCAGCTACCCTAGAGGCCACCAATAAGCCCCTCCAAAGAACTAGCCGCTGAACCGGCTACAACCTCGACCTGAGGCATTCAAGAAAAGAACACCTCAGCAAGGAATCAATCAAAAGTAATTAGAGCAATAGGTAAATGAGCAATAAGATGAAGGGTTTACCAACCCGGCAACAAGCTGCTATAAGAAAAGAAAAAGGGAAAGGGCAGCAAGAAAGGAGTACTGTCTAAAACACCGCAGGGCACACCAAGGGTGAGCATTAAAACCAACATGCCCTACCAATAAATCCTGCAACAGCATCAAGACATATACATATGCCAAAAGAAAGGAAAGCATAAACAGGAAAGGGACTAACAGTCCTAACACGTGGGTAAGTGGCAGTGGTCGAACATGTGTCTGATTGTATAGCTAGAATCAGACCCAAAAAGGGCTAAGGGGTCAAACAGTGGCAGCTTTAGGGTCCCACACACACCAACCCAAACCGGGGCAAAAGGCGGTGGCCACAGCTCTCCACATAAAACCACCCCTCTAGAGGCCACCAAACTCCACCACCTGCCATGACCCAAGAGTCGGCATGCAGAAATTTGCCGACCACCCAAAGCACCCCCCCCCCCCCCCAGGGAAAAAGTCATTATAACAATCCTAAGAAACACACGAACCCAAGGCAAAACGTCGGGTCCTACCGACGCGGCCTTGCACACCTAACCAAACCAACCCCGAGTCTACCTGAACCCAAACCAAGCGCAGCACCAGTGTCGACACGATGTGTCGACACCTCGACAAGCCGGCGTCGACACAAGGTGTCGACACAACCACGGCTGGTGTCGACACCAAGTGTCGACACCACTGCAGCCAGTGTCGACACATGGTGTCGACACTGCCACTGCTGGTGTCGACACCAAGTGTCGACACCACTGCAGCCAGTGTCGACACATGGTGTCGACACTGCCACTGCCGGTGTCGACACCAAGTGTCGACACCACGACTGGCCGGTGTCGACACCAAGTGTCGACACCAAGACTGGCCGGTGTCGACACCAAGTGTCGACACCAAGACTGGCCGGTGTCGACACCAAGTGTCGACACCAAGACTGGCCGGTGTCGACACCAAGTGTCGACACCAAGACTGGCCGGTGTCGACACCAAGTGTCGACACCAAGACTGGCCGGTGTCGACACCAAGTGTCGACACCAAGACTGGCCGGTGTCGACACCAAGTGTCGACACCAAGACTGGCCGGTGTCGACACCAAGTGTCGACACCAAGACTGGCCGGTGTCGACACAACAGTGTCGACACCCCAATTGGCTACAGGAGCCAGATCCAGCAAACGACCAAAAACGGGAACGGGGAAATTCTCTTCTCTCTCGAGACGACCTCCATCGGCAATGGTAACTACTCGACCTAGATCGAACCAAATTTGTCCCTAATAGACGAAATCCCTCAGGAAAACTGAGATTAACTGGACCTTCCTATACTAACCACGACATGATTGGGAACGAGGCCTAGCTTACACCTCAGATCTAAACAAAAGAGATAAAAGATTAAATCAAAAGAAGGCAAAGATCAACAAGGCAAGGATGAGGGTACATCACTTGCCTCAATACCAGAAAAGCCTGGCCGGCGGCAACCCCCATTCTCGGATCTAGCCGCAGAGCACCAGCTGAGGAGCAGAAAAAGTGCAGATCCAGGCGAGGGCAGTCCAGATCCACTCTCGAAACCAAGATCCGACCGCAAAAACTCCAGGAAAACGGCGTCCGAAGGCTAGGGTGGCCGGCGATTCCCTCCCTCTCGCACAGGCGACGGCTTCAATCAAGAAGAGAAACAGGAAAAAAAAAGAAAAAAAAAGACAAGAGGGACCCCAGCCCTAAAACTGACCCAAGACAAAATATCAGCAGTAATAACAATAAACAACAATACATAATAATTACTATTTACACCCAATATCAAAACAACCCGAAACCCGAAACTTCTCGGAAAAAGACGAAATTTACGCCGCAGCTAAAAACCCACGCTACGAACGCAACTACGAAGTCGAAATTAACATTCGACGAACAAAACCCGGGATAACGCCTCCCGAAGCCAAAACCCAAGCATTCCCTAAGAGGCCCAACCGAGTCATCAAAAAGACTCCGGCTAGCTGGGGAATCTTGCTAACAGGCTACAAACAGGCTACACAGGGAACCCTAAGAGCTAAAACCACGCTCTACGACGGCACAAAGCCGGGAAATACGCCATCGCAATGCCAGCCAAAAAATCAAACAAAGCACAGAAAAACCGGGGGCGTTACAGCCACCCCCCCTAAAAGAAAATTTCGCCTCGAAACTTTACTCACAACACCCCTATAAAGAAGGAGAGAGAAAAAGCCAGGAAAGGGATAAATAAACAACAAAATAGAACATACCAAGTACAAGATCAGGGAAATAGATGAGGGTGAGCCTCCCTCATAGCCGACTCCAACTCCCAAGTCGCGCTTTCCACATCTTGATTCCTCCGTAAAACCTTAACCATCGGAATAGTCTTCTTCCGCAACGCCCGAACTTGAGAATCCAGAATGCGAACAGGCACCTCCACATAAGAAAGATTCGGCTCCAACTGAGGCACATAATCCAAAACCTGCCTGCCATTCATCACACATTTTCGCAGCTGACTGACGTGAAAGACATTATGTACGCCAGGGAAATTTGCGGGCAAATCCAGCCTGTAGGCTGATACCCCAATCCGCTCAACAATCGGAAACGGCCCCACGTACCTCGGGTCCAACTTCCTATTCTTGGCAAACCGCTTGACTCCAATCAACGGGTAGACCTTTAAGAACACCGAGTCCCCCACAGTAAATTCTAAGTCCGATCTACGCCGATTGGCGTTCTTCTCATATCTTTCCTGGGCTATCCGATGCTTTTCCCGAATAAGCTTCACAGCGGTCTCCATCTCCTCAAGCGCTTCTGGACCCAACAAAGGTCCCTCGCCAAGCTCAGCCCAAAACAAGGGAGTCCTGCAGCGCCTCCCATACAAAGCTTCAAAAGGAGCCATTTGCAAGCTTTCTTGATAACTGTTGTTGTATGCAAATTCCATAAGCCGCAAGCGCTCGTCCCACGCTCCTCCGTGGTCCATAATATAGCATCGGATCATATCTTCCACAATCTGATTTACTCGCTCCGTCTGACCGTTGGTCTGCGGATGATAAGCTGTGGAATATCTCAAATCTGTACCCAACCCTTCTTGAAGACTCTTCCAAAAACGAGACGTGAACCTGGAGTCTCGATCTGATATGATACTTACGGGTACACCATGCAATCTGACAACCTCTTCCAGATACAGCTCAGCTATCTTCCTCATCGGATAATCGATCTTAAACGGTACGAAATGAGCGATCTTCGTCAATCTGTCTACAATTACCCAAACTGAATCATGCCCCTTAGGAGATCTCGGTAAGCCGGTAATGAAATCCATCGAGATACTCTCCCACTTCCACATCGGAATCTCCAAGGGAGTCAGCTTGCCACCAGGCCTCCCATGGTCGGCTTTCACACGCCTACAAGTGAAACACTCCGAAACAAATCTGGCTATGTCCTTCTTCATCCCGTACCACCAGGTAATTTGTTTTAGATCATGATACATCTTGGTAGACCCTGGATGGTAGGCAACACTGGATCCGTGGGCGTCTCTGCACACCATATCCCGGATATCTCCAACTGCGGGGATGCAAAACCTGCCATGGTACTTCAAGGTACCCACATCATCTATAGAGAAGTCTGGTAATTCACCCTTCTCAGCTCGAAGATACAAATGCAGAAGATCGGGATCGTCCTTCTGATGCAGTCTCGTAAGCGTAATCCACGAAGGTTCTGCTACTGCCATGCTACTCTGCGAATCACAGCTTCCCACAGAAATGTCCATTAACAGAAACTCTTCCACTAGACGTTCGGCGGAAAGATTAAAGATCTTACCTGACTTCCGACTCAGGGCATCGGCCACCACATTTGCCTTGCCTGGATGATACTGAATTTCAACATCATAGTCGGCCACGTACTCTAACCACTGCCGCTGGCGCAGATTCAATTCTTTCTGAGTGAAGACATACTTCAAACTCTTATGGTCCGTGAAAATCTTGCACTGCGCGCCATATAGCAAATGCCTCCACAATTTCAACGCATAGATCACCGCTGCAAACTCCAGGTCATGCATAGGGTAGTTCCTCTCGTGAGTCTTTAGCTGCCTCGACCCATACGCAATCACCTACCCGCCCTGCATCAATACGCAGCCCAGACCGACATGCGACGCATCCACATAAATATCATACTCACTGCCATCCGTAGGTAAAGACAAAATTGGAGCCGAACATAGCCTTCTTTTTAGTTCCTCAAAAGCCTTCTCACACTTGTCATCCCATATAAAGGCTACATTCTTCTGCGTCAACTTGGTCAACGGCGCAGACAAGGTAGAGAAACCTTCCACAAATCTTTTATAATAACCAGCCAAACCCAAGAAGCTTCTGATCTCTTTGGGGGTAACAGGTCTCGCCCATTCCATAACCGCAGCGATCTTCTCTGGGTCTACCGATATTCCCTCCTGATTAATCACGTGACTAAGAAAAGAAACTTGAGGTAACCAAAATTCACATTTGTTCAGCTTGGCGTACAACTTATGGTCCCTCAGAGTCGCCAAGACCAGCCGCAAATGTCGATCATGCTCTTCTGCATCCTTAGAATACACCAAAACATCGTCTATAAAGACAATCACAAACTTATCTAGAAAATCCTTGAAAACTCTGTTCATCAAATCCATAAAAGCTGAGGGCGCATTAGTCAAACCGAATGACATAACCAAAAACTCAAAATGCCCATGACGAGAGCGGAACGCCGTCCGCGGAACATCTGACTCCCGAATCCTCAACTGGTGATAGCCCGAACGAAGATCTATCTTGGAAAACACGGCACTACCACGCAGTTGGTCAAACAAATTGTCGATTCGCGACAAAGGGTACCTGTTCTTAATAGTAACCTTGTTCAGCTCTCTATAGTCGATGCATAACCTCATCGACCCATCCTTCTTTTTAACGAACAACACTGGCACACCCCAAGGCGAAGAACTTGGCCTTATAAAGCCTTTTTCCAATAACTCATCCAGCTGAACTCGCAACTCTTCCAGCTCTCGCGGGGCCATCCGGTACGACGCCTTAACGATAGGACGCGTACCTGGCTCCAAATCTATTGCAAACTCGACATCTCGGTCGGGTGGAAGACCGGGAAGATCGTCGGGAAACACATCAGAAAAGTCACGCACCACAGGAATCTCTTCCAAACGGGGCACACTAACAATCGACCCTACCAGAGAAACCACACAGGCAAAACAGCCAGAAACAAGCAACTTCCGAGCACGCACCGCAGAAATGATTGGAGACTCCTGGAGAGAATACCCATAAACACTCCCTGGCCGACCGTTGTCTTTGACGAAGTCGAAGCGCTTACCCTTGCACTGGATCACAGCATCTTACCTTGACAACCAGTCCATGCCCAAAATAACGTCAAAGTCCTCCAGGTCAATCACCTTCAAATCTGCCTTGGCTAGATAATCTCCCAACAAAATTGGACAATCTAGGACACCCAGGTCCGTAACCACAGAGTCACCGGAGGGGAACTTAATGCAGAAGGCACCACCAACACGATCTAGGCCCAGACTGAACCGCTCCATAAAGGCTCTAGCCACAAACGAGTGGGTAGCGCCAGAATCGAAGAGAACGCGCGCCCAGCGGTTCTTTACCTTAAATCGCCCTACGAATTGCACAAACATCTAAGGCAACAAGCGCTAAAACGAAACTACGACCAAAAATGGAACGTAACGAAACGACTGGGGAGGAGTCGAACCTGAGATAACCTGGGTCGAGGTCTGCGCTTCGTCTGCCGAGAGCACATTTAGCTTTCCTTTTCCTTTATCCACTTACTGAGGCGGTGGCAGAGCCTGGAGGGGAACTGGCTGCAGAATAGACTGGGTCTGTGGGCACCTTGTCTTAAGATGACCCTTCTGGCCGCACTGAAAATAGACCTTATCTTTTAGCCAACAACGGGCAGCCTCGTGCCCCTTCCTTCCACACAAGGCACACACAAAGTCTCCCCTGGAAGTGCCCTGAATCGCGTGCACCTGTTCCTTCTTCTTCACTCCCAACCTTTTGAAACACTTCTCAAAGGGGTGGCCTGGCCGGCCACAAAAGCTACAAATCTCTTTGACTTTCTTTCTTGCGACAACATCAGGTTCCTGAGGGCTCTTCCCTCCACCGGACTTCCGCTTATCTTTCCTTAACTGCTGGCCTCTATTCTAAGCATTCTCAATGGCCTCAACTCTCAAAGCAGCTTCAACCGCACTGGCGTAACTGACTGCTCCATAGGCATTCGCTAACTGTTGAATGTCGCTTCTTAATCCACCCAGAAATCGCTTAACTCGGTCTGCCTCAACACTCACCAGACCCGGAGCAAACCGACTCAACTTACTAAACTCAATCTCATACTCACTAACCGTGAGTTTCCTCTGCTTTAAGTGAAGAAAGTCATTCATTAGCCAGTCCCGTTCGACTGAAGGCAGAAACTTATTTAACAACAGCACCTTAAATGACTCCCAAGTGCAACCTGCCACTAAGCTCTCTTTCTCCCTCAGCCACCAATTCTTTGCTAAGCCCTTGAGCTGGTAGGCAGCGAGAATCACTCTCTGATCGTCCGTAATCCCCGAGTACGAGAACATTTCCTCAATGGTAATCAGCCAGTCATCCAAAATCATGAAATCTGCCTGCCCATCATAGGTAGGGGGTCTCAGCCGCTGAAACTGGGATATGAACGCCATCTCCGGAGGCACTACAACCAAAGGCACAGGAGGAGCAGGAGGGGCAGGGACAGCTACCCCCTTTGCGGGGTTCTGAGCTCTCGGGGGCTGTCCCGCCACAACTGCTACAAGGGACTGAATCTGAGCCTGCATAGCCACTACCTGCCTCGATAACTCCTCATTACTCTGCCGCAAGCTTTCTACCAACGCATCGCTCTGCGCTCCTGACGTCTCACCCTCGGATTGGGGGGTCGATCTCGTCGCAGGACGTCTCGCCATCCTAAAATCGCACAAACTTTAGACAAACCCTAGCCCAACAACTAGAACAAAACTACCTAGTACAGACAAACACACTTGAATATGAACTTCAACTGCAAAACTTGCTCTGGGAGTTGTTTTTTTTACCATGATGATGTTATGCTTATCCTAAGATGGTTCACCACCATCATACTAACTCATGTGCCTAAACCATGAATGCATGCATTTGTATTCCTTTTTTACTCAAAACCATGTGTGTACATATGTCATCTTGCAAATCTTTGGCTTGGCACGCTGTGCTTATGAAATGATATGCTATGCATGATGTGATATGCATCCTAAAAAGGCCTTAGTGCATGCCATGAGCGGCGTACATATGAAAATGTTATGCATCCCATACTACATAACATTCCCATGTAACGAGAAAAGGAAACGTGCTAGCCGCATTCATGTGGTGAGGTTATGCATCCCATACTACATAACCCTCACATGTTGCCTCCTATGGTGGATCCATATACAAACACATATTATGCATCACATACTACATAATATGCCCTGTATACTTCTTCATGCTCATGAGTGTAGTGTTCGTGCTTCGGCCAAGACGTGCTGATGACATATCAGTGTGTGGATGGTATGATGCTAAACACTAATGCAGACAAGGGAAAGCTTGCCCAACCATTTGTCAAGCAACCTCCCTCTGATACCAACTGTCACAACCCGCATTTTCTCCACAGTAAAAAAAAACGTATCAGAGTAGGAGAAAACACGCGCCGTGATGCCACGTCGTGTAGGGAATAACTGCACACGCTCAGGCAAAACTCCAAACGTTAGATTTTTAGGAAAATGATTAATTAAGTATGAAAGGAAATCAGTTATGTTGAATGGCCGTATCCCTCGGCTCGGTGGATCAGCTAGTCCACAGTTAAAACTATATTTATACGCAGCAGAAATTACTTTGGTTCAATTAACTTGACACCCTAAATGAGCATAAGTATCCCCGGGGGACGACTTATACGTGCATGACTCTAAGATGAATATAATAGGTATGAAAAATAGTATTTTACGTTGAGGAAAAGTAGTGTCTTTGAATTAGAAACATGTTATGCATGGGGGTACATATAATAATACTTTTAGGTTTCAAAATATCTAACATGCAACCTATCATAAATCCTTCCCAGAAGCCAGTAACCAACCTCAAATACGCAACACAGCAGTTTAAATTCATATTCAGCATCACAAAAAGCCACTAGTGGGCGCCAACAACCTGACACGAACCCACTGGCGAGTATGTATGTCTATACGGAAGAGTAAAGAACTACCTCACAACCAACGGGGATCAACAATCACAGCTACCCTAGAGGCCACCAATAAGCCCCTCCAAAGAACTAGCCGCTGAACCGGCTACAACCTGGACCTGAGGCATTCAAGAAAAGAACACCTCAGCAGGGAAACAATCAAAAGTAATTAGAGCAATAGGTAAATGAGCAATAAGATGAAGGGTTTACCAACCCGGCAACAAGCTGCTATAAGAAAAGAAAAAGGGAAAGGGCAGCAAGAAAGGAGTACTGTCTAAAACACCGCACGACACACCAAGGGTGAGCATTAAAACCAACATGCCCTACCAATAAAGCCTGCAACAGCATCAAGACATATACATATGCCAAAAGAAAGGAAAGCATAAACAGGAAAGGGACTAACAGTCCTAACACATGGGTAAGTGGTAGTGGTCGAACATGGGTCTGATTGTATAGCTAGAATCAGACCCAAAAAGGGCTAAGGGGTCAAACAGTGGCAGCTTTAGGGTCCCACACACACCAACCCAAACCGGGGCAAAAGGCGGTGGCCACAGCTCTCCACATAAAACCACCCCTCTAGAGGCCACCAAAATCCACCACCTGCCACGACCCAAGAGTCGGCATGCAGAAATTTGCCGACCACCCAAAGCACCCCCCCTAGGGAAAAAGTCATTCTAACAATCCTAAGAAACACACGAACCCAAGGCAAAACGTCGGGTCCTACCGACGCGGCCTTGTACACCTAACCAAACCAACCCCGAGTCTACCTGACCCCAAACCAAGCGCAGCACCAGTGTCGACACGATGTGTCGACACCTCGACAAGCCGGCGTCGACACAAGGTGTCGACACAACCACGGCTGGTGTCGACACCAAGTGTCGACACCACTGCAGCCAGTGTCGACACATGGTGTCGACACTGCCACTGCTGGTGTCGACACCAAGTGTCGACACCACTGCAGCCAGTGTCGACACATGGTGTCGACACTGCCACTGCCGGTGTCAACACCAAGTGTCGACACCACGACTGGCCGGTGTCGACACCAAGTGTCGACACCAAGACTGGCCGGTGTCGACACCAAGTGTCGACACCAAGACTGGCCGGTGTCGACACCAAGTGTCGACACCAAGACTGGCCGGTGTCGACACCAAGTGTCGACACCAAGACTGGCTAGTGTCGACACCAAGTGTCGACACCAAGACTGGCCGGTCTCGACACCAAGTGTCGACACCAAGACTGGCCGGTGTCGACACAACAGTGTCGACACCCCAATTGGCTACAGGAGCCAGATCCAGCAAACGACCAAAAATGGGAACGGGGAAATTCTCTTCTCTCTCGAGACGACCTCCATCGGCAATGGTAACTACTAGACCTAGACCGAACCAAATTTGTCCCTAATAGACGAAATCCCTCAGGAAAACTGAGATTAACTGGACCTTCCTATACTAACCACGGCATGATCGGGAACGAGCCCTAGCTTACACCTCAGATCTAAACAAAAGAGATAAAAGATTAAATCAAAAGAAGGCAAAGATCAACAAGGCAAGGATGAGGGTACATCACTTACCTCAATACCAGAAAAGCCTGGCCTGTCGGCAACCCCCATTCTCGGATCTAGCCACAGAGCACCAGCTGAGGAGCAGAAAAAGTGCAGATCCAGGTGAGGGCAGTCCTGATCCACTCTCGAAACCAAGATCCGACAGCAAAAACTCCAGGAAAACATCGTCCGAAGGCTAGGGTGTCCGTCGATTCCCTCCCTCTCGCACAGGCGACGGCTTCAATCAAGAAGAGAAACAGGAAAAAAAAGAAAAAAAAAAGACAAGAGGGACCCCAGCCCTAAAACTGACCCAAGACAAAATATCAGCAGTAATAATAATAAACAACAATACATTATAATTACTATTTACACCCAATATCAAAACAACCCAAAACCCGAAACTTCTCGAAAAAAGACGAAATTTACGCCGCAGCTAAAAACGCACGCTACGAACGCAACTACGAAGTCGAAATTAACATTCGACGAACAAAACCCGGGATAACGCCTCCTGAAGCCAAAACACAAGCATTCCCTAAGAGGCCCAACCGAGTCATCAAAAAGACTCCGGCTAGCTGGGGAATCTTGCTAACAGGCTACAAACAGCTACACAGGGAACCCTAAGAGCTAAAACCACGCTCTACAACGACACAAAGCCGGGAAATACGCCATCGCAACGCCAGCCAAAAAATCAAACAAAGCACAGAAAAACCGGGGGCGTTACAGTATGAGGTGGTTCGCCATCTGTGTTGATGATGAACCCTTAAGTGTTGATTACGTATTTTTCGGATAAAGTCCGAAAACTTAATGCGGTTAAAACTCCAAAAATATGTGAGATTCACGCGGCGCCCCGGGCGGTTTGTTTAAGTAGAAAAGCGGATTGTGATTTTTATTTAAGAAAACGGGGCGCGCGTATTTATTTGGATATAAAACGGATGTGATCGAGTTTTAATGAAAGGAGGCAAGTGCACCTATCGTGAGTAGTACAGGATATTCCGGGTGGAATATCGAGATCGTATTGTTCTCGGGGTCGATTCGATTATTTCTACTCTTCACTCGAGGGGACTATTATTTTACCGATAATTAACTTGTCGGGTTAAATTTTATATATAATAAAAAGACAAAAAATGGCAGAAATAAAATAAAAGCATGAAGGTTGTGCCGATGCAGAGATTAGCTCGAGGGCACCGAATAAAATTAGAACTAAAATAGACTTTTAATAAAAAAGAGATCATAAGTTTCTAATTAATTAAGGCGGAGACTTGGCCGTGGAGATTCCACTAGAATGAGCTCACTTAACTCTAGGACTATTGCTCAGCTGAACGCTAAGACTATTCGACCGAACGTTAGTCCGACGAAGGATTCCTCTTAACGCCCGCATTACGCTAAGAACCCCGCTATTGGGTGGGAAACCCAATCCGGTAGAGTTGGCGCGCCTCCTCTCTCAAGGGTTAGCGCGGAACTCTCTTTGCGAAGGGGTGATCTGTCCATACGCACGACCTCTCGGCTAGCGTATGGAAAACAGAAATAGGGCCCACACATCGATATGTGGTCCTACGCGTCGTTAACCCCGGGCAAACCTTAAGTAATTAATTAATTAGAAAAATTAGACCTTTAATTATTTTAAGCTATTTTATTTGTCCCAATGCTCTTTGATACTGAGGGCTAAGAATGATTAGCCACTCATCGGAATGTGGACGGCTTGCGAGGAAAGAAGAAAATAAAGCAGAAAAGGAAAGCAGTAAATGAAAGCGATAAAAGAAAGCTGTAAAGGAAAACAAAAAATTGCAAGTCCTACTCAAACAAGTAGGACTAAAAAAAGATGTAAATTGCAAGTCCCGGCGCAAATGCGTGGGCGGGAGAAAGAAAGCGAGTTCTACTCAAACGAGTAGGACTAAATAAATGCAACACACGCACACACTCGACAGAAAGTAAAACTCACGCACACACACGACATAATTGAAAACACACACACACAAAGCCTACTCAAATGTGGAGGGAAAAATAAATGCAGGTCCTACTCAAACGAGTAGGGGAAAATAAATGCACTCACTCTACGAAAAGTAAAACACACGCACTAGACATAAAGTAAAAACTCACGCACAAAACAGGAAATTAAACACACTCCACACACTCTACTTGAATGAAATAAAGCAAAGCTCCATTTAATTCTTAAAGAGTAGGCGGAAATAAATGCGCACACAACAGAAATGTAAAAAAAACTAAGTTATCAAAAAATTAAAACGACTGCATTTCTACCGCTAGAATGCGGTAGAAATGCGTAAAAAGTGAAAATAAAAATTAAACGAGCGAAAAATTTTGCAAATAAACACAAATTGCAAGTGCTCGAAAACTTAAAACAACTATATTATCATTCCTATAACTCCGTAAAAATGCTATAAAAGTGCGAAGAAAGGGAAAAGAACGAAAAAGTTTTATGAAATAAAAAGAAAAAAAGCTAAGTTAAAAAAAAGAAAAACACTTTGAAAACGGTTTTACGGATCTATAGGGATGAATTAGAAACTATAAAAATCCTAAGCTATCAAAAGCTAATGAAATGAAAACATAACAACTACATATCCAAAAAAAAACATAACATTTACTCTCATACACACACACGCACGTATAAAAAAGAACGAAAAAATTAAGTTAAATCAAAATGAAAAATAAGATTGCTTAAGAGTGTGTTGCTTAGACTCATTCCAACACCATATAAAGAGACGAAAATAACACATTTTATTAAGTAAAAACACGGTTACAAAGGAACGAAAACAAAAAGCTAAAGAGAGGGGGAGAAAATATCCCTTACAAAGCATTGGAATTCATCCCAACAGCATAACTCCTAAGCAAAATGGATCCAAAAGGGGAACAGGATTACAAGCAGAAAACATCTATTTATAGAGAAAAACTTCATGTGACACGCCCTCTGACACGGGCGTGTCCGGGGGCGTGTCAGTACTATTCCTGATGGCGGCCGTCGATTTGACGGGAAACTGGACTTCGGGCTTGATAGGTGTGTAACAGCCCAAAATTCTGAAACAGGAAAATTTGGGTGACACGGCCTGGGACACGGGCGTGTCCCAGGCGTGTCAGGTGACATGGCCTGCGACACGGGCGTGTCGCAGGGCGTGTCGAGGTTGTGTCGACGATTGGGTTTTGTCTCGACGATTTCTGGTCTCGACGATCCGTCGAGAGGAGGCACACGGCCCAGGACACGGGCGTGTCCAAGGCCGTGTCGCATTCTCGACGAGTTTTTCTCGATGATCGTCGAGTGTCCGAGAAGTGCGTGTCGAGTGTTGAACACGGCCTGTGACAAGGGCGTGTCACAGGGCGTGTCAAATCAGGCGACGAACTCAGCCCGCCGAAGGATTTCGACAGGCGTGTCTTTGTGCCGTGTCTAGGCACACGGCCTGGGACACGGGCGTGTCACAGGCCGTGTGAAGTCTCGGGATGATTTGGGATTTTTTTTCCCCCAGGTACACGGCCACAGACACGGGCGTGTCTGAAGGCGTGTTGGTGACACGGCCCATGACACGGGCGTGTCCCGTGGCGTGTCACTGGTTTGGATAAGTCGGTTGACCACCGCTTGAGGCACACGGCCTGGCACACGGCCGTGTTCGAGGCCGTGTCGGGTCAAAATCTGTGTTTTTTGGCAGAATCATGGCCGTCCATTCCTTCAGTCTGGATCCAAGGGCTGAAAGCTCTTCTTCTTTTTCCTTAAGGGCCGAAGTCAGAGAATTACTTCTCATTTTCTTTGGCCTTCATCTTTCTTCAAGAGAGAGAAAGAGAGTGAGAAAGGAGTAGGAAGAAGGGAAGGGGGCTGCTGTTGGTGGTGCTGCGGTTTACCGACGAGAGATCCGAAGCCAGCGTTGCGGAGGAAGCGCTCTTGCGAGTCTTGCAAGCTAGCTTGGAGGCCATGGCACCGAAGCGATCGTCAAGGGTAACGACTTTTCTTCCTAGCCATGTGAAGGCTTCCTTTTTGCATATTTTGTGTGATTTCCCCCACCAAGAGGTGGCTGATTTTGGAATCTATGGGTGGATGCTTGAAATCCCCTTTGTGTTGCATATAGATCCGGAAATGGAGTACGGAATAGGCATGCTGTGTGAAGCCCATCTGGACAGGTTGGTCTGGATTGGTGATGTTGCATACGAACCGGAGAAGACTCCGTGATAAACGTGTAGTGTTAAGGAGTCTACGGGTTATACCTGCGAAAAGGAGTAGCAGGAAGTACTGGGGTGGTAGCCCAGGAAAATAGCCATGTGATATGTTGGGTCCAACCTGTGAATGAGGCACAGGAAGTACTGGTGGGACCAGGAAAGGCCCTTTTTGTGATGCTTGATGTCATAGGGTGTCCACCTGTGGAGCGAGTCACAGGAAGTACTGGTGTGCCCAGGAAAGACCCCTGACATTTGTACTTATGCGGTGTCCACCTATGGAGAGAACCACAGGAAGTACTGGTGCGCCCAGGAAAGACCCGCTGTTGCTGTGAGGAAATGGGTATAGTGTGTAATGCCACGAAACTCAAAGGAGCAGAGGGGAATAATTTGGGCCAGTTTGAGTTCTGGCTGCAGGCACACGGCCTGGGACACGGGCGTCTCCCAGGGCATGTCAAGCCTGTGTCGACACTAAGGCGTGAAGTCGACACTTTGGTCTCGACATTGTGTCGAGACTGGGCACACGGCCTGCGACACGGGCGTGTCGCATGGCGTGTCGACCCGTGTCGACACTTAGCCGTGAAGTCGACACAGTGCTTCGACATTGTGTCGAGACACGGCACACGGCCTGCGACACGGGCGTGTCGCAGGGCGTGTCAACCCGTGTCGACACTCGTCCCGCGAAGTCGACACTTTGGTGTCGACAGTGTGTCGAGACATGGCACACGGCCTGCGACACGGGCGTATCGCAGGGCGTGTCGACCCGTGTCGACACTTAGCCGCGAAGTGCCGAGACCTTGTACACGGCCTGGAGCCCAGGCGTGTCAAGGTGACACGGGCAAGGACACGGGCGTGTCCTAGAACCCGTGCAGTGCTCGGGTTGAAAACGGGAGAAAATCATGGGGTACACGGCCAGCTACACGGCCGTGTCAGGTGGAACACGGGCGTGTCAGCTCGAACACGGGCGTGTTCGATACCGTGTGAGGTTCCAGGTGATTCGATTTTGACGGCGAATGAGGCACACGGCCCTGGACACGGGCGTGTGCCAGGCCGTGTTCGGTCCAGATTGGGCATTTCAGTCCCGAATCGAAGCCGTTCGTTCTTTGACTGAAGATCCAACGGCTGGGGGTTGTTCCTGAAGGGATATACCCTGGTTTTGACTTAGAAAACCCTCACTTTTTCCACTTGTTCTCTCTCCAAACCCTTGGAGAAAGAAGAGCTAAGGCAAGAAGAAGAGGAGCTAGATCCTCCATTGGAGGAGCTTCGGAGCTCCGAAACGCAAGCCGACTCCGGATCCACGGAGGCAACGCAAGTGCGGTGATTTCCATCCGATTACTTTTTGAGGGCGCCAAAGAGGACCGCAAGGGTAACGATCCTCATCTTGAGCATGAGTCGCTCTCTTTCTTTGCATAGGAAACCCGCTCTCGCGAGTTTGCGGAGAGTTGGAGGCATTCCTTCGGGTAGATATGTGAAGTCCCCGTTGTTTAGAGTCCGTATGCGAGAACGGACATAGGCATTTTGGTTGAAGCCTACCCGGACATGTTAGTCCGGATCGGTGATGTTGCATTGCATAAGGCCGGAGAAGACTCCGTGATATTGGGTGTTTTTCGGGTTTTCTACGCGGTAGATTGCAGCAGGGAGCCTTGGGGACTAACCAAAGGTGCACCCGGAAAACTGGGCGGACACGAGGTCTTGCCAACTTGGTGGCCTGAGAGCCAACTTGAACATAACGGGGTTATGTGACTTGTGTTAGAATGGGACTCGGTGAAAGTTTGACCCGCGCATATGGCTTAAATTGTCGTTGCGATGTGAGCACGGGTTAGATGGAGCCGTACCCGCTTTATGTCGTTCGGGTTAGAGAGACCTAAAGTTACATGGCACTCGCCGTTGGCATAAATGGGGGTCTTCGGTGGTCGATGGCTTAAATTGACGTGACCAATACCATGAAGACGAATTGCTCATAGGAATGGCCGTCTAAGTGGCGGTGGTGAATCCGGAATGTTAATGGCTTTAATTGACGTGACATCGACCGGTTCACCGAGAATGTGCCCTGAGTGCACGGGGCGTGTGGCCGTGCGAGCCAACGCCTGTGATGAAATGGCTATGGTTATAATTGCTCGCTTATGCTAATGAAATGCAGGAAAGGAGCATCGCCGCCCCGAGTTGGGGGCGGGATCGTTATAATTTGGTCAGCATTGCTGACCGTTGCCTTGTTTGCCACCGTGCGGTGGTTTGTTTGCTTGCAGGTGCAGCTGGACCAAGCGGTCAATAGCGGGCTAAAGCCCTTTTTGCGAAGCTGGCCCTCGAAGGCCCAAGTGGAAATGTTTTATGTTTATTCATGTATGGCCGGCCTGCGAGCCGAGGTTTGTAAATCATGTAAAAGACAAGTGAAATATTTTGTAAGGCCTTAAGGCCGACTTTTGAGTATTTTGTAATACCATTCCTATTATCTTGTTAGTGGACATTCATGCTTGTGGCTGGGTTCTTGTTTTGCAACTTATATAAACTGCTTTCGCTAGAATGCTCTGTGTAGGACGTTGAGAGTGGTTGGATGGTTTCCATAAGTAACCACCCGGTCTGTCTGTGGCATATGGCGTCGGGCCCCGGCCGGACCTACTGTTATATGCTATGCGACGGATAGGGGGTGTTACATAGTGAATTACCCAAGCTTGAATGCCAGGAACATGATTGGTGAGACCGACCCGCGCCTTTGTTATAGCCATGAGTACGCTGCACGCGGAAAGGGCAAGGCGATTTGAGCAACGGGGGGGGGGGGGGGGGGGGGGGGGTGGGGGGGGGGGGGGGGGGGTGGAGGATCCGACCTGCGCTATGTCCGTCTGACGTGAGACCAAAAAGTGCGGTCTGTTGGAGCGCATAGCAAGAGTCTTCGGCCTGCGCGCCATGACACAAAGGGGGGCTACGGGCCATCCCGATGTCCGAGGACTAACTCCGGCTGCACGCCATGGAGTAAATGCTCAAGAGAGTTACTGTTGGGTGATTACCCTGATACGGTGGTGGGCACGAGGTTGCCAGAACACCAAGAAGGTGCCCTAAGTGCACGGACCGTTGAGCCGAATGGCGGACGGTTGTGATGGCTTGTGTGCGTGAAAGCACTTTTTGATGATATAACTTGCCATACTTGTGATATGATATGCTTGCAGTGAAAAATACCGCTGCCCCGAGAGAAGGGGTAGGGTCGTTATAATTGGGTCAGCTGAACGCTGACCGTTGCTTTTGTTTGCCACCGGTGGATGGATTGTCCCTTGCACAGGTACAGGAGAGCCGAGCGGGACGCATAGAGGTTGATGCTCCTGCTGGTGTTGCTGCTGCTGTTAGCTGCTAGCCCTCGAAGGCTATTGTGTTCTTTTGCATGTTTTCTTTTGTTGTGGCCGGCCTGCGCGCCAATATGTTTTAGGCCACTGTTTGAAAGCCTTGTAAGGCCATAAGGCCAACGCTTTTGACATGTTGTAAGACATTCCTATATGTATATAAAATGTGGAGTTTTATGTTTGGACATTCATGAGGAGTTCAAGTAGTTTAGGCTTCCGCTAGAATGCTTGTGATAGGTGCGATGCGCTACTCTGGTATCATCCTGTACCTTCACCGACTGTTTTGTGATATATCCTGTGGGGCCCCGGCCGGACCTTCTAGAATATATCATATGAACGGATGGGGTTGTTACATTTTTGGTATCGGTTGTCTTGGTCTTTCCCTCTCGAAGTCGTGGCCGACTTCTTTTGTGCGGTGGCGAGCAAGTGTTTGTGCACACCAAAGTCTACGATTGAACTCCTGAATGTCCATGATAGGAATGCATTTTTGTTTGTGTGAGGAATCTGCGTGTTCCTATTTTGTGTTGTTTGCTTGGGTACGACCGCTAATGTGTGTGTCTTGTCCACCTTTAGGTGACACGAAGTGGAGCTGGGCCGTCTGAGCCCCAGCGTTCTGATGAAAGTACGACACCAGCTGCGGTGCCTACACCTCCACCATCTGCAGATCATGTCCGTTTAGTTGCGGAGGCCTTGTATACCATGATCCAAGGCCAGCCACTAAGGCAAGAACAAGAGGCTGTGAGGCCAGATCAGGCGGTGGCAAGGCCTGAACCTGTTATGGATGTGGTTCCTCGAGCGGCTGAGAAGCAGCTAACACGGTTTATGAGTTTCCATCCTCCTACGTTTTCGGGAGCGGGAACCCCGACGCAGGCTGAGGACTGGTTGTCGCGCGTCAAGCGAGTGATGACGGCGATAGGAACGGCGGAGCACCAGAAGGTTACCTTAGCCACCTTCTTGCTTGAAGGAGAAGCGCGTTTATGGTGGGATGAGATGGAGTTGCATCATTTGGCGGGTCGTCCGTTAACCCAAGTGTCGATGGAAGAATTCTCCCGGCTCTTCCTGGCGAAGCACCTTCCTGTGGCTCAACGGATAGCCATGGAAAATGAATTCAACGGTTGACTCAAGGTGAGGGCAGTGTTGACGCGTACCTGCATGAATTTACTCGCTTGGGGCGGTATGCGGGTTCGATTTTTGCCGATGAGCAGAGGAAGACTAATCGGTTCTATGAAGGGCTGAGGGACGAGCTGAGGTTCCTTGTGTCCAGTTCTGTGAACCAAGGTTTCCAAGCATTGGTTGACACCGCGACAGCGTTGGAAAAACACATGAAGAGGGTGCAAGGGAAGAGAGCGTTGGTGATGACGCAACCAGAGTGGAAGGCGCCCCGATCGGGAAAATCGTTTTATAGGAAGAGATGGGGCAAGAAGTCCAAGCCTAGTGGACAAGCTCCTTCCTCAGTTGCAACGGGAGCAACATCAGGGGCAACCTCTAAGCCAGAAACTCGTACCTGCTTCAATTATGGTCGGATGGGGCATATTGCGCGAGATTGTCGGATGCCGCCAAAGAGTGAAAAGAAGGCGGGAGCATCTTATGCAGAGAAAGGAAAAGCGGTGGTGGATTCTTCTGCCTCGCAAGCGCAACCCCGGGTCTACAATCTTGGCCTGCAGGAGGCCATCAAGCAGAGTGACGTGGTCACAGGTATGAGTTTAGTTTTGCTTATGCTAATGTTTGTATGCTTAGCTTAGTACCCCTACGTGTGTGGTTTGTGTGTGTGACATGGTTGTCATAGGTTTTGTGATGATTCGGGACACGCTGGCGCGAGCACTGTTTGATACAGGTGCATCGCATTCTTTTCTGTCGAGTGAGTTTCTTACGCGGCTTGGGATACCCAGTCGTGCAAAGACAGATAGCGTCAGAGTGGTGTTGCCGAATGGTTGTTGGATGCTTGTGGATCAAGCTTGCGATGTGGCGGTTCAGTTAGGAAGTCGGGATTTTTGTTTAACCGCATTTGTTTTGCCAATATCGGAATTCGATGTGATTTTTGGATGGATTGGCTTGCGGAGCAGCATGCTATGATTGATTGCCAGTCCAAAGAAATCAGTTGGGCCAGAATACCGAACAGGAGACCAAGTTCGCGGGTATGCGAGGAGTAGGCGGGACGTTGATGTCTGCACTCCAGGTAGTCAAAGCTGTTCGGAAGGGTGCGGAGTGTTACTTTGCACTAATTCAGGCTGTTGAGCCTACGACCACTTTGTGCGAGGTTCCGATTGTGCAGAATTTACAGATGTGTTTCCCGCAGATCTCCCTGGGCTACCACCCCAGCGGGAGATTGACTTCACAATTGAGTTGGTGCCAGGTGCGAAACTCGTGGCCCGCTCGCCATATCGCGTTGCGCCTAAAGAGATGGCGGAGTTGAAGGTTCACTACAAGAAATGCTAGAGCAGGGTTATATCCGCCCAAGTATGTCACCTTGGAGCGCGCCTGTGCTTTTTGTAAAGAAGAAAGATGGTGGGTTACGGTTGTGTATTGATTACCGTGAATTGAATAAGCTGACCGAGAAGAATAAGTATCTGATACCTCGGATTGATGAATTATTTGATCAGCTAGTTGGCTCGACCGTCTATTCGAAGTTGGACCTGAAGTCTGGTTATTACCAGTTAAGAATTCGGGAAGGTGACATTCCCAAAACCGCATTTGGAACGCGTTATGGGCACTATGAGTTCACAGTCATGCCCTTTGGATTGTGTAATGCGCCTTCGGTGTTTATGGATTTGATGCACCATATTTTTCGTGAGTACCTGGATCTGTTTGTGATCGTGTTCATTGATGATATCCTGGTGTACTCGAAGTCCAAAGCTGAGCATGAGATTCATTTGCGGTTGGTGTTGAACACATTGAGGCAAAATCAGCTATATGCCAAGTTCTCGAAGTGCGAGTTTTGGCTATCGTCAGTGGCATTTTTGGGCCATGTGGTGAGTGGAGCGGGCATTGCAGTAGATCCAGCGAAGATAAAAGCCATACAAGAATGGCCAATTTTGTCCTCCGTGGCCGAGGTCAGGAGTTTCCTTGGACTTGCGGGCTACTATAGAAGATTTGTGGAAAACTTCTCGCGGATCGCTTTGCCGCTAACCACACTGACGCGAATGGATCAGAAGTTCGTTTGGACGCCAGAGTGCGCACGAGCTTTTGAAGAGCTGAAGGTTCGGTTGACCACGGCGCCGGTGTTGTCTTCGCCATGTGGAACCGATGGATTTGTGATTTATAGTGATGCCTCAGGAAGCGGTTTAGGTTGCGTTCTTCTGTAGAGCGGAAAGGTGATTGCTTATGGCTCACGCCAGCTGAAGGTGCACGAGCGAAACTATCCCGTCCATGATTTGGAACTAGCGGCGGTGATTTTTGCACTTAAGCTGTGGCGACACTACCTTTATGGAGTGAAGGTGGAGATCTATACCGATCATAAGAGCCTAAAGTATCTATTGGAGGAGAAAGAGTTGAACATGCGATAACGAAGATGATTGGAGTTTCTTGGGGACTACACTTTCGAGATTCACTATACACCCGGGAAGGGAAATGTTGTCGCGGATGCCTTGAGTCGGCTAGTTCCGGCTAGAGCAAATTGGTTACAAAGGCATGATGAACGTCTTATCCAGGAATTGGAGGCATTGGATATCTATTGTGTTGATAAGAATTCCACTGCCACTGCATGTTTGAACTGGACCAAGGTGCAATGTGACCTTGCGGACCGAGTTCGACGGGCAACGGAGTTGGATGAAGATCTCTTGCGCTATGTGAATGAAGGACCAGAATGCAAATTCACCTGGATTGACGGTCTTTTGCGAAAAGAGGACCGGTTGTGCGTCCCAAATGTGGGGAAACTGAGGGAAGAACTGATGTATGAAGCACATTATACGAAGTATTCTATTCACCCCGGGAGCACAAAGATGTTCAACGATATGAAGAAGCTTTTCTGATGGCCAGGGCTTAAGAAAGATGTTGCCCTGTATGTGGCCAAATGTCAAACATGTGCGATGGTGAAGGCAGAATGCCAAAAGCCGGGTGGTTATTTGAAGTCACTGCCGATCCCAGTGTGGAAATTTGATGATATTTCCATGGATTTTGTGCATGGATTGCAAGATCGCAGCGAGGAAATGATTCCATTTGGGTGATAGTTGACCGGCTAACAAAAGTAGCACATTTTCTCCCGAACAGGCGGGATGATTCGGTTGAAAGTTTGGCAAAGTTATATGTTGATCAGATTGTGCGACTTCACGGTGTTCCTCGGAGCATCGTAAGTGATCGAGATGGGCGATTTACGTCAAATGATTGGAGGCTAGTTCACCGACTGTTGGGCACGAAGTTGACTTTCAGTACGGCCTTTCATCCCCAAACGGATGGCCAAACTGAATGTACCAACAGAACAATGGAGGACATGCTCCGAATGTGCGCCCTTGACTTCGGAAAGAGATGGGAAGATCATCTCTATATGGTCGAGTTTGCATACAATAACAGCTACCAGGCAAGCATTGGGATGGCACCATATGAAGCCCTATACGGAAGGAAGTGTTGTACTCCCTTGGCTTGGGTAGAAGCGGGTGAAGCCCGGGTTGTTAAACTAAATGAGGTGGATGAAGCAAACTCAACCATTCGGACTATTTGAGAGAGATTGCTAATTGCTCAAGATCGACAAGCGAAGTACTACAACGCCAAGCACCGGAATGTCGATTTTGCGGTTGACGATTGGATCTACTTGAAGATCAAGCCATTTAAAGGTGTCTCCAGGATTCGACGATTGAAAAAGTTGAGTCCAAGATATTTGGGTCCTTTCGAAGTTGTTGAGCGAATTGGCGAAGCGGCTTATCGGCTAGCTCTGTCGGCGGACTTGGGTGGGTTACATGATGTCTTTCACATCTCGGTGCTTCGGAAGGCCGTGAAAGATCTAGCTCACGTGATCGCGGATGATCGGGTGCCGGTGGAGTATTGGCTAACAACGAGAGTTAGACCCATTCGGATCGAAGATCGAGCCGAGAAACAGTTGCGGAACAAGACGGTCGGTATGGTGAAAGTCCGGTGGGACAACTGCGGCCGTGAAGAGCTGACATGGGAGCGCGAGCAAACCATGCGAGCAGAGTTCCCTGAGTTGTTTCTGTAATTTGGAGCGAGAATATTGTAACATAAACGTTTATATATAGAGTTATATGTTGTTACATTTTCTTGCTAGTTTCTGTTACTTTCCTGTCTTTAAATTTCGAGGACGAAATTTCTTGTAGGAGGGGAGGATTGTAACAGCCCAAAATTCTGAAACAGGAAAATTTGGGTGACACGGCCTGGGACACGGGCGTGTCCCAGGGCGTGTCAGGTGACACGGCCTGCGATACGGGCGTGTCGCAGGGCGTGTCGAGGTTGTGTCGACGATTGGGTGTTGTCTCGACGATTTCTGGTCTCGACGATCCGTCGAGAGGAGGCACACGGCCCAGGACACGGGCATGTCCAAGGCCGTGTCGCATTCTCGACGAGTTTTTCTCGACGATCGTCGAGTGTCGAGAAGTGCGTGTCGAGTGTTGAACACGGCCTGTGACACGGGCGTGTCACAGGGCGTGTTAAATCAGGCGACGAACTCAGCCCGCCGAAGGATTTCGACAGGGCGTGTCTTTGTGCCGTGTCTGGGCACACGGCCTTGGACACGGGCGTGTCACAGGCCGTGTGAAGTCGCGGGATGATTTGAGATTTTTTCCCCCAGGTACACGGCCATAGACACGGGCGTGTCTGAAGGCGTGTTGGTGACACGGCCCATGACACGGGCGTGTCCCGTGGGCGTGTCACTGGTTTGGATAAGTCGGTTGACCACCGCTTGAGGCACACGGCCTGGCACACGGCCGTGTTCGAGGCCGTGTCGGGTCAAAATCTGTGTTTTTGGCAGAATCGTGGCCGTCCATTCCTTCAGTCTGGATCCAAGGGCTGAAAGCTCTTCTTCTTTTTCCTTAAGGGCCGAAGTCAGAGAATTACTTCTCATTTTCTTTGGCCTTCATCTTTCTTCAAGAGAGAGAAGAGAGAGAGAGAAAGGAGGAGGAAGAAGGGAAGGGGGCTGCTGTTGGTGGTGCTGCGGTTTACCGGCGAGAGATCCGAAGCCAGCGTTGCGGAGGAAGCGCTCTTGCGAGTCTTGCAAGCTAGCTTGGAGGCCATGGCACCGAAGCGATCGTCAAGGGTAACGACTTTCTTCCGAGCCATGTGAAGGCTTCCTTTTTGGCATATCTTGTGTGATTTCCCCCACCAAGAGGTGGCTGATTTTGGGAATCTATGGTGGATGCTTGAAATCCCCTTTGTGTTGCATATAGATCCGGAAATGGAGTACGGAATAGGCATGCTGTGTGAAGCCCATCTGGACAGGTTGGTCTGGATTGGTGATGTTGCATACGAACCGGAGAAGACTCCGTGATAAACGTGTAGTGTTAAGGAGTCTACGGGTTATACCTGCGAAAAGGAGTAGCAGGAAGTACTGGGGTGGTAGCCCAGGAAAATAGCCATGTGATATGTTGGGTCCAACCTGTGAATGAGGCACAGGAAGTACTGGTGGGACCAGGAAAGGCCCTTTTTGTGATGCTTGATGTCATAGGGTGTCCACCTGTGGAGCGAGTCACAGGAAGTACTGGTGTGCCCAGGAAAGACCCCTGACATTTGTACTTATGCGGTGTCCACCTGTGGAGAGAACCACAGGAAGTACTGGTGCGCCCAGGAAAGACCCGCTGTTGCTGTGAGGAAATGGGTATAGTGAATTACCCAAGCTTGAATGCCAGGAACAGGATTGGTGAGACCGACCCGCGCCTTTGTTATAGCCATGAGTACGCTGCACGCGGAAAGGGCAAGGCGATTTGAGCAACGGGGGGGGGGGGGTTGTGGAGGATCCGACCTGCGCTAGTCCGTCTGACGTGAGACCAAAAAAATGCGGTCTGTTGGAGCGCATAGCAAGAGTCTTCGGCCTGCGCGCCATGACACAAAGGGGGGCTACGGGCCATCCCGGTGTCCGAGGACTAACTCCGCTGCACGCCATGGAGTAAATGCTCAAGAGAGTTACCGTTGGGTGATTACCCTGATACGGTGGTGGGCAAGAGGTTGCCAGAACACCAAGAAGGTGCCCTGAGTGCACGGACCGTTGAGCCGGATGGCGGACGGTTGTGATGGCTTGTGTGCATGAAAGCACTTTTTGATGATATAACTTGCCATACTTGTGATATGATATGCCTGCAGGGAAAATACCGCTGCCCGAGAGAAGGGGTAGGGTCGTTATAATTGGGTCAGCTGAACGCTGACCGTTGCTTTTGTTTGCCACCGGTGGGTGGATTGTCCCTTGCACAGGTACAGGAGAGCCGAGCGGGACGCATAGAGGTTGATGCTCCTGCTGGTGTTGCTGCTGCTGTTAGCTGCTAGCCCTCGAAGGCTATTGTGTTCTTTTGCATGTTTCTTTTGTTGTGGCCGGCCTGCGCGCCAATATGTTTTAGGCCACTGTTTGAAAGCCCTGTAAGGCCATAAGGCCAACGCTTTTGACATGTTGTAAGACATTCCTATATGTATATAAAATGTGGAGTTTTATGTTTGTACATTCATGAGGAGTTCAAGTAGTTTAGGCTTCCGCTAGAATGCTTGTGATAGGTGCGATGCGCTACTCTGGTATCATCATGTACCTTCACGACTGTTTTGTGATATATCCTGTGGGGCCCCGGCCGGACCTTCTAGAATATCATATGAAACGGATGGGGTGTTACAAGGTGTGCGGTCACGCAAGCGGTCACGCCGCAGGTCAGGGTGTGACACGGGGTGTCGAAGGAGGGGGATCTAGGGTGTCGTGGGTGTGTCAAAAGTCATCGCGCGGGTCTTGTAGGCCAGGTGGAGGAAGTCACGCCCTAGGTCACGACGTGACTCTAGGCGTGTCGGTTGGCGTCGACACTCAACAAACGTCGAGCGGAAAGTGTCGAGTTGAAAAATCGTCGAGCTGCTGGAGAATCGTCGAGCGCGAGTTTGTCGAGCGGAAATCATCCAGCAGAATTTCATCGAGCGGGAAGAGGGGTCACGCCCTAGGTCCCGGGCGTGACGCTAGGCGTGGCGCAGACTCGACGATCGTCGAGTTGAATTCGTCGAGCACGAGTTATCGTCGAGCAGAATTTCATCCAGCGTGAAGAGGGGTCACGCCCTAGGTCACGGGCGTGACGCTAGGCGTGGCGCAGAATCGACGATCGTCGAATTTAAATCGTCGAGCGCGAGTTTTCGTCGAGCAGAATTTCGTCAAGCAGGAAGACGAGTCACGTCCTAGGTCACGGGCGTGACTCTGGGCGTGTCGCGGAGGATTCGACGATCGTCGAACGGAAAGTCGTGCTGAAATCGTCGAACGGAATTTGTCGAGCTGAAATCGTCGATCGGAAATCGTCGACCTGAAATTTCTCTTTAAAAATTGCTGATTCCATGGGTTTGACGAATCACGGCCTGGTCACGGGCGTGACCAATAAGTCACAGGCGTGACTTGGCATTTTTTTGCAGATTTTTATATTTTTCCTGAAAAATAAAATAAAACAAGTTAGTAAAATATCTACAAAAATACGAGCATTTTATTGAATAAAAATAAGTAAAAATGACAAAAATAAATGAAAACAACTTAAGTAATGTACATAAAAATAGGTATATTTAAAATTCATCAAATACCCCCATACTTAAGCTTTTGCTATTACAGAGCAAAAGTTGGAGATGAACTTATAAGGAATAAAAGAAATCGTAAGTTTAGCTACCGCTTAATTAATTATAAGAGAGATCTAAATAAACATACGAGGTGTAAGTGTTAAGTCCTAAAATTATGTAGATGATTTAAATAGCGCAAAAGTTTTGGCCAAAAGACTTCTTGATGTAATCAAATAGAAAGCAATAATTGTAATGGTTAGATTAACGAAAATAGCTTGAAATTATATGAACTCTAACTTATAGGAGTGTTACTGGAAATAATACAATTTACTAATTAAGCTCTCAAATAAATTTTTGAATTAATTCTAGAATCGTGAAATTGGCTAAGGGGATTGATGTTGGTTTATGAAGAGGGTTTAGATTTTTGAGGTGAGGTAATTTTTTCTCGAACATCCATTGTTTTTTTTGGATTATTAAGAAAATGAAATCTTATTTTCCTAATATGTTTTTTGTTTTTCAACTTCATAAGAATAAAATTAACTCAATGTATATGTGTAGGAGTAATGAATTTTATCCTCTTACTCCATAACATATAATCTTTTTAAATTATTGGGTGTCTATATTTACGGAACGAAATCTTATTCCCATTGACATAGAATCTTTTAAGGATAAAAATTTTTTCATGCCAAGTAGGTCATGATAAGTAAGGGGAGAAAAAAAACTAGATTTTTAATCCTAAAAATGTTTTAGAGCAACCTTAATAAATTGTACATTACAATTTTCCAGAAACTCAAATAATATAATTGAATTCCATAGTCGTTATTTCCTAACATAATACTCGTGCTTCTATTAATGAAAAATTAGAAGTAGTGCTTAAAACGAGTTCACTATCTTTAACAAAGCATAATAAATTCTTTAAAACTTAACCCCGGCTATTTAAATTTTTCAATCAATAATTAACAAACGAATATCAAACAGAGAATTAATAAAATTCATATATAAATAAACTCAAAACAAAATTTTTGGATAGCAAGAAAATTAAGAGTTGAGATATTCGATTCATGCGTTACATAATTAACAAAATATTTTTGGGATTTTAGGGTTTTTATCATTTTTTGTATTTTTTGTGATTATGATTTTTTTTTGAATTTTTAGAGTTATTATCTTTTTTAGGAATTTTTTGTTTTTCTAATTTTTTGATTTTTTAGTGTATTTTGATAAGTAATTTACAAGAATGAGAAGAGAAAGAAGTGTTATTTACAAAGGAGATAGTGGGGGAAAGAGATCAAAAATTTTTTGTTTTTATTTTTAAATAATGTACAAAGTAAAAAACTCGCCCGCGAATAGACTCTTATTTGGGTGGTTGGTTCGATGAGCCGAACGCCGCGTGGATGCTAAAATGCGAGCTTTTACAAAAAGAAAGGGGGGAAGAGATTTATTTTTAAAAATATTTACAAAGTAAAAGAAATTTTTTTTTTGAATTTTTTGATGTTTTATAAGTTTTGTTTTGTGAATTTTTTGTGTTTTATGATTTTTTGTGTTTTATGATAATAAAAAAACAAGGAAAATTTTTTCAGGTTTTAATTTTTGTAATTTTTTTTTGTATTTTTATGAGTATAGAATAAAAAATACAGAATAGGAAAACACCCCCATACTTAAATCCAACATTGTCCCCAATGTTGTAATCTAAATATGCAGAACAGGTAATATACAAAATATAATAAGTACAAAAAGAAAAAAAGAAGGTAGAAGCTTCCTTAGACAAGTTCGGGAGGCCTCGGTCGAAACCCTGCATTTATTGTTAGAAGAAGAAGAAAGACAAAAAGGATCTCATAAAAGCGAAAAAGATAAATTCGGCTAAAAGATATGCGGGCGGAAGGGGGCAGGTGTGTGTGTGACTCGAAGCTGCTGGCGTCTTAGCTTTTGAGCGAGTACAAAAATGCGCTCCCTTAGCGCGCGCAAATATGGGAAGCGCGCCGAAGCAAAACAAGTGAAAAAAATAAGCAAAATATATACAGTTTTTTTTAAAATCAAATTAAAATTTTTTTGTGTTTTTTTAAAGTAGATTTTTTAAGTAGGTGTTTTAGTTTTTTTTTTTTGTTTTCATAAAAATAATGAAAATATATGTTTTTTATTTTTTTGTTAAGTTTTTTCATTTTTCGAATTTTTTAGTTTTGTTTGTTTTATAATTTTTTTTCATAAAAATAATGAAATAAAGTTTTGTTAGTTGT
This sequence comes from Platanthera guangdongensis, assembly GCA_039583875.1. Lineage (NCBI taxonomy): Eukaryota > Viridiplantae > Streptophyta > Magnoliopsida > Asparagales > Orchidaceae > Platanthera > Platanthera guangdongensis. The sequence continues at coordinate 250,339 of JBBWWR010000030.1, forward strand.
TTCATTTTTTATATTTTTTTTGGTTTTTAGTTTTTTTTAGTTTTATAGTTTTTTAAAATTTTTAGTTTTTAAGGTTTTTCAAAATTTTTTTGTTTTATAAGTTTTTCAATTTTTTTTTTGTTTTATAATTTTGTAATATTTTTTTATAGTTTTTATTATTATATTTTTGTTGGCCATTTTTAATTTTTATTATATATATAGATATAGGTAAAATTAAAAGATTTCCCAGGGTTCAAAATAACGACACAAAAGCTCCCCGGCAACGACGCCAAAAACTTGATTACGTATTTTTCGCATCAAGTCCGAAAACTTAATGCGGTTAAAACTCCAAAAATATGTGAGATTCACGCGGCGCCCCGGGCGGTTTGTTTAAGTAGAAAAGCAGATTGTGATTTTTATTTAAGAAAACGGGGCGCGCGTATTTATTTGGATATAAAACGGATGTGATCGAGTTTTAATGAAAGGAGGCAAGTGCACCTATCGTGAGTAGTACAGGATATTCCGGGTGGAATATCGAGATCGTATTGTTCTCGGGGTCGATTCGATTATTTCTACTCTTCTCTCGAGGGGAACTATTATTTTACCGATAATTAACTTGTCGGGTTAAATTTTATATATAATAAAAAGACAAAAAATGGCAGAAATAAAATAAAAGCATGAAGGTTGTGCCGATGCAGAGATTAGCTCGAGGGCACCGAATAAAATTAGAACTAAAATAGACTTTTAATAAAAAAGAGATCATAAGTTTCTAATTAATTAAGGCGGAGACTTGGCCGTGGAGATTCCACTAGAATGAGCTCACTTAACTCTAGGACTATTGCTCAGCTGAACGCTAAGACTATTCGACCGAACGTTAGTCCGACGAAGGATTCCTCTTAACGTCCCCATTACGCTAAGAACCCCGCTATTTGGTGGGGAACCCAATCCGGTAGAGTTGACGCGCCTCCTCTCTCGAGGGTTAGTGCGGAACTCTCTTTGTCAAGGGGTGATCTGTCCATACGTGCGGCCTCTCGGCTAGCGTATGGAAAACGGAAATAGGGCCCACACATCGATATGTGGTCCTACGCGTCGTTAACCACGGGCAAACCTTAAGTAATTAATTAATTAGAAAAATTAGACCTTTAATTATTTTAAGCTATTTTATTTGTCCCAATGTTATTCGATACTGAGGGCTAAGAACGATTAGTCACTCATCGGAATGGGGACGGCTTGCGAGGAAAGTAGAAAATAAAGCAGAAAAGGAAAGCAGTAAATGAAAGCGATAAAACAAAGCTGTAAAGGAAAGCACAAAATTGAAAGTCCTACTCAAACAAGTAGGACTGAATAAAGCTGTAAATTGCGAGTCCCGGCGCAAATGCGTGGGCTGGAGAAAGAAAGCGAGTCCTACTCAAACGAGTAGGACTAAATAAATGCAACACACACACACACTCGACAGAAAGTAAAACTCACGCACACACACGACATAATTGAAAACACACGCACACAAAGCCTACTCAAATGTGGAGGGAAAATAAATGCAGGTCCTACTCAAACGAGTAGGAGAAAATAAATGCACTCACTCTACGAAAAGTAAAACGCACGCACTCGACATAAAGTAAAAACTCACGCACACAATAGGAAATTAAACATTCCACACACTCTACTTGAATGAAATAAAGCAAAACGCCATTTAACTCTTAACGAGTAGGCGGAAATAAATACGCACACAACATAAATGTAAAAAAACTAAGTTATCAAAAAATTAAAATGACTGAATTTCTACCGCTAGAATGCGGTAGAAATGCGTAAAAAGTGAAAATAAAAATTAAACGAGCGAAAAAGTTTGTAAATAAATGCAAATTGCAAGTGCTCGAAAATTTAAAACAACTATATTATCAGTCCTATAACTCCGTAAAAATGCTAAAAAAGTGCGAAGAAAGGGAAAATGACGAAAAAGTTTTACGAAATAAAAAGAAAAAAAGCTAAGTTAAAAAAAGGAAAAACACTTTGAAAACGTTTTTACGGATCTATATGGATGAAATAGAAACTATAAAAATCCTAAGCTATCAAAAGCTAATGAATGAAAACATAACAACTACTTATCCAAAAAAAGAAAACATAACATTTACTCTCATACACACACACACGCGTATAAAAAAGAATGAAAAAACTAAGTTAAAACAAAATGAAAAATAAGATTGCTTAAGAGAGTGTTGCTTAGACTCATTCCAACACAATATAAAGAGACCAAAATAACACATTTTATTAAGTAAAAACACGGTTACAAAGGAACGAAAACAAAAAGCTAAAGAGAGGGGGAGAAAATATCCCTTACAAAGCATTGGAATTCATCCCAACAACATAACTCCTAAGCAAAATGGATCCAAAAGGGGAACATGATTACAAGCAGAAGACAGATATTTATAGAGAAAAATTTCATGTGACACGCCCTCTGACACGGGCGTGTCAGTACTATTCTTGTTGGCGGCCGTCGATTTGACGGGAAAGTGGACTTCGGGCTGGACAGGATTCGGTCACGCAGCGGTCACGCCGTAGGTCATGGGCGTGACGTTGGGCGTGTCGAGGAGGTGGATCTGGGCGCGGTGCGTCAAACGTCGTCGCGCGGGTCATGTCAGCCAGGTGGAGGAAGTCACGCCCCAGGTCACGGCGTGACTCTGGGCATGTCGGTTGGTGTCGACACTCGACAAATGTCGAGCGGAAAGTGTCGTGTTGAAAAATCGTCGAGCTGCTGGAGAATCGTCGAGCGCGAGTTTGTTGAGCGGAAATCGTCCAGCAGAATTTTGTCGAGCGGGAAGAGTGGTCACGCCCTAGGTCCCGGGCGTGACGTTAGGCGTGGCACAGACTCGACGATCGTCGAGTTGAAATCGTCGAGCGCGAGTTTTCGTCGAGCAGAATTTTGTCCAGCGGGAAGAGGGGTCACGCCATAGGTCACGGGCGTGACGCTAGGCGTGGCGCAGACTAGACGATCATCGAATTTAAATTGTCGAGCGCGAGTTTTCGTCGAGCAGAATTTCGTCAAGAGGGAAGATGAGTCACGCCCTAGGTCACAGGCGTGACTCTAGGCGTGTCATGGAGGTTTCGACAATCGTCGAATGGAAAGTTGCGCTGAAATCGTCGAACGAAATTTTTCGAGCTGAAATCGTCGATCGGAAATCGTCGACCTAAAATTTCTCTTTAAAATTCGCTGATTCCATGGGTTTGACGAATCACGGCCTGGTCACGGGCGTGACCAATAAGTCACGGGCGTAACTTGGCATTTTTTTGAAGATTTTTATATTTTTCCTGAAAAATAAAATAAAACAAGTTAGTAAAATATTTACAAAAATAGGAGCATTTTATTGAATAAAAATAAGTAAAAATGACAAAAATGAATGAAAATGACTTAAGTAATGTACATAAAAATAGGTATATTTACAATTCATCAAGTGCATTGGGGCACGAGGTTGTGAAAGGGTGTAAGTGCAGGTGTTTGATCGCACTAGATTGGTAATGATGAAAGGACATAAGTGGACGGTTAGCCTTGGTCCTCTGGTGGTTTGTTCACAGAGGCACCTTCCGTTCCACGATGATGGGAAACTGCATGCGGTGTGAGTCGACACACGGTGTCGTAATCCGAGGTTAAGGATAGTGTGGCAGGTCTACGAGCTCGCTAGTCGTCACACTGATGGGAGTTGACAGATAGACTTGCATGGTTGGGCCTTGGTCCTCAGTGCTTACTTCCCGAGGCACCCTCCGTGCGAGTGGATGGTTGGCCTTGGTCCTTTGGTGATTTATTCACAGAGGCACCTTCTGTGCCATGAAGATAGCTAGTGGGCTGGGATCTCGGTACACATCTACCCGAGACCCCTTCTGAGCCGTAGTACGTATGTCAGCTCTGCTGTTATGTTCTTAGCATTGAGGCATACGGAGGCCTAGGCTTGGTAGTGTGGATGCCCGCCTAGTAGTGGACAAGCCCGCTTTACTGTCACCGCCTGTCCATGACGGTTGACTCCTTAGAGGGTAGCTACTTGCTCGAAAAGTGGGAACTACAAGTCTATGTCAATATAGTAATTGCTTGTGAGTGATCATGGGTGAATCATTGCATTGCATTTGTATCATTACATTACATTGCATACATAGGATCCTTATCGTATAAGTTTGTATGAGCATTATTATACGATGAGTTACTTTACTGTTGAGTCGATCCTCAACTTATATGTCTGTATGGACATTCATATAAGTTGAGTTATTTTCAGTTGTAGTTGTATATCTTTATACTGTTGTTGATGGTAGAATTGCAAGATTAGATTTTTAACTCATTTATTATATTACTGATATATGTTGATGTTGCTCACTCTTATACCACCTGTTTGTACTACTGCTCATTTAAATATATTGTACCTTGCCCTTTTCTCCGCCCAGTGTCGAGGAGTCGCTGGGGGAGCGGATCTGAAGCCACTTAGTCTTTATGACTAACGGTTGATGCGTCCTCCTTTTTAGGAGGGAACCCCGCAGGTAGAGCTACAACAAATTACGCAGGTAGATAGCCAAACAAGGGCGACAGGGCCTGATGGGACAACACAGTCGATGCCGTCAATGATCGATGTGAGTGTTTTGCAGTGAGACACTTTTGTAGCCTAATTTTGTACTTGTACTCTGATGTTATATAAGCTTGTTTATGCTTATTTATTTGATGTACTTTCTTTTGGACTATATTACTTATGTGTGGATTTGACTTCTGTTTTATATTCTTGGTTGGGTTGGCATTGATTGATATTGATTATAGCCGGCAGGATAGGCGTCTTGTAGTACGGGTTAGCCCGTGTGCTAACGCTACCTCAAGGCAGCTGTCCTGGGCATAAGACTCCCCTCGTGCCGTGTTTTGTGTTCCGGGAGGGGATTATTACAAGATGGATGATCGAGGTTATACTAAATGGTTCTTCAAAGGCTTGCGGGATCCCCTGAGGCAAGCCCTTTTGTTAATACCAGATTCAAGCTTAGTAGACATAATTGTTATGGAGAAAAGGCTGGAGGCATACCACTTAGAAAGTAATAGGAGACCCGCAAAGGGTGTGATGGAGGCCAGTCCTAGCTATAGGAGGAGACAGGATAACAAAGGAAGAAGAAACAACAGAGGCGGGGCCTGTTTGCATCAGAATTGTAGGATGGAGCGTCCGGCCCCGCACCCATCATAACCTCCACCACAATAGATGTACCTGCAGCCTAGGGAGCAATATGAATGAGTCTGCTTCCAGTTCAACCAGCTAGGACACATTTGACGCTACTGCCTGCAGCTAGGAGGAGGTGCCCCCCCTATTTTTCCACCGACAGCTCCACGAGGAAGGGGACACATGCGTGGTCGGGGGAGAGGACCACAAGGAAGGAATCCCGATCGTGCTCGTGTGCAAGTGTTAGCACTGGATATGTCACAGGAGCGGGATCCACAAGACGTCATAGCTGGTATGTCGTGCATTCATATTTTTCCTTTACTCATGTCTGAAATGCGGTTAAGTAGCAGTATCATGGTTAAACGGTTAGGCATGGTGACAATATGTGGGAGGCCAGCCTATGCCCTATTTGATACAGGTGCAATGCATACATTTGTCTAGTCAGATTTTGTGAAAGATTTATAAGGAGTGCGACATTACATCAGAGTCAACCGGAGAGTTCGACTCCCAGACGGTTCCATGGTAACTGCATCCGCCAAATGCACTTTGAATGTCTATATAGGTGGAAAGCTTTTTGAAACCCCGGCGACGGTGATGTTGTTCCCCGAGTTCGATATTGTAACAGATCCCCTGTAATGACCGTATAATATGGGTCCGTCCGGGGCCCCACAACATACAGACGCCACAGCTTTAGTATTATAAGATGATATAACTACCCAATCTCAAAACTCAAGACACAACACAGCGGAAACAACAAAGAGACTAGAAGATATCCAAACATATAGGAGGTTAGAGATGGCCTTAAGGCCTTACAATAAAAGTGAGTTCGAAGCTCAAATAATAAAAACAGTCAAGAACGTGCATCAGCACCCCTAAACTACCTCGGCATGCAAGCCGGAATACAGGAGCATCAAACATACAATGTCAAATAAGTAAAGCTAAAGCAAAACGGTAGTCTTCATGAGGCTTAGGCCTTTTTGGCCGGCGATCTAGCTCCTGCTTGTGATCCTTGTCCTGTAAAATTTACTGGTAACGTGGGTCAGCAAAGGCTGACCTCAAACTGTGTAACAAACACATCTCCTCCCGGCCGCCCCTAACGGACCCCGGGGTACTCCTCCAACCTGCAAGTTAGCACTTCGTATGAAATATTCATAAGCAAGAAAAGCAACTAAGGAAACAGGCTTGGATGTCTCAAACATCATATATGTTCTGTACTGTTGAGCATATAATAAAAAGGGCCTACTATGCAACATGAATGCAACACATGGGCTTCACCCAAGGCACCCAATAGCGTATGCATCTAGCACAACATCACATCATTTGGGTACTCATCATTTCCCCATTGGCATAAAACCGCAAACAAAGGGGAACCACAATCCCCTAACGACATACAAGCTGCCACACAGAACTCTTGCCAAGGCCCCACCCGCTCACGGTCATAGACCCAGGCTTGCCGGCAAACTCTGACTTCTCATGTCAGGATTCCGTCCAACACACTGACCGATTCTAAGAACCCTTGTTGGACCCCACCTGCTCATGGCCTCATTGCCCGGGCTTACCCCATGCTCGGCGTTCTCGTCAGTCTCACAAAAAGGGGACTAGTCTCGCCTGTTGGATCCCTAGTTTATTTGGGCTAGGTTCACTGACTTAGGATGTGACCCAACCTGTATAGCCAGGGTCAAGTTGTGTCCTAGAGTATAGGACAAGTCCCTAGAGTCATCTCCAGATGGACCATCTATCATCAAGACCATCAAATACTCAAGATTGACAAGTTTTCAAGACTATGTAAAGTGAGTTCGACGTTCGTCGAACTCAGCTTGACGAAAGGTGTTCTGCGCTCGACGATCGTGAGACAATTCTTGGTGCTGAGCTCGACGATCTGTGTTCTCTGATCGACGAATGTTGAGGTTCTTCATCAAGCTAAAGTCAGGACAGCTTTAGAATTTTTCTAGTCCAGCTTCAAGCTTTGGTCGACGAATTGGATTCTAAGCTCGACGAACTTGGACCGCAAGTTCTCAGCTTCTCAGGTCGACGAAGTCAGTCTCTCAGGTCGATGATTTCAGTATTCTACTCGACGAATTCTGGACTCAGAGTATTTGTGTCGAAACTTAGGGCTTATGTCGACACCAGCCAATTTATGTCGACACCAGAGGATTTGTGTCGACATCAAGATTTCAATCAACACCAATTCATGTCGACACCAGAAGATTTGAGTCAACACCAATATCAATCAGTCGACACCAGCTTATGTCGACACAGAATTTCAGCAGATGCAGTATATTTGGCTAAGTCCACAATCTTTCTTCGCTCGACGAATTTGAATCTCAGCTCGACGAATGAAGTCTGTCTGTTCGACTAATGAAGATTGTCTGGTCGACGAACTCTCTCAAGCTCAGCTCGACGAACTCAAGCTCAGCTCGACGAACTCAAGCTCAGCTCGACGAATTGCGTTCTTCGTTCGACGAATCCAGACTAGGTCTTCTTCAGTTTCCCGTCCCGTTTCTTGGCGATGATTCCGGAGTTTTTAATGCCAGATCTTCTCGGAATGTTACTGTTAGAACGCGTATTGACAATGGTCGATTACATGTCGTTTTTCCATGGGACAGTTAGGGAAAATATTGATTGCCGCTTCTTTCCAAGGCCTGACCAGAGAACATTTTCAAGAAGACACTCTAAGATTGCACAGAAGAACAATCATACTGAAATCAAAAGTTCTACTGCAATCAGCCTGACCAGAGAACATTTTCAAGAAGAAGAAGAACAACCAATTACCATCAAGAGTCTTCTTCCTTCTAACTCTACAGGACTACTTCAAAGGACAACAAATTTCAAGCTGTCAAAGCAGTTCCTGAAACAAATCCTGGTCCAGGCATTCTAGGTCTTTGAAGACCTATCACCCTGAAGTAGTGCTCCAGCTTTCCTGACTAATTCAAGATCTCAGGGGGAGCAAGATCTGCTACAATCAATCCACAAGTCTTCTCTCTGATTGTTAACAGAGAAGACACCATCTCTTTTACTTCCAATTCTTGTACAGGGTTTTAATTCCCTTCAAAATTATTCTGGTTGCAAGTCTCCTTCCAAAAGACTTGACGTTTGGTTTTTGAGCACCTGAACAAAAGCTCATTGGTGTCAGGCACCTGATCAAAAACCTGTGTGGATTCCTTCCAGTGTGGTAGAAGAGTTGATGTACCCAGGTTGGGGAACAACTATAAACTTCTTGTGTCGTCTGGTTGCCCTTCTTTGTGATTTGGCTGTGTTGTTCTGTGATTGTTTAGGTTGTTGTGTTTATTTATTTTGTTTGCTTCCCTGTTCACTTAGGAATACAACAAAAGTTGTAAAAAGTTTTTAGTGAGCACAATACTCTATTCACCCCTCACTAGAGTATCACAGATCTAACCCGCACTTTCAATTGGTATCAGAGCCAGGTTGGTTAAAATACCACACCTTAGTGGTTGTACAGGCTAACACCTAAACCATAAATATCCCTCTTGTTAGATCTGTCTATTTAGACTTTGTTATTAGATTTATTCCTTCACAGACATTTCCCAAAACCAAGACTATGCAAGCATCAGACCTCCAGTGTGCAATCTTAACAAGTTTGCCATCTAGAAGGCAAGAATCAGGTTATACATGAACTCTATTGATGAGGATATCTTTCTGTTATCTTGACAGGTGTACCTCCAGCACCTACAGCTTCTACCAGCACTTCAACCAACATGACTGCAGTGCCCCCTCCAGAAAACAATGATGCCTACAAGAAACCCAAGATGACAGATGCTAAGGCAATGAATATCTTAGCCCAGACTATGTCAGATGACATATTCCAGAAGGTGGCTGAGTGCACCTCAGCCAAGGCCATTTGGGAAACCCTCAACCAAATGGTAGCTGGCTCTGCAGATGAAAGAAAGGACAGAAGATCCAATCTCATATCCCTGTATGAGAATTTTAAAAAGGATGAGAATGAATCAGTGGCAGAAATGTACAACAGGCTGAGCACAATCATCAATGAACTCAAAACCCTGGATAAAGACATCACCTTGATTGAGGTGAATGACAAGATATTGATGTGCTTCCCCAGTTCTTGGGATTCCAGAATCTGGCCTATCAAAGAAGCCAGAAGCCTCAATGAGATCTCAACTGAGTCTCTACTAGACAAATTAAAATCCTATGAGCAGCTGATCAAATCAAGAGAGGAAGCAGACCAGAAGGCAATAACTCCAGTTAGAAAGGAGCACAACATAGCCTTCAAAGCATCTAAAGAAAGTGAGACATCAACTTCAAATGAAGAACTCATGAGCCTCTTTTCCAAAAGGTTCTACAAGATGGCAAGGAAGGATTTCAGAAGGAAATCATCCATACAGGATGATAAGCCCAAGTATGACAAGACACCAACCAAGGAGGTTGTGTGCTTTGGGTGCAGAAAGACTGGACATTACATCTCAGAATGTCCAGAAAATCAGAAGAAATATGAGAGCAGAGAAAAGGATTCAAGGAGAAAGCATAGAAATAGACCCTCCTCCAGCAAATATAAAAAGAAGGACAAGGGATTTGTTGCTGAGACTTGGAGTGATACAGAAGAAGAAACATCTTCCTCCAGTTCAAGTGAAGAAGAGGAAGAAGCTAGATCCAAGGAGGTGTGCCAAATGGCAACTGATGCCTCTAGGAGCAATTCTAGATCAGAAGAAGAATCTGAAGATGAAGCAGCCTCAGACTCAGAGGCAGATCAGGTTATCTCTAGCTTTGACTTTAGTTCTGATTTATTTAAAGCTGAACTCAAATCTATGTGCTTAGACTTAATCAACTCAGAATAGGAAATAAAAACTCTTAGAGAAAGAGTAGGAAGTCTTGAATCTGTAAATTCAGAAAACATAAAGCTAACAGACCAATTAAACTTAGCTAATGAACAAATAATTAAACTATAGTCTGAATTATGTGAGGCCGAGCAACTTGAGCAATCTCTCAATGGGAGAAGCCTCAAGCTGATGGACATTACAAGCACAGTGAATGCCAGATTAAATGGCAAGCTGGGCTTGGGTGCTTCATCAAGCTTACCCACCATAGTTAAGAAAAATATTCTTTCAACGCCCATCAATTTTATATCTGCAAACGGAAAAGAAAAGTTAATAGACAAACCAATGTCAAAAAACAATCCTAGACCCATAGATAAGAGAAACAGAAATATGAAAACAACAAATAAAAACAAAGTTCAGCAGCATTCGTCGAACTCAGATCGATGAAATGTGGCTAGTTCGTTGAACCCAGATCGACGAACGTTGAACGCAAACTTCAAATATAACAACTCGTCTAACTGTGATCGACGAACTGTGTATGGTTCGTCAAGCAGAGGTCGACGAACGTGGGGCGCAGAAAATGACTATTGTCATTCTCTGAGCAGAGATCGACGATCTCATCCCTATTCATCGAACTCTGGTCGACGAACTTACAACAATTCGTCGAACCCAGAAAGACCAAATGTTTGGTATTACATCCATACTAACCCACATTTGATGAAGTCACCCTGGAACTAAGATGAATTAAGTTGTATTTGATGCTTGGTTTGAGTTATATGTTTGCAGTAATTTCACTGGGAAGTGTAGACCAATGTCAGTCCACAGTGGGTCACCAAACACAGGAACTGTGCAATGTAATCCCTCATTGCATATTCCAAAGTGTTGACTCATGTGTGGTCTCTCTATTGGGATACACTTCATATTCAAGCTATTGGACCTTGGGAAATGGATTTGAAGTTGACTGCAGTAGAAGAAAGAGTTTTCCAACAACAAAAATTCTCTAAGTCTTTTACTCAAGTAGGTCCATAACTACTCGAGTAGATTGGGCATAATTTACTCGAGTAAAGAAACCTTATACTCGAGTACTTAAGTGTATCTCTCATGTAGCTAAGTCATGTACTCGAGTAGACGTAGTCATATACTCGAGTAGCATGTTTATATACTCGAGTAGATCACTCATTATACCCGAGTATTAAAGGCCTCACTCATCAAAATTTCTCTAAGTCATGGACTCAAGTAAGTATACTCACATACTCGAGTAAGTATACTCACATACTCGAGTATATAGAATCATACTAGAGTAGTTCATTATACCTACTCGAGTAGATCATGTTTCACTCGTGTACCTTCAAATTTTCCTACTCCAGAATTTTTTAAGTCTTTTACTCGAGTAGAACTTTCACCTACTCGAGTAGATCACTTGCTCTCGAGTAGTTTAGTTCAACTACTCGAGTAGCTGCTTGCTGACTTCTTCAGAATTTATTCTAAGTATCTCACACGAGTAGTCCTTCATGTACTCGAGTAGTTTTATCTAATATACTCGTGTAGCTTTTCTTGTACTCGAGTAGATCCTTTATGTACTCGAGTAAGTCAATATACATACTCGAGTAGTTCTTTCTGCTTACTCGAGTAGTTGATTTCTACCTACTCGAGTAGCCTATCTTTATATACCCTAGTATTTCTCCTTCATGTACTCGAGTAGTTATTCAACTACTCGAGTAGCTCCTCTCTTACTCGTGTATATGGCTGAATTTTTCTGAAATTCGTCTAAGTTTTTTTCTGATGGGATTTTCAAATCACGCGACATGATTGGTCCACGTGTACATCATTATGACCGATTATGACCGTTATTCTCTCCTATATAAAGTCTTATCAGAAAATGACAAACCCTAATTTTTCTCCAAGCATTCTTGTCATTTTATTTTGAGAAAGTTCTTCAGCCGACTCCTCACTGTTTTCACGAAGGAATCGACTTCGACCAGACATATGCTCCAGTGGCGAGGCTGGAGGAAATAAGGTTGTTCCTAGCATATGCTGCTTTCAAAGGCTTCACCGTCTATCAGATGGACGTGAAGTTGGCCTTCCTGAATGGTAACATAAAGGAGGAAGTGTATGTGGAACAACCTTCAGGTTTCGTTGATCCTAACTTTCTTGATCATGTCTTTTTTCTGCACAAGGCCCTATATGGTCTGAAACAAGCTCCTAGAGCTTGGTATGAAACACTGTCTACCTTTCTACTTCAGAACAAGTTCACAATGGGAAAGATAGACAAGACATTATTTCTTAGGGAAATAAAAGGCAAGATTTTGCTAGTGCAAATCTATGTCGACGACATTATTTTTGGCTTTACAGATGACAACCTCTACAAAAAGTTCTCAAAACTTATGCAAGGGAAGTTTGAAATGAGTAGTATGGGCGAGCTGAAGTATTTCTTAGGGCTTCAGGTGAAACAATCTGAAGTTGGAATTTTTATCTCACAGACCAAGTTCACCAAAGAGCTGATTAAGAAATTCGGAATGGAGAACGCAACCTCTATGAGGACTCCAAGGGGCTCAACTATGTCTCTGGACAAGGATGAAAAAGGGAAACCTTTTGATGAAACCAAATACAGAAGCATAATTGGATCCTTGCTCTATGTTACTGCCAGTAGGCCTGACATAATGTTCTCAACATGTGTCTGTGCTAGATTTCAGGTGAACTCTAAGGAATCTCATTACGCTGCTGCAAAGCGGATCCTGAGATACCTTAAAGGCACACCAAGTCTTGGCTTATGGTACCCAAGAAGTAATGACAGCGAACTAATTGGGTTTTTAGATGTAGATTTTGCAGGTAGCAAAGACGACCGGAAAAGCACCTCAGGGACTTACCAATTCTTCGGAAGAAGGCTAATCTCCTGGAGTAGCAAGAAGCAGAACTGTGTCGCAATCTCAATGGCCGAGTCAGAGTATATCTCTGCAGGCAGTTGTTGCACACAATTGCTATGGATAAAGAATCAGTTCGAGGACTACAACCTGCAGTTCAAGGATATTCCTCTGTACTGTGACTCCTCCAGCGCAATTGCAATAGCCAACAATCCAGTCTCCCACAGCCGGACAAAGCACATCGAGCTAAGGTATCACTTCATCCGGGAACATGTGGAGCATGGATACATAGATCTCAAATATGTGCCTACAGATAGGCAAGTTGCAGATATCTTCACAAAGCCGCTGGACGAGACTAAGTTCTTGTTCTTCAAGACTGAGCTTGGAATGCTCAACAAAGAGGACTAAAAAAAGGCTGGATGACTAAGAAGCAAGTAATTGCAAGGGGTTAGTCAAAATCTACTTTTTCTAAACTTTTTCAAAGTTCAACTCGAGAAGCATAAGACATACTCGAGTATGTGACTTCACCTACACGAGTCACGACAGACCTACTCGAGTAACAACTGACATACTCGAGTACTCTTCTCTACTTACTCGAGTATAAGAGTGTGCCTACTCGAGTACCTACTTACCTACTCGAGTAAGTCACTTACCTACTCGAGTAAGTCACTTTTCTACTCGAGTATTTTTCTCCATCTACTCGGGTACTTTCTGCAGACCGACTTGAGTAACTTCTGACGATATACTCGAGTAACCTCTTACCTACTCGAGTAGTCTATCTCTTTCTCGTGTACTGTTTCCCAGATTTTGAAATTTCTTTCTATTCGCTACGCAAGGCTAAATGCCGCCTCTTCCTTTAAATCAATTAGCTGTAATTTAAGAGTTATATATATGAAATTCAGAAAACCCAAACCTACACGACATTATTTCTTTCTCTCGAGTACCCTCTGCCGCTTCGCCTACTATGCTGATTCGCCTACTCTCCTCCGCCGCTCTTGCAGAGCCGCCTCTCTCCTCACCTCTTCCAGTCAACCGCAGCCATGGCGGCTTCTTCCAAGATCGGCGTCAGATCAGAACTCTTCATCGCCGGTATTGCAGAGCTCTCAGATGACTTCCACAATCTCCTCATCCTTCTCGACACCGCCGGCCTCTCCTTCATTCTCCAGGAACCCTGTCGCGTTTTATTCCCAGAAGTTGCCGAATTCTTCTCCAATCTCAAGGTCAGCGGGAATGGAAAAGTCCTAAAATCCAAAGTGAAGGGTTTGAAACTTAAGTTCACCAAGACCTCTGTCTCTCAGCTTCTCCGAATGCCGATTGTCGATGAAGAAGATGAGTTAGATGATGAAGACTCTGACCAAATAGCCCTTTTCTGTGGCATTTCTCCTGACGCTCAGTATATTAAAAGGTCAGATATGAACGCTGAAGGAAAATTTCTAGTTGACATTATTGGCAAAATTCTACTGTGCAAGACACACTCAATCAGAGACATTCCCTTATATTTCTTCGATATAATGCAAGCAATTGTCTGCCGTAAGAAATATCAATTTGGTATGTTGATTCTGGATAAAATCAAGGATAGCTTGAAATCCCCCAACTACGCCAGAATTATCTCTCCGCTCCTCCATGAAACTAATCTTGAGGTCTTCAACTTCTCCAAAGGGACCCCACTTCATCACATGAAGAAAGTCTCCATCTCTTCTATTTAGAGATGGGATCTCAAGCTAAAGAATTCTGCCCAAGCTGTACAGGTTTCAGAAGTTCTAGAAGTTCCAGCTGTAGAGGACAGGACTCCATCTACCTCTCCTCATCATGTGGCCAGCTCCTCTGGTGCACCAAGTGAGGGGGTGCCTTCTCCTTCTAGCCAAGTTAGGCAGCCCTCTCCTCAGCCAGAAATTCCTTCCCTACCTCATACTCCACAGAGTCCAGCCACTGCTTCAGATCAAGTACCTCAAGACTCTCTTCTGTCCATAGCTGCTGCTATAGATGCTATGATTGCAGAGCTCTCTAAAGAAGTGCTCCCCCTCCTCCTCTATCCCCTCCAGCTCCAACCTCTGAAGGTCACTAGGACTTTTCTCCAGCCCAGTCTCCTTCCCATTCTCCAGCCAGGACTCCAACACCATCTCCACATCCTCCAACAGACAAGCCAGACCCCATTCTTATTTCTGATGAGACCTCTCCAGAGCCAGCTGAGGCCCTTCTCAGAAACCTAGATTTCTCCATCCCCCATGATACAGAAGAAAGGGATGCTATAATTCATACCACCAGAGCTCTCAGCTCTGTCATCATTGAAGAAATAGCACCTTGGGTAACTCCTCCTATCCCTTCTGCTGCTCCCTCTACTGCTGTTCCATTCTCTTCCTCCTCAGATTTGCTGCAACATATTGCACTTCTTCTTCAAGAACAGAGAACTTATTTTGACACCTCTCTAAAAATAGTCACTGACAAGGTAACTGCTCTTGAGACTGAGATGAGCAGAGGCTTTGCTGAAATTCAGCATAATACTGATAAGCTCCAGTATTTATTTCAACTTGGTGGGAAAGCCATAGACCACACTATCACTAGTGTTTGCAATATTATGGAACAAGGTGTCAGCCTGACAAACAATCAGATGGAGCTAGATAAGAGAAATGAGGCTAACAAAATGAAAATCTGTGAAGAAGTGGGTATTTTCAAAGATGATACTATAGCCCAGCTATCTGTTGAAATCAGAAAGGGGGAGGGTTTGATAAAAGAACTAAAAGAACAGGTAGAAAAATCTGCTGCTCAGAAGACAGATGAATGGGAAGCTCATGTGAAGGCCATTCATGATGATGTGCTAGCCCAGATACAGAGTGTCAAGTTTCACACCTATGACACTGCTGTCTGGATGCACAATCAGATCTTGCCAGATCTTGCAGTTGACCCCAACATTATTTCCCATCATCTCAACCCACTAGCTACAGATGTTACTGCCCCAGATATTCCTTTGCAACCTTCTTTATCTCCCAGACCTGGAGACACAGTTGACCCTCCAGACTCCTATGCTCCAGAAGACCCTGCTGATATCTTCATTCAAGCTCCCCCAGAGATCAGAATCCACAAGAAGAAAGGGAAGTATGGTGAAGGTCACTCTGCTAGCAGGACTGCTCCTACTAGAGCTACTGACCATGCTGAAGCTTGGTCTCCAACTTCCAAGTCTCTAATTTTGGACACACTCAGGCTAGTTATGGATCACAATGAGAACAGGAGCATTCACTACAGTTCCCAGGAATGGGAGTTATATGAGAAATCAATGCTAAAAAGGAAGATCCATGACAGAGACTTTGGGAGAAATAATCCTGCTGCTCCTCCAAGGCCTCCTAAATATTTCCCTAAGCCTTTCAGCTATCTAAGGAGACAGCAAGAAAAGATGGAAAAGAAGCAAACCCAAGCCTAAACCTAAAAGATGTTGAGAGATTGAAATGACAAGTTGTAGACTTGATGTTCTTGGAAATTTACATATATACAATTCTAAATTTCTGTCTAATTATCTTTTTCATTGTCTATTGCTTACCTGCTCATGTCTTCCTACTTAGTTTCTTTTATACCTATAATTCACCTTAGTGTAAAGGGTGCTGACTTCAACAAATAGGGGGAGATTGTTGGGTATTACATCCACACTAACCAGAATTTGATGAAATCACCCTGGAACTAAGATGAATTAAGTTGTATTTGATGCTTGGTTTGAGTTATATGTTTGCAGGAATTTCACTGGGAAGTGTAGACCAATGTCAGTCCACAGTGGGTCACCAAACACAGGAACTGTGCAATGTAATCCCTCATTGCATATTCCAAAGTGTTGACTCATGTGTGGTCTCTCTATTGGGATACACTTCATATTGAAGCTATTGGACCTTGGGAAAAGGATTGGAAGTTGACTGCAGTAGAAGAAAGAGTTTTCTAACAACAAAAATTCTCTAAGTCTTTTACTCGAGTAGGTCCATAACTACTCGAGTAGATTGGGCATAATTACTCGAGTAAAGAAACCTTGTACTCGAGTACTTATGTGTATCTCTCGTGTAGCTAAGTCATGTACTCGAGTAGACATAGTCATATACTCGAGTAGCATGTTTATATACTCGAGTAGATCACTCATTATACCCGAGTATTAAAGGCCTCACTCTTCAAAATTTCACTAAGTCATGGACTCGAGTAAGTATACTCACATACTCGAGTAAGTATACTCACATACTCGAGTATATAAAATCATACTTGAGTAGTTCATTATACCTACTCGAGTAGATCATGTTTCACTCGTGTACCTTGAAATTTTCCTACTACAGAATTTTCTAAGTCTTTTACTCGAGTAGAACTTTCACCTACTCGAGTAGATCACTTCCTCTCGAGTAGTTTAGTTCAACTACTTGAGTAGCTGCTTGCTGACTTCTTCAGAATTTATTCTAAGTATCCCACTCGAGTAGTCCTTCGTGTACTCG
Source organism: Platanthera guangdongensis (assembly GCA_039583875.1). NCBI lineage: Eukaryota > Viridiplantae > Streptophyta > Magnoliopsida > Asparagales > Orchidaceae > Platanthera > Platanthera guangdongensis. The sequence continues at coordinate 267,591 of JBBWWR010000030.1, forward strand.
AGTAGTTTATGTAATATACTCGAGTAGCTTTTCTTGTACTCGAGTAGATACTTTATGTACTCGAGTAAGTCAATATACATACTCGAGTAGTTCTTTCTGCTTACTCGAGTAGTTGATTTCTACCTACTCGAGTAGCCTATCTTTATATACCCGAGTATTTTCTCCTTCATGTATTCGAGTAGTTATTCAACAACTCGAGTAGCTCCTCTCTTACTCTTGTATATGGCTGAATTTTTCTGAAATTCGTCTAAGTTTTTTTCTGACGGGATTTTCAAATCACGTGACATGATTGTTCCACGTGTGCATCATTATGACCGATTATGACCGTTATTCTCTCCTATATAAAGTCTTATCATAAAATTACAAATCCTAATTTTTCTCCAAGCATTCTTGTCATTTTATTTTGAGAAAGTTCTTCAGCCGACTCCTCACTGTTTTCACGAAACGAAAGTCGCCGCCACCATCTTCTCCGGCCAGTCCTTTTAAGTTCGGAGGATTCATTCTGAAGAAAGTTAAAGATCGAGATCGACATCACTTTTCATCTTCTCTCTCTGATTCTGTAAAAGCAAGAAGATCCAGATCTGGGCCGAGACTCTCTTCATCGATTTCTGATAGTGCTGCAAAGTCCATAAGAAGAAGCTTTCTGGCCGTTTCATCATATCTGATTGGATTTACTGTTTGAATAATTTTCCAAAACTTTATTAATCTTGTAGGAGAAAGTTTCTCCGAGTGTAGGAGTTTTTCACTCCGAGTTTGTAGGAAGTGTTATCTTCCGAGGTGTAGATCCCGTTGTTTGGATCGAGTTTGTAGGAACTTTGTTCCGAGGGTAGGATCGATTTTTGATCCGAGATAGTGGAATAGCTGAATCTAGTTGATTGCTAAATCGGTGAGGGAAAGTGGATGTACCCAAGGGAAGGGAACCATTATAAATCTTGTGTCTTCTGTGATATTAGTAGATAGTTCTGTGATGTGCACTAATTATTTTTTATTCCGCAAAAGACGCACAACTCACCTATTCACCCCCTCTAGGTGATTTAGGTTGACAACCATTTTATTTCACCAAACCTAAATCATTTCTCTTACAGAAATCTTAAACTAACTAATAAGGCATTTAATCTAGTAGCTGATTGGGTAATTACACCTAGGAGATATCACCCCTTAGGGTACAAATCTCAACCTGCTTTATCAATTATTTCCAGCTTTACTTTTCAACAAAATAAACGACCCAAGGTAACCTGGGTCAAGAACAATTGAATTTTGTTTTTCATTGCAGGTACAGGTGAAGAGTTGTCCAAGGGTAAGTCAAACATAGTACTTGGACAGTGGTTGCTCCAAACACATGACAGGCAGCAAGGGCAATCTATCCAACTACAAGCCCAAGCTAGGACTAAAGGTGATTTTTGGAGATTCCAACAGTGGTCAATCAGAAGGATATGTGACAGTGAAGATTGGAGTAGTGACCTTCAAGAAAGTAACTTATGTAAGAGGACTCAAACATAACCTTATATCAATAAGTCAATTATGTGATGAAGGTTATCAGGTACATTTTAACTCTACTTCCTGTTCTTTTATTGATAATAATAACAAAACTGTTTTAATTGGACTTAGACAAGGTAACATATACTTAGTAAATTTTATATCTGCCACAACTGATATCTGCTTACTGAATGTTACTAGTAATCAAAATGAGTTATGGCACAAAAGGTTATGACATGTAAACCTTAAGAATATATCTAGGTTATCTAAGGACAACCTTGTTAGAGGCTTGCCTTCTGGCCCCTACAAGAAGGAAAGCCTATGGAGGGCTTGTCAATTAAGCAAGCAAACCAAAACTAATTTAAATCCATTAATAAAAGTGATTCACCTTGGATACTGTATTTGCTTCATGTGGATCTATTTGGACCCATTGCAGTACAAATCTTAGGAGGAAAGTCTTATACTTTAGTTATTGTTGATGACTTCTCTAGATTCAGTTGGGTATCCTTTCTGAGAGATAAGTCAGATACTTTCAAGGTTCTTACAGATTTTCTCAGGACCATACAGATTGAGTTCTCTACTCATGTTGCATTGATCAGAAGTGATCAAGGCACAGAGTTTGAGTCACTTCTTATGCATGAGTTCTGTGAGAAGGAAGGTATCAGACAGTGCTTCTCAGCTCCTAGAACTCCCCAATAAAATGGGGTTGCTGAAAGGAAAAATAGGACACTCATTGAATCTGCAGGTACATTATTAGCAGATGCTTACATGCCTCTATCCTTTTGGGAAGAAGCTGTAAATACTGCTAACTATGTCCTGAACAGATGTCTTATACATAAGCTGAAAAATAAGACCCCCTATGAATTACTTAAAGGGAAGAAACCTAAAATCACATACTTTAAAGTTTTTTGTTGTATTTATTACATTCACACTAATAAAAAGAGATACATTAGAAAGTTTGAGGCCAAGGCTGAAGAAGGAATTTTTCTAGGAGATTCCCAAGTAAGCAATGCATATACGGTTTTTAATAAATCATCTCTTAAAATTGAAGAATCTGTTCATGTATCTTTTAATGAAGCTAACATGTCATATAAGGAGAAAGAGATTTCTACCAATAGCTTATTGCAGGTACCTCAACTGTGTGAGTCTATGGATGGACTAAACCTCACCCAAGAGGTATCAACTCATCCTACTCCACAGGTTGCTGAAGATAGTGAAGAAGAAATCCAAGAGGAAGTGGCTGAACTTCTCTCAACAGCTAGTACCATTCCTCAAGAGGAATTAAATACAGAAGCTGTTGCTCAACCAACTCCACCAACTAATCTTGTCACACTTAGAGATCACCCCAGTTATCAAGTGATTGGAGACATTTCAGTAGGTGTACAGAAAAGGCATCAACTCAACCAAGACTTGATGCATGCCTGTTTTCTCTCTCAAATTGAACCTCTCACCATCCATGAAGCAGAGCAAGATCCCCACTGGATCATTTCAATGTAAGAGGAACTAAACCAGTTTGAGAGATGTAGAGTTTGGGATTTGTTTCCAAGACCTCATACTACCAAGTTATTGGAACCAAATGGGTCTACAGGAACAAGTTGGGTGCTCAAGGCAACATAGTGAGGAACAAGGCTAGGCTTGTTGCTCAAGGCTACAGGCAAGAGGAAGGAATTGACTATGACCAAACCTTTGCTCTTGTTGCAAGGTTAGAGGCCATAAGAATATTCCTTGCCTATGCAGCTCACAGGAGATTCAAGGTCTACCAAATGGATGTCAAAAGTGCATTTTTGAATGGAGTACTTCAAGAAGAGGTTTATGTAGAACAACCTCCAGGTTTTAACTCTCCAACTCAACCCACTTTTGTATTTAAATTGCATAAAGCTCTCTATGGTTTAAAGCAAGCTCCAAGAGCTTGGTATGAGACCTTAGCAAACTTTCTTTTAGAGCATAAATTTACAAGAGGAACCATAGATAAAACTCTTTTCACTAGACATCATAAGGACCAAATATTATTAGTACAAATATATGTGGATGACATTATTTGGGTCTACTGATCCCAAATTGTGCAAAGGTTTGCTGACCTCATGCATTAAATTTGAGATGAGTAGCATGAGTGAGCTTTCCTACTTCCTTGGTCTCCAAGTAAAGCAGCTCCCAGATGGTATCTTCCTCTCCCAAGCTAAGTATGCTAAAGAGCTTATCAAAAAGTTTGGGATGGGTGATGCTTCAGGAATGAAAACCCCTATGGCTACAAATGCTGTTGTGGATTCTGATGCAGTAGGGAAACCTGTAGATCAAAACAAATATAGGGCAATTGTTGGATCCCTATTATACCTAACAGCTAGCAGACCTGATATAATGTTTGTCACATGCCTTTGTGCTAGGTTCCAAGTGAACCCTAAAGAATCTCACCTTATTTTTCTAAAAAGAATTTTGAGATATATAAAGAGTTGCCCTAATCTAGTACTCTAGTATCATGTAGAGTCAGAGTTTGAGTTAACTGGATACTCACATGCTGACTATGTAGGATGTAGAGTGGACAGTAAAAGTACCTCTGGAACATGTCAATTCCTGGGTATGATACTTGTCTCCTGGTTTTGTAAAAAGCAGACATCTGTGTCTACATCAACTGTAGAAGCATAATATATGGCTGCTGGCAGCTGCTGTTCACAGATGTTATGGATACAAAATCAACTCCTAGATTATGGTGTCAATTTAAATAATTAAACTTTATTTTGTGATAATACTAGTGTTATTGCTATAGCACAAAATCCAGTTCACCACTCTAGGATAAAATATATTGAAATAAGACATCATTTCATTAGAGATAATGTAGATAAAAAGAAAATTAACTTAATCCATATTCCTACTGACTTACAGAGAGCAGACATTTTCTCCAAGCCCTTGGATGAGAAAACCCATCTGTTCTTTATAAATCAACTGAGAATGATTAATGGAGAAGAGTTAACCTAGTTTTTGTCTGCATTCGACGAATTTTCCAGAGTTCTTCGAATAAAGTTTGATGAATTAGGGAAAGTTTGAGAGATTCTCATCGAACGGAGATCGACGAATTCTCTATGTGGAAACAATTTTCGTCGAACGGAGGTCGACAAACTTTGCTTCAAAAGACGCTTCGTCAAACGGAGTTTGACGAACTGTATTCGATTCTTCTGGATGAGATCAACGAATTATCTGTCTATAATTTATTTCGTCGAGCTCAGTTCGAAGAATTTTGCTTTTTCGTGGAACGGAGTTTGTCGATTCATATTCTGAAAATCTTATATCGAGGTTTTCTTCAACCTCCGTCCCGCGCTTTCAGTTCTTTTGCTCTTGATCGCCGTTTTTCTCTGTGTTTTTCCTGCAGGTCATCAATGGCAATTCCATCAAGCACGTTAGCAGCGATGAAGTTTGATACTGGGTTCGATATGGACTATTCTTTTCAGCATTCAGACCCCATCTTTCTCTACATCTTGGAACTGCTAGAAGAACTGAATCTGAAGGATTTCATGACCCGGAGAATCAAGCTACATGCTACTGAAATAAGAGAATGGGTTTATACATCTACAATTTCTGAAGAAGATGTTTTGACAGGCAATATAGGGAGCACTGCTGTTTCGTTGTCTCCCGCGGTTCTTTCTGAGATATTTGGATTAGTAAACGGAGAAGATAATATGGAAATGGATTCTGAGGAATACAATGATATGTTGAAGCTAATGGGTTTTTCAGGTAGCAACCCTAACAAACTGCTGAAGAAGCAACTGTCCGCCATCTACCAATTTCTGGCAGACATTGTAGGAAAAGTGCTAATGGGAAAGAACTCAGCGCATGACTACATAACCCGGCACCAATTCCTGGTTATGTGCGCCGTGGTGAATAAGAGAAGTGTCAACTGGGGCACAATCTTCTTTGAATTAATAAAGAAAAAGAATATCAAGAAGGAAGTTTGCTTCGACAGAATTTTGGGGATTTTTCTCCAAGAGAAGGCTGCTGAATGTATGGTCTCCCCGACCATCTTCATAAATGCTAGCAAACGCCTCACATGCGCTCTGTTTGGCAGGTGGGAGAGGACTATCTCCAAGCCCTCAAATGCTTCTTCCTCTTGCATCCAAACTTCTGAGAGCACAAGAGATGTAAAGGTCACTCCCCTCACTGCTGAAGAGGTCCTTCCATCTCAATCATCTCTTCCAGCACCCCTTCTCCATAGAAGCCTCCTCATGTGCCTACCCCTCCTTCATCTCAACCTCTAGACATCACCAACATCCCATCTCCACTTTCATCTTCCCCTCTGCTAGCAAAACAACCACCCACCCCTCCAGCTTCACCTCAGGACACTCACATTCCTACACCTCCTCAGTCTCCTCTTCCCCCACACTTATCCCCCATTCCATCTTACATCATACCCTCAGACACAATCATGTTAGATGCACCCACTCCATCTGTTATTCCACCCTCTATTCCATCCTCTTCACCCTCCCCATTTGATCCATCAACCATCATCTCCTTGCTCACTCCCCTCATAAAATCTCTCATCCAAGAGGACATTACACCTCTTGTGACCTCCATCAATTCTTTATCTGCCCAAATCTCTCTTCTATCTGCTGTCCCCTCTTCATTTAGGGGCCTGGCTCCAGGTTCTCCTGAACCCAGGCAGGGGGAGATGCTCAGTGATGAAGTTGCAGCAGATGTAGATACAGCAGCAGCAGAAGTCACAGCAGTAGTTCTCTCTCCAGCAGATGCAGATTTAGATGAGGATACAAAAATTTTGACAGATTTTGATTCTGAAATGATTGAGTTAATTCATTTTATGGATACTGACAATGATCTAGATGAGTCAGTTGAGGAATAAAACCTGTTGGTGATTTTCAGTTAAATCCCACAGTTAATTTATTTGCTTTGTTGAAAAATTTTTATACTATTTTTGTACAGCTACCATATACTAAGCCACATTTGGCTATTGTACCATACACCTCTCCAATAAGTCCAGCAGTTACTAAGCAACTCTGTGACAATTTTGCTATCTCAGCTTCAGTTTCCATCTCAGCTTCTAGTTCAGATGTCATACCAGAAGATACTTCAGTGCCAGTTTCAGCACCAGATTTTGTTATGGATGACTCTCCCCTGCCAGATTTGGATGAGCTTATTCTAGCTGACATAGAAGCAGAGAATAAGGCAGCAGCTGAAAGCTCTGTCCCTATTGTTTCTGTTTCCTGTGCAGCTCCCTCCTCTCCTGGTGCTGAAACCTCAGTTCCTGAACCTTCTGCCCCTCCTCCAGAACCAGCAGTTATTTCTGATAAAGCTTTGAAAGCTCTGGATTCCTTGTATGACATCCCTCAAGGTTCTGAGTCTGAAGAAGATGATGATGATGACTCATATGAAGATGCTGCAAGTAAGAAAAAGAAGATGTTGTCTAAGAAAAGGAAGGCTCCTCCTCCTCCAGCTCCAAAGACAAATCCCAATGCTGACACCCCTTACTATATTCTGCATAATGTAACTCCATACAAGGGGATGCCTAGATGGATATGGCTATCTAAGAACCAGCAGAAAGATAGAAAGAGAAGCAGGAGATATTCCCCTCCTCTAGTGCACAGATGCAGGAAGGATTCTCCTCCTCCTCCTCCTCCAGCAGCTGGTGCCTCTGTATCCTCTAGCTCCCAGAGATCTGCCCCCATGCAGACATATCAGAGATAATCAGGGAGATCTTCTAGAAGCAGCCAACAGAGGCAGCCATCCTCAGGTAGTCAAAGTCAACATCATCATCAGCAGCAGCAACAACAATCATCCGAAGTTCGAAAAGCTGAAAGTCCAAAGAAGCCAGACTCTCCTCCAATCCCTTTTGAAGATCCTGAAACTGCAAATATAGCAAAAATGGCTAGATACCAGGAATTGATTGGATTATCTCTGATTAATAAAGCCAAGGCTGAATGTAAAGATATCTCTGGATTATCAACCATGTCTAAATACAGGAAAGAAGAGCTGAAAAGATTTGATAAAGGAAACAAGCTATTCAATATTGATGACTACATGAAACTTCATCCAGAAGCAGTTGTCCCCAGAGCAACATCATTGCATATTATAGGGGCAGCTGATATGACCATGACAATAGCTCAAGCTCGAGATCCAAAGAGAGAAATCATTTTCAAGGAGCCAGGAGAGCAGACATCTGAAGACAAACCTCGGCAGAAGAAGCCAAAGAAGTAATTTTCATGTTATTTCAATTTCTGTCTGTTTTTGTTTTCAAACTATGCTATGTGTTTAAACAAAGCTGTGTATATATATATCTGTTGCATGTGTTATAATTCTCTGCCAGATATATTTCTTTTCCTGCTTTGTTTTTCTGTCTGTTTCCATTTTGAGTCTCTGATATTAACCTCACCCAAAAAGGGGGAGATTATTGGATCCCTAGTTGATTTGGGCTAGGTTCACTGACTTAGGATATGACCCAACCTGTATAGCCAGGGTCAAGTTATGTCCTAGAGTCTAGGCCAAGTCCCTAGAGTCATCTCTAGATGGACCAGCTATCATCAAGACCATCAGATACTCAAGATTGATAAGTTTTCAAGACTATGTAAAGTGAGTTCGACGTTCATCGAACTCAGCTCGACGAAAGGTGTCCTACGCTCGACGATCGTGAGACAATTCTTGGAGCTGAGCTCGACGATCGGTGTTCTCTGATCGACGAATGTTGAGGTTCTTCATCAAGCTAAAGTCAGGACAACTTCAGAATTTTTCTAGTCCAGCTTCAAGCTTTGGTCGACAAATTGGATCCTAAGCTCGACGAACTTGGACGTCAAGTTCTCAGCTACTCAGGTCGACGAAGTCAGTCTCTCAGGTCGACGATTTCAGTACTCTACTCGACGAATTCTAGACTCAGAGTATTTGTGTCGACACTTAGGGCATGTGTTGACACCAGCCAATCTATGTCGACACCAGAGGATTTGTGTCGACATCATGATTTCAGTCAACACCAATTCATGTCGACACCAGAAGATTTGAGTCGACACTAATATCAATCAGTCGACACCAGCTTATGTCGACACAGAATTTCAGCAGATGCAGTATATTTGGCTAAGTCCACAATCTTTCTTCGCTCGACGAATTTGAATCTCAGCTCGACGAATGAAGTCTGTCTGTTCGACTAATGAAGATTGTCTGGTCGATGAACTCTCTCAAGCTCAGCTCGACGAACTCAAGCTCAGCTCGACGAACTCAAGCTCAGCTCGACGAACCCAAGCTCAGCTCGACGAATTGCGTTCTTCGTTCGATGAATCCAGACTAGGTCTTCTTCAGTTTCCCGTCCCGTTTCTTGGCGATGATTCCGGAGTTTTTAATGCCAGATATTCTCGGAATGTTACCGTTGGAACGTGCATTGACTATGGTCGATTACATGCCATTTTCCATGGGACAGTTAGGGAAAATATTGATTGCTGCTTCTTTCCAAGGCCGACTGCCATTACTGCTCAACATTCAAATTTTGAATGTTCCTCAGTCAGAGACACATACAGAGAAAAAGAGAATAGAATTTCAGCACAGCAAGCAATACAGTCAATCAGACACTCTCAGATTGCACAGAAGAACAATCATACTGAAATCAAAAGTTCTACTGCAATCAGCCTGACCAGAGAACATTTTCAAGAAGAAGAAGAACAACCAATTACCATCAAGAGTCTTCTTCCTTCTAACTCTACAGGACTACTTCAAAGGACAACAAATTTCAATATGTCAAAGGAGTTCCTGAAACAAATCCTGGTCCAGGCATTCTAGGTCTTTGAAGACCTATCACCCTGAAGCAGTGCTCCAGCTTTCCTGACAAATTCAAGATCTCAGGGGGAGCAAGATCTGCTATAATCAATCCACAAGTCTTCTCTCTGATTGTTGACAGAGAAGACACCATCTCTTTTACTTCTAATTCCTGTACAGGGTTTTAATTCCCTTAAAAATTATTCTGGTTGCAAGTCTCCTTCCAAAAGACTTGAGGTTTGGTTTTTGAGCACATGAACAAAAGCTCATTGGTGTCAGACACCTGATCAAAAACCTGAGTGGATTCCTACCAGGGTGGTAGAAGAGTGGATGTACCTAGGTTGGGGAACCACTATAAACTTCTTGTGTCGTCTGGTTGCCCTTCTTTGTGATTTGGCTGTGTTGTTCTGTGAATGTTTAGGTTGCTGTGTTTATTTATTTTATTTGCTTCCCTGTTCACTTAGGAATACAACAAAAGTTGTAAAAAGTTTTTAGTGAGCACAATACTCTATTCACCCCCCTCTAGAGTATCACATATCTATCCCGCACTTTCATCGCCATGACACTTTCCACACATGACTTGCACGTCACGGGATAGCTAGCCGACCACAGAGACACAGCCACACCTTGGCACATCAAAAGCCAAGCCAGTTCCACCATAATACCTCATTCGTACTGCAGCGTTCCTGCGCACCAAGGAAACCATCTACCGCCAATGGGGAGCTAACGTTGTCCACCAAGGAAACCATCTACCGCCAATACGGAGCTAACCTTGTACGGTTCCGGCTATACGTACTCACACGAGAAAACGGGGAAAGCATCACAAACATCATAAACGGCCTCTTGCTGCAACACGTTTCTACCAAAACCCTAAAGCTCGCATGCAACATCACCGGGTCGGACTAACGGTCGCGACCACGGCTTCACCCACCATGCCTAATCCACTAACGGACCGGTTCTCTAATGCAAAATCATGTCGGGGACGGACTCAATCGACCCGGCGGTTTCTCTGGAACCTTGGCGACCAAAACCCCTCTCATATGAGAGATTGGTGCCCAAAAACCATGGAAAAAAGAGATGCAAGACACGCATCCTAAAACAAAGAGGAGAAGTGTCGTTACCTTCCGAACCATCTTATTAGCCATGGAAACTTTGCCAGATGAAAACCTTCGCAAAGATCATGCCTCCACGGATCCGAACTCGGCTAGCGATTTGGAGCACTGAAGCCTCTCTAATGGACGGATCTCCTTCACCATCTTCCGCGCTCTCCCTTCTCTCTAGATCTTAGAAGGAGAAACAACGACTGAAACAATCCGGATTTTGAAACCCTACTCTCGGGTATATCCCAAACAGAAAAACCCCCAACCTTCAGATCCCACACAAAGGAATGCACGGCTGCGATACGGGTCTGACCTGGAAAAATAGAATGTCGAACACTCTGCGTCAAACCAAACCGCCAAGATCGCCGCTCGGCGATTGTCAAACCAAGATCGTCGAACGCACAAATCGACGAGCGCAAAATCATCGAGGGCAAGCCAGATCGTCGAACGCAGATCGTCGATCGCTGGCCAAATCGTCGAGCGATGTCCAGAACCATGATCACTGGCCTGATCGTCGAACCAAAATCATCGACCGCGCAAATCGTCGAGCGCAGATCGTCAATCACTGGCCAGATCGTCGAGCGCTGTCCAGAACCACGATCACTGGCCTGATCGTCGAACCAAAATCGTCGACCGTGCAAATCGTCGAGCGCAGATCGTCGATCGCTGGCCAGATCGTCGAGCGTTGGCCAGAACCACGATCACTGGCCTGATCGTCAAACCAAAATCATCGACCGTGCAAATCATCGAGCGCAGATCGTCGATTGCGGGCCAGATCGTCGAGCGTTGTCCAGAACCACGATCACTGGCCTGATCGTGAAACCAAAATCGTCGACCGCGCAAATCGTCGAGCGCAGATTGTCGATCGCTGGTCAGATCGACGATTGCTGGAGAGATCGACGATCTCTGGCGAGATCGTCGAACCAAAATCGTCGAATGCAGATTCTACACGGATCGTCGAGCGCAGAATCGACCGCACTTCGTCGACTTCAAATCGACGACCTCCCGGGCTCTTTGCCGAAACCGACCGAGACACGACCTTGGACACGCCCGTGTCCTTGGCCGTGTCACGCCTTACCAAGACCCAATCATGGCCAAAAACGTTGTTCGTCCTTCTTACGGAAATTGGGGCATTACAACTCTCTCCCCCTTAAAAGAATTTCGTCCCGAAATTACAGAAAATAAAAGGGGACAAAAGCTTAAATGGTACCTGAACAGAAAAACTCTGGATACTCCTCCAGCATGGTTTGCTCTCGCTCCCAAGAGAGCTCCTCACGACCACAGTTGTCCCATCGGACTTTAATGAGTTTCACCTCTTTGTTCCGCAACTGCCGAATCTCTGAATCCTCTATTGCAACTGGACGTACTCGAGTACTCAAGCCTTCCTCTATCGGCACCGATGTCGGCTCGATCACCACAGTAGCCTCTACCAAGGCTTTCCTCAAGACGGAGACATGGAAGACGTCGTGTAATCCACTCAGCTCCGCAGACAACGCCAACCGGTACGCTGCTTCTCCCACACGTTCAACAACTTTGAAAGGTCTGAAAAACCTTGGACTCAACTTCTTGAGTCGGCGATCCTATGAAACGCCCTTGAACGGCTTGATTTTTAAATAGAACCAATCGCGTACCGCAAACTCCAGCTTCCTATGGTGAGCATTAAAATACTTTGCTTGCCGATCTTGTGCCACCTTCATACGCTCTTGAATTGTCTGCACCATCTCACAACAGTCAGCTACCACCTCTTTTCCCAACAGTTTGGTGTCTCCCGCCTCTGCCCAAGACATCGGCGTTCGACACCGTCTCCCATACAACACTTCGTACGACGCCATTTTTATACTTTCTTGGTAACTGTTGCTTGGTGATCTTCCCACTTCTTGCCGAAATCAGGAATGCACATTCTCGGCATGTCTTCCATAGTACGGTTCGTTATTTTGGTTTGCCCGTCAGTTTGGGTATGGAAAGCTGTACTGAACTTAAGCTTCGTGCCCAAATGCTTTTGAACCAATATCCAGTTCTTGGACGTAAATCGTCCATCTCAATCGCTGACTATACTCTTAGGAATCCCATGTAGTAACACAATGTTGCGAACATACAACTCCACCAGCTTCTCCACGCTGTCCTCCTTCCAATTTGGGATGAAGTGGGCCACCTTTGTTAAGCAATCCACGATCACCCAAATAGCATCATTACCCTGTTGCGATCTAGGTAACCCATGCACAAAATCCATGGAGATATCATCGAATTTCCACTCGGGGATTGGAAGAGGCTTCAGGAACCTGCCCGGCTTCTGACACTAGGCCTTCACCAAGGCACAAGTTTGGCATCGATTCACATACAAAGCTACGTCCCGCTTCAGCACAGGACACCAAAAGGATTTCTTCATATCCAAGTACATCTTTGTACTACCCGGGTGAACAAAGTACTTTGAGAAGTGAGCCTCAAACATCAACTCCTCACGGAGCTTGCCAAACTGCGGTACATAAATCCTTCCGCCCTTCCTCAAGATCCCATCAATCATCTCCCAGGCGCTGCTCTCGCCCTTTTGAGCCTCCACCACGAACGGTTGAAACTCCACATCCAAACGGGTCGCTTCCCGAATATGATCAGATAATTCATTCTGGATTTCAATCCAGTTCAATCGAGCCATGCTAGACTCGCCTCTCGCTACGCATTCCATGACCAGGGACTCCTAGTCCCGTACCAACCGCTCATCCTGAGCATCGATCCAATTCCCTTGCCCCGAGTATATGCTACTCAAGGCATCCGCCACCACATTGGCTTTACCTGGCATATACTGAATCTCCACCTCATAGTCTCCAAGGAACTCAACCCACATGCATTGCCGCATGTTCAAGTCCTTTTGATACAAGAGATACTTCAGTCTTTTATGATCCTTGAAGATCTCCACCTTTGCACAATAAATATAGTGTCGCAATATTTTCAACGCAAAAATTACCGCCGCCAACTCCAAGTCATGGACGGGGTAATTCCTCTCATGATGCTTCAGCTGCCTAGACCCAAAAGCTATCACCTTGCCATGTTGCACCAAAATGCAACCCAAACCGCATCCTGATGCGTCACTGAAGATCTGAAATCCCTCTGTCCCTTGCGATAGGCTTAGTATTGGATCCGTCATCAGTCTCTCATTCAGTGCCTCAAATGCTTGACTGCACTCTTGAGTCCACACAAACTTATGATCTTTACGAGTGAGTGAGGTGAGGGGTAGACCTATCCGCGAAAAATTCTCCACGAATCTCCTATAGTACCCGGCTAGTCCAAGAAAACTTTGAACTTCCGCCACGGTCCTCAAAACCGGCCAATCTCTGATGGCTTCCACTTTTGTTGGATCCACTGCCACCCCATCCCCTCTAATCATGTGGCCCAACAATGCCACCTTTGGTAACCAGAACTCGCACTTTGAGAACTTTGCATACAACTGATTCTCTCTCAACACCTACAAGACCACTCTCAAGTGGGTCTCATGCTCCACTTCCGATTTGGAATACACCAAGATGTCATCAATGAAGACAACCAAAAAAGAATCCAATTATTCCCGAACTACTCGATTCATAAGATCCATGAACAAAGATGGCGCGTTCGTCAGCCCGAACGGCATCACCGAGAACTCGAAGTGACCATACCTCATACCAAACGCTGTCTTGGGTATGTCATCGTCCCGAACTCGCAATTGGAAGTATCCCGACTTTAAGTCCAACTTTGAATACACCACCGACCCCACCAACTTGTCGAACAGGTCGTCTATCCGAGGAATCAGATATTTATTCTTAATGGTCAATTTATTCAGCTCTCGGTAGTCTATGCACAGCCACATACTACCATCTTTCTTCTTCACGAACAACACCAGCGTGCTCCACGGTGAAGAACTAGGTCGGATATACCCCTGTTCCAACAGTTCCTGCAACTGCACTATGAGCTCAGCCAACTCTCTTGGTGCCATTCTAAACGGAGGCCGTGACACTGGCCTAGCCTCTAGCACTAACTCAATCGAGAAGTCGATCTCCCGCCGAGGAGGCGCTCCAGGAAGATCATCAGGAAACACGTCCTCGAATTCTGCCACCACTGACACTTCCCCAATTGATAACTTGGAGAGGAGAACCTCCAATAACGCTACAAGCGTTATTTCACCCTGGTTAACTGCCCGTACCAACTACAAGGCAGAAATCAGGGAACAGGCCACTCCGCTAAGGCCCTCAAACTTGACTTCCGCCTGCCCCTTTCTCCTTAGGGTCACCACCTTGGATAGGCAATCAATACTGGCGAACTACTCTGCAAGCCAGTCCATGCCCAAAATCATATCAAACTCAACCAATGGTAAAACCGCTGCTACCAATACGAAGTCAACTCCGTCCAACTCCCAACAAATGCGCCCTTTGGCCCCGGTGGTCATGGATGACCCATTGGGCATGCGCACTTTCAGCTCCGCGTCCGCCAAAAATGACTCAACTCCTATTCTACGGATGAAGCTCTCCGCAAGAAAGGAGTGTGATGCTCAGGTATCGAACAATACCCTAGCGGGGTATCCGAAAACTAATACGAAGCCTATAACATAGATATCACACATAAATGTCTAAAAGTATGAAGCACAAAGTTCAACTTAAATTTCCTCATACCTGTCACCACATCGGTTTGGCGGATCGCTTCCTGCTGTCCAAGGTTATAGGCCCTTCGTTGCACCGGTTGGAACTGAGAAGCACTAGACTCCTCCATCTTCCATTTCTCTGTGGCACTGGGTCCGGAGCGCACAGTCTGCTCATGCCTTGCCTCTTGCTCCACTCCTCCTTGAGGACAAACAAGAGCGATGTGCCCCACCTTCCCGCAGTTGTAGCATGTCGGCGGTCCCCTAGAGTGAGAACCTCCGGACGTCCACTTACTCTTCTCACCGGACCTGGAAGTGTGAGGCTTTTTCCTCCACCTATTCCCTTCAGACTTCCCCTGTGATTGTGAAGGCTTCCCTTCTCCTTGCTTGGGAGTGAAACCCTTAAGACGTTGGGTTCGCTCCGGATCACTCTCCAATGTCCTGGCAGCCTCATCTAGCACATTAAAACCAGCTCTCTTCATGGAAATGAGGGGTTGCCTCAGATTCTCCCTCAGCCCCTGGTAGAAGAGGTTATCCCTCTCTACATCATCTGTCATCATCATTCCTGCGTAATGACCCAAACGGGTGAACTCTTACACATACTCGTCCAACGTCTTATCTCGCTGAACCAAGTGCAGAAACAGCCTCTGAAGGGCTAACCTCGTTGAAACGGGAATGTACTTCTTTAGAAAAGCATCCCCAAACTCTTCTATGGACGGGGTGCATCCAGGAAATTGGCGGCTGCTATGGCTCACCAACCACAGCTTTGCGTCTCCTTCTAACATGAAGGCCGCAAACTCAGATTTCTTATCTTCTGGCATCTCCGCCACCCTCAGAAGTTCTTGCATCCTTGCCCACCAGTCCTCCGCATCAGTTGGGGTACCGACTCCCTTGAATGTTATGGTATGGAAGCTCAGAAAATACTTCATGTGCCGGTCTCCATGTCCGACAACCACACTTTCCACCAAAGGCTCAACTCGCCTAGCTTCTCCGCCTGGCACGACCGTCGCCGTATCCGGTGTAGCAGGGGTTGCTACCTGAGCTGTCGCTGCAGCTTGGGCTCCCACCATTGCTTTCGCAAGCATGCGACATAAATCGGCCGGGTTTACACCCGTGCCCAAAAGACCCGGAGCAGTGGCACTGCTCGCCAAAAGCTCTTCTCTTGGTCTCGACATACCCGCCTCGTTTCTTGCACTCTTCAAAAAAGCAAGAAAATAAGGAATGAGTCTCTAGTCACAAGACTCAAACATAAGGACACTCATGGTCCCGCATTACTCCTATGTGGATATCTTCTATACGCACTGACCTTGGATCTAACCTCGCTTTGATACCAAATTGTAACACCTCCCCTGTAATGACCGTATAATATGGGTCCGTCCGGGGCCCCAGAACATACAGACGCCACAGCTTTAGTATTATAAGATGATATAACTACCCAATCTCAAAACTCAAGACATAACACAGCGAAATCATCAAAGAGACTAGAAGATATCCACACATATAGGAGGTTAGAGATGTCCTTAAGGCCTTACAACAAAAGTGAGTCCGAAGCTCAAATAATAAAAACAGTCAAGAACATGCATCAGCACCCCTAAACTACCTCGACATGCAAGCCGGAATACAGGAGCATCAAACATACAATTTCAAATAAGTAAAGCTAAAGCAAAGCGGCCCTCTTCATGTGGCTTAGGCCTTTTTGGCCGGCTAGCTAGCTCCTGCTTGAGATCCTTGTCCTGTAAAAAATGGTGGTAACGTGGGTCAGCAAAGGCTGACCTCAAACTGTGTAACAAACACATCTCCTCCCGGCCGCCCCTAACAGACACCGGGGTACTCCTCCAACCTGCAAGTTAGCACTTCGTATGCAATATTCATAAGCAAGAAAAATAACTAAGGAAACAGGCTTGGATGTCTCAAACATCATACATGTTCTCTACTGTTGAGCATATAATAAAAGGGGCTACTATGCAACATGAATGCAAAACCCGGGCTTCACCCAAGGCACCCTATAGCGTATGCATCTAGCACAACATCACATCATTTGGGTACTCATCATTTCCCCATTGGCATAAAGCCGCAAACAAAGGGGAACCACAATCCCCCAACGACATACAAGCCTCCGCACGGTACTCCTGCCAAGGCCCCACCCGCTCACGGTCGTAGACCCGGGCTTGCCAATAAACTCTGACTTCTCATGTCAGGATTCCGTCCAACACACTGACCGATTCTGAGAACCCTTACTGGACCCCACCCGCTCATGGCCTCATTGCTCGGGCTTGCCCCATGCTCGGCATTCTCGTCAGTCTCACAAAAAGAGGACTAGTCTCGCCGTGACACTTTTCACACATGACTTGCACGTCACGGGATAGACAACCGACCACAGAGACACAACCACGCTTTGGCACATCACATACCAAGCTAGTTCCACCGTAATCCCTCATTTGTACTGCAGCGTTCCCACGCACCAAGGAAACCATCTACCGCCAATGGGGATCTAACCTTGTCCACCAAGGAAACCATCTACCGCCAATGCGGAGCTAACCTTGTCCGGTTCCGGCTATACATACTCACACGAGAAAACAGGGAAAGCATCACAAACATCATAAACGGCCTCTTGCCGCAATGGTTTTCTACCAAAACCCTAAAGCTCGTATGCAACATCACCGGGTCGGACTAACGGTCGTGACCACGGCTTCACCCACCTTGCCTAATCCACTAACGGAGTGGATCTCTAATGCAAAATCATGCCGAGGATGGACTCAATCGACCCAGAGGTTTCTCTTGAACCTTGGCGAGCAAAACCCCTCTCATATGAGAGATTGGTGCCCAAAAACATGGAAAAAAGAGATGCAAGACACGCATCCTAAAACTAAGAGGAGAAGTACTGTCGTTACCTTCCGACCCCTCTTCCTAGCCATGGAAACTTAGCCGGATGAAAACCTTCGCAACAATCTTGACTCTACGGATCCAAACTCGGCTCGCGATTTTTAGCACCGAAGCCTCTCTAATGGCCAGATCTCCTTCACCGTCTTCCGCGCTCTTCCTTCTCTCTAGATCTTAGACGGAGAAATAACGACTGAAACAATCCGGATTTTGAAACCGTACCCTCGGTTATATCCCAAACATAAAAACCCCCAGCCTTCGGATCCCACACAAAGGAATGCACGGCTGCGATACGAGTCAGACTTGGAAAAACAGAATGTCGAACACTCTGTGTCAAACCAATCCGCCAAGGTCGCCGCTCGACGATCGTCGAACCAAGATCGTCGAACACTCAAATCGGCTAGCTCAAAATCGTCGAGCGCAAGCCAGATCGTCGAATGTAGATCGTCGATCGCTGGCCAGATCGTCGAGCGCTGGCCAGAACCACAATCACTGGCCTGATCATCGAACCAAAATCATCCACCGCGCAAATCGTCGAGCGTAGATCGTCGATCGCTGGACAAATCGTCGAGCGCTGGCCAGAACGACGATCACTGGCCTGATTGTCGAACCAAAATCATCGACCGCGCAAATCGTCGAGCGCAGATCGTCGATCGCTGGCCAGATCGTCGAGCGCTGGCCAGAACCACGATCACTGGCCTGATCGTCGAACCAAAATCGTCGACCGCGCAAATCGTCAAGCGCAGATCGTCGATCGCTGGCCAGGTCGTCGAGCGCTGGCCAGAACCACGATCACTGGCCTGATATTCGAACCAAAATCATCGACCGCGTAAATCGTCAAGCGCAGATCGTCGATCGCTGGCCAGATTGACGATTGCTGGAGAGATCGACGATCTCTGGCGAGATCGATGATCTCTGGCGAGATCGTCGAACCAAAATCGTCGAACGCAGATTCGACACGGATCGTCGAGCGCAGACTCGACCACACTTCGTCGACTTCAAATTGACGACCTCCCGGGCTCTTTGCCGAACCCGCCCGAGACACGGCGTTGGACACGCCCGAGTCCTTGGCCGTGTCACCCCTTACCAAGACCCAATCCTGTCCAAAATTATTGAACGTCCCTCTTACGAAAATTGGGGCCTTACAGATTTGGTGTTATGCACAAGCTGGCTGGAGTGGCCTTAGGCCCAGATCGACTGTTCAGCGAAAGGGATTAAGTTGACACTCGGTAAATCACTAAAAATATTCAAAGGTATTAGATTCACTCCCTGTATGTTATTATCTTCAATTCCGACCCTAAAAGACCATATGAAGGGGGATGAGGTATTGATGATATGCTTCGAGCTAAAATAAATAACAAATGATATGAAAGACGTGAGAGTAGTGCGGGATTTCCCTTAGGTATTCCCTGAAAAATTTCCAGGTTTACCCCCACATAGAGAGGTGAACTTTCAGATTAAGGAACTAGCCGAGTTTAGAGTTCAGTTGAAAGAATTAGTAGAGTCAGAGTTTGTTCGCCCCAGATCATCACCTTGGGGAGCCCCTATTCTATTTATTAAGAAGCAGGATGGAACATTGAGGTTGTGCATGAAAGATAATCCTATAGGTAGATAATCACCTAGAGGTGGGGGTGAATAGGTGTATTTTTAAAATATTTTCTCAATTCTTTGTCACTTAACAATTCAGCAGTTATTATGTTCAGCGGTTATATAACTTGAGAGATTAGCTTCACAATAACTCAAAAAAATCGAACCACTGAACTCAGAACTAGCAGATCTCAGATCTCAGCACTAGAAAAAGCAAATCACAACACAACACACCAATAATTTATAGTGGTTTCCTTATCTAGGGTACATCCACTTTCCACTTTCTTCCTTACTAGCAATGTGCTAGATAAGATTATAGCTCCTCCTCTTTAACTCCGATCCAAAGATCCTATAGGACCATTTTCTGTTAAGAAACTTACACTCAGACCAATAGGTCCTACCTCAGAGATTCTCCCAATCTCCTACCTCAGGTACCTCAAGAACCCTACCTCAGCCTTTATAAATTAGGCTTATAGCTCAGCGATTCACTCAAACCACCTATCTCAGGTCCCTCAAGAACCCTACCTCAGCCTTTATAAATTAGTCTTACAACTCAGAGATTAGATCTCCTACCCACTTAGATCTCAAGGAGATCTTCAAAAATTAAGAGGTAAAAATAGAAATTGTAATCTTCAGAAAACTGGAATTATGTAATTTGACTTATCTGTTAGCATTGTATTCTTCAATTCAGCAGCAATGAATTTCTTCTTGATAAACTGACTGGCTAAAAAGATGCTTCTCTGGATTTGCAATCTTCTTGATTTTGATCAGCTTGAATTCCTTGAGAAAATTGTAGATCAGATCCACCTTAATCTTCAGATCAACTTTGTGAAAGGATCTGGAGATTTTCTTGAAGACCTTCATCTTCTTCCTCCTTCTTGGGATTGTAATTCGAATGAGAATTTATGTTTGCTTTTTCGATTATTATTTTTGGTGTAGACAACTCCTCTATTTATAGCCTTCGTGGATGGCTGGTTTCTGGATGATGACATCAGCATCTGACATCATACTTCAAATTCTCCTCTAAAATGTTTCTGTTGAAGTATCACATTACTGTAGCTGATGTGACAGTTCTAACTTATCTTGACACTTCTGTGTTGACTCTACACATATTCAGAAACATAAGTGTCGAGATGTCCAAAGTGTCTCGAAACTTGTGTCGAGACTTCATAGCAGACTTGGCACAATTTTACTTGGAAGAATTTTCATCTGAACTTGAAAGTGTCGAGACGGTTGACTTTTCTCGACACAACCGTTATCAGTGTCGACATCTTTAATTCTGCTTTGTGTCGAGATAGTTGTATTGTCTCGACACATCTGTTTGTCTGATGTCAAAACTTCTATGCTTTAATCATTCATTGTGTCGAGACAGTTGATTTATCTCGACACTATTTTACTTAGTATAAATTCATGTCTTCTTTGTGTCGAGACAGTTGTATTGTCTCGACACAATTGTTATAAGCTTTATAGTGTCAAGTAAACTGACTTCTCTCGAAATTGCTGACTTAGTCTTCAAGGTGTCGAGATGATTGACTTATCTCGACACAGCTTCTGCATGGGTGTCGGCATAGTTGTAATGTGTCGACACTTTTGTACTTAGCCATTTTTTTGCACCGCAAGTTACTAAATGTAGACTGTGCTGACTTCATTTAGCATTATGCTGACTTCACTCATCACTTTTGTACTTAGACAATTGTCTTCACTTTCTTGTCAGCTTCTTGTGTCCACCTGTCCAATCAATATGAAATAGGCAACCTGCATACATAAACTAAAATATACATCAAATACAAACATGTGTATATCATTAAGTTGAAAGGACTTCTTCAAATTGGGTATAATGTGTCCAATGTACCTAATGTTGGATCTAGTGACCAACCTTAGAGGGGGGAGGGGTGAATAAGGTTTTAACGTTAAATAGAATTTAAAATATTTCACCTCAAAAAATAGAGTTCGGGAAGCTACTGCGGGGCGTTAGGTAGCTAACGCGCGGCGATAAGTCACAAAGTACATTTTTCTTATGCAGATCTGAGATCAAACCCCACAAACACACACACTCGCTAAACAATCACAACACACACCCAGAAGTTATGAACACAAAAATAACAGATTTCATTACATGAATTCAAAACAATAATAGTTCTAAATGAGTATAAAATGGTGATCTTCGTGACGCCGGAGATCTAAGGAGGTGTTTAGAAGTGATATTTTGGTTTCTATACTGATCCGCTCCACAGACCGGTTGGCTCACTCCTTTTCCCTCCAGGAAAAGTCTTCAAGCCGGCTCCTCACCTCCTCACAAGGAAGTATCTTAGAGCCCTGCTAGATCCTCTGATATATACGTCCTTATCCCCAGAAAGATTTCCCACAGAGTCCTACCCGGATTCTGTCGACCCTTACTGGTCGATTTTCCTCTCCACAAGATTTAGAAAAAAGAAAGATTACAAGAGTAAAAGATGTAAAGGTTTCAAAGATGAAGTTCTCCCCCTTGAAGACTTCTCTATAGAGAGATTCGCGGACAGTGCTTGAGATCTCAGTTTGCTAGCAACCGATCGGTTCTTCGTAGTCGATGTAGATCTTGGATCGCCGGAGTCGTTTGATCACAAACATGAGGGAGACGATTCTCTTCTTCTTAGATGAAGACCATCAGAACGGATACAGGGACTGCGGCCGAACCCTATAGTGCAGGAATTTTGTCTGTATTCTTTAGATATACAAGGCATAAAAACCAAGGCGACCTTTTATACGTCTTCATGAAAATAGGTTAACGCCGGCAGTAAGACTAGTGTCTGGCGGTAGGTTCGCGCGCTTGGTGTGCCAGCTATCATCCAAATTTGGAAAAATATTCAAAATGAATATTTTGCCGTTTTATCATTGCAAGCATCGTGCGGTTACAGCTACCACCACGTGGTAATATCGGACACGATGATTCGGAACAGACGTGTCGATGCTCGTCGAGGGGTAGCGTGTCGCGTTAAAAGGTAGCTCCACGCGGTAGATCAATAGTCCACGAATCCTTCTCGTGAAACGTCTAGCATGGCGCGGTAATATCTATCACCTGGCGGTAGATCATTTTCTCGAGAAGCCCGTCTCGAGTTTCGTCGAGAGGCTAGCGCGGCGCGGTAAGAAATACCGTTTGGTTTTAGTTTCCCGAGAGGCTGGCCAAAAAAATCCATTACATTAGCGCGAGCGGTAGGACTGGCGTGGCGTGGTAGTGTCCCGAGGACTCTATCCAATTAATTCACGGCTACCGCCCGGTGATAACTTCTACCGCTTGGCGTTAGTGTCCATAGGAGTCTTCTTCTTCTTTGCTTGCACCTGTCAGCCTGCACAATCTATCAACAATAGACGTGATCAAATAGAACCTGGGAGTTGCTATTCTCAAACACAGGGAATATGAAATATTATTTCCAACAAACTCCCCCTTTTGATAAGATCAGTTTCTGTTCATGAGAAATAACAATGAGATAGAGTGCATATAAAGAATAAGAGTTATAGGCTAACATCAGGTTACATGTTCTCTATATAGCTCCCCTATATGCAAGCTCCCCTTATCTACTTGTTCGACATGCTCCCCCTATCTATGTGCACACATTATTAACATGCTCCCCTACATGTGACCTCTCCTTACCCGTGACTCCTACTCATGAGCATACTCATGAACAATTTATTCTCCCCCTTTGAAAATATCAAATGGGCGTGCGAGATCAACCAGTCACGCAGGATGAAAAATAGGAGATATTATGAGCGTTTAGACAAATAGCAAATAGTGCACCAGTTAAGGATGATAATCATAGAGGTGACTCAAAACAGAATACATATCAGAAAATCATAAGCACACGGGTCACAAAATGGAGCAAGGTACGCAGACAGTGAGATTCAATTTTTAGAGATAATATGAATTGGACATCACAGGCTAAACTAAGCACACAACGAGTACGTCTACAATGCAATAAGAGTAAGGAAGTAATCAGGTGAAACAAACATTCAAAATGTCATGAGTGTAAATCGTGTGCTAGTACGTATTGTGCTCAAAAGAGTTAGTGTAGTTGTAGTCCAATTCTTATGTTCAGAAGTCTTAGACAAGGCAATGACATGTGTTTGTGTGACGTCGAAAGTGAGATAACCCCTAGGGAAAGATGGCATATTGTCCATGGATATCTCGATCATCTAGAAACCTAACACAAGAGAAATAAGGTGAATAATCACCTCACATGTCATTCGATGTCACACATAGGCAAAAAAACTAGGGGCACTAAGCTAAAGATAGAGTCGATGCACAAGATCGATGTGACTCTTTAACCAAGGTGCTCATCATCACAATGCTCATGAAGACTTATCAAGAGGAATGAGTAGTGCTTGGGGGGACCGTGACAAGAGATGTGATAGTTTGCATAGTGTTATTTTGTTAGCATGGATATATCACTTTGATCGTATATATTTTTTTAAAATTCACGGAGCCCTGAGTCAATCGAACTCTATCCACCTAGATAGATACACTTTAACTTGTATACATCTGACTTTTGTAATAGAGATTTGGCCCAAAGTTTCACACCTGGCATAATCTAAAATGTATCACGATAATGATTATTCAATGTATTTCTAGCGTGTTTGAATATAGTGTCATGAGTTATAGCATGTACTCGTAGCATGTTTTCATCTTGAGTGCACCGACTAGGGATGAGTGTATTATGTGAAGTCATTCCCCTATCCAAAGCCTCACACATACCTAAAGGCTTAGTCAACAGACACGACCTCGTCTTGTTGCACTGATTAGCTAAGCACCTATAGATTCAGCTCACTATGACCGGAGGACAATATTCACAGAAATTACGAGACTAAACTCAAATATTGTACGCATGCATTATGGTCTATGTCATAGTCATGTAAGCCCTATAGCATTATGAATCAACGACCGTGTTGTTTTGTGAATTTGTGGGTTTTCTATATTTTTTGTTGTTTTTTTTCTGATGTAACAGAACACTGAACACGGAACAAAAATTAGAAACATAATAAGAAAAAACGAACAATAATTAACATCATAATAAGAAATGGAACAATATAAAGAAGACCTAAAGATAGCACGATAGACCATTATGCATGTAACTGAGTATTACGAGGTATGAGACATTGCTCGTGCTGTGAAAGAGTAGTCATGAGAATACTCACGACACACTTGGCCCAAATAAGTTGTCATCTCCCTAGCCCAGTACTAAGTGACGGATGGGAATGAGGAGATGCACCAGTGTCGTAGGGTGGGGTGTTAATCCCACATTCCCACACAAGAAACCACTCAACCTAACACTCTTTCCCCCCAGCGTCACACAAGGACCTACTGGAACCTTTCCCCGGTTAAGGACAAGATGTGGATTACAGGTAAGCATTTCTAGAGGACACACACCTACACCCCCTCTATTGTGTGACACACTAGACTGAGTCGTGTTGATGTTTATGTTTGTGATGTAATAAAGTTACATGGACAGATAAGCAACAGTACGAAAAGAAGTGTTATCTCCAGCGGTAGAATTATTGCTACGCGGTAGCCTTTGATTATATAGGTTTGGGTTCAGATCTAGATCTGCACACCTGCTCACTTCCGCTCACTGCTGCCGACATTCTCCTTCCCTGCAGCTCTTCTTCATTCACTTAAGGTACTCACTTTTTCTCCCTCTCTCTCTCTCTCTCAAATTTCTTGTATTTGATATTTCAGATCTATAAGTTTTGACTCCTCATGTTTTTGAGTGCAATCCGCGAAGATTTTGTGAGCCGAAGGTCCCCATTTTAATTTAATTTTACATGTAGATCATCGTCGTTTTTCATGGATCTGGCTTGTATAAGCTCAGATTTCATGTCTTTGGTATTTTCAAACGGCTAAATTACTTAAGAATCCCGTTTTTGGTAAGATCCGGAGCCAAAATTTTCATCCATGTGGCTTTCCATGATTTTCCATGTTAGATGAGTTCCTCTCTTCGTGTCTAGGCTACTATCTCCGATCTACTCCACAAATGCATGGATCTATGATTTTTATCATGTTTGGTTGCGGATTTGAGCAGAAAATTGTGGTTTTGGGACCTATCATGTTGAAGAAAACGATACAGTCTGTCATGCTACCCCTCGGTGATAACACATTATTGCCCCGCGGTATGTTCCAGTAGCCTGTCTCGATTCCAAAAAAATGTTAATTTTCCCATTTTTGTGTATTTGCTACTGAGGTGTTTTTTTTGTTTACCTTTAGGAGATACCTTCATCGAGCTCCCAGTCTGCTCGCCGCAGCTTTTCAAAGAGATCTAGAGTACCGGTCTCCACCTACCCCAAAATAGATAATGCAACGGTGAGCGTCGCGATGAATGTTGACATTGATGACAGATTTGCACATATCTATGAGGCTTTGGAAAGATCGGTTGTGCTTGTCGTGATTTCATCTGGGGTCCCTTTCTCCTCGGCCCTCACACGAGAGTTTTATATCAACCTCCAAGATCCTGTGCAGACGCACGAGGGAGGAGGCGTGCAATCATGCATTGGGGAAAATATCGTGACCATCCTCCATGACGACCTTGAGAGGAAATACGTTTGGTTTCCTAACTCACCTCACCTGGATGTCGTAGAGTCATTCCAAATGAGCCATGACTAGACAGACGTTAACGAGGTCCTTCATGTAATGGAGAATCGTCGTGACCTCATTACGATAGTGGACACGCTCACCTCTGACACACGCATAATCTAGGACACACTCTATCACTCATACATGTATAAGGCCGTGGACACAAAGAAGATCACGACTCAACACTCGATGCTGACGTGATGCATCCTGGGGGAGAAATCGTTCAACATCTGATATCATTCTCTCAATGATGATGTACACGTTTCGCCTCAAGTCCCCTGATCGCCAGCGAATCAACACCCTGCCTTTGGGTGGTGTGATTCAGAGCATGCTGATGGAGAAATATCCCGTCATAGACTCGTAGGCCTATCTTATTGATAGTTGTTCGCTAGTCTACAGGGTGGGAGAAATTCCCATCACTTCGCGTGCGTGGTCTTCAGTAGCGCATCCACCAATTCCCCGTGCTGGATCCCTTCGGGAGGCCAGTCGGGACGTATGCGGTATGGTGGAGGCTCAAGGTGAGGCGATCAGGATGAACACGAGAGAGTAAAGGGAATGAAGAAAATGCTGAATAAAATTATGAACAAGTTTAACATCTCCCCCCCCCCTTCTTCTGACGACTAGTGGTTTTGTTTATTTTATCAGTTTTATTTGGCTTTGTAATAATAAAGTAAGTGAACATTGAGATCTGCTAGTCGTAGTTTATCACATGATATGTTATGTGTTATCCCCCCATACTGGTACTGTTTTTTTTATTGTTGCTCTAGTTAAATTGATAACATTGTCTAAACGTGCTAGTTCATGATTTAATCATAGACCCCAAAAAAACGTAACCCATACTCCAAAATATTGACATAAAGAGGAGAATAAAAACAAAACAAAAATAATATGGGATATGTGATGCAATATGTACATATCGTGAAGTAATACGTATTGTTTTTTGTTTAGGGCTTACTTCATGCATATAGTGGATGTTATGGGATTTGTGGTTTAGGTATCCAAGTGAGACCCGGTGGAGCGGACCTCTTGGGTACCCAAACATTGCTAGATGTACATAGGAGTTTTACTTGTGAAGTTGCCCTACCAGATAGTATAGGTCTGCCATTCTTAACTACGGGCCTCCAGTCAAACTTTGTTTTACGCTCCTATTTATGATGCACGATGTCATATAGATTCCTATGAACCCTTGTGTGATAAAGTTTAATTGAACGATATTGCGTTGGAGGTCTAGATTGATTCGTATTGTTCTCTGAGATATGTTCAAGTTTCATAACGTAAGGATTCGTAGCATAGCGATTCTTAGACGAAAACTTATGTTCGTTTAATCTATGCACTGGAGTGACTGGTGTCTGTGGCCAATGGTGGTTCTTATGTTTTGGAAACTCATTTACATGCGCTTGCCATTCTCTACTCAAGTTGGTGGACTTAGTTCTTATATGATCGTTCAATTTCAACCTACTCTCGGGTCTTGCTTGAACCTGGTGAGTTGTGCATTGAGAGCCTCTAAACTCAATTCCCTTAAGCATATTGACTTTTGTAATTAACTCATTATTCTTATTCTGAGGCTTTGTCTAGCTCTATCATATGCTAATGAGCTATTTTTCAGAATGTGGACAATGGATTCAATACGGGTATCATACTCACTCCTATGTTCGTCAAAGGTCCCATTCATCTCCTTATTTTCATTCTTATACTCAATGCATCCCGCGCACTCTGTTTTTGCAGATAATTCGTCTATAGCTAATTTTTCATTGTGTTCTTCTGTGGAGAGAGATTCCTGTCCACCATCCTTGGGTCTGTATTGAGTTGATCACATTCCATGATCGGTGCAGGAGCGTTATCCGACGGGCACGCAGTAGAGATAGTAGTAGTAATAGTAGATTCTACACTTATACGTGTCTTTAAGAAGTTATTCTCTAGCCGCAGTTTTGAGTTCATATTTCTCAGTTTCTTTTTTCTACGATTAGCGACATCTAGCAAATTCACAGTAGAAAATAACTTGCATACACGAGGTGAGTAAGACTTTTTCCACTATTCTTGGATGGGACGCGGTTGGAGTCTCTGACTTCTTCGTGAGTTGCCTCATCCATAGTTGAGATCTCAACTTACCTTTCCTGTGATGTGCTTCTCACGTCTCTCTCCAAGACCAAGTCTCCATTCGGTTCTTCGCTCGGATATATAAGAAATGGCTCAGTCCTGTCACCTATAAAGAGGGGAAGAAAAGTAGATTCAAGAAACTTCCAGATATCATAGGCAGTGGGAAAGTCATAGATTAGTTTGAAGGTTTCTTGACATGCACATAGAATAAGCTGTTCATGGCCACATCATTTATCTTGCTCTTGTGCTTAGTTAAATTATCTGGTGGTTTAATACAAGTCATGTTCCACACCTCAATGTCTACACTTATGAGAAACATACACATTAACACTTTCCAACTTTCATAGTATTCTCTCATAAATAGTGGTGGTGCTTGTGATTTTTTAGTATACACTTTTTCATTCCCCCTAGTCAATTCGAGATCAGGGATGGTCATTATTACCGGTGGTGAAATCGTTTTGGAATCACCTCCCTCTGACACTACTTGTTGGATCTAGTGGCCAACCTTAGAGGGGGGTGAATAAGGTCTTAACATTAAGTAGAATTTAAAATATTTCACCTCAGAAAATCGAGTTCTGGAATCTACCGCGGGGCAATAGGTAGCTAACACGCAATGGTAAGTCATAGAGTTTGTTTTCCTATGCAGATCTGAGATCCAACCCCACAAACACACACACTCGGTAATCAATCACAGCACACACCCAGAAGTAATGAACACAGAAATAACAGATTTCATTGCATGAATTGAAAACAACAATAGTTTTAGATGAGTATAAAAAGGTGATCTCCGTGACGCCGAAGATCTAAGGCGGTAAGTAGAAGTGATCTTTTGGTTTCTATACCAATCCGCTCCACGGACCGGTTTGCACTTTCCGTTTCCCTCCAGGAAAAGTCTTCGAGCCGGCTCTTCACCTCTTCACAAGTAAGGGTCTTAGAGCCCCGCCAGATCCTCTAATTTAGACGTGCTTATCCCCAGAACGATTTCCCAAGGAGTCCTACCCAGATTCCGACGACCCTTATCGGTCGATTTTCCTCTCCACAAGATTTAGAAATAAAGAAATATTACAAGAGTAAAAGATATAAATGTTTTAAAGATGATGTTCTCCCTCTTGAAGATTTCTCCATAGAGCGATCTGCGATCGATGCTTGAG
Source organism: Platanthera guangdongensis (assembly GCA_039583875.1). NCBI lineage: Eukaryota > Viridiplantae > Streptophyta > Magnoliopsida > Asparagales > Orchidaceae > Platanthera > Platanthera guangdongensis. The sequence continues at coordinate 296,814 of JBBWWR010000030.1, forward strand.
ATCTCCATTTGCTAGCAACCGGTCAGTTCTTCATAATCGATGTAGATCTTGGATCGACGGAGTCTTATATCACAAACATGAGGGAGACTATTCTCTTCTTCTTTGACGAAGAAGATAAAACAGGTGAATGGACTACGGTGAACCCTAGAGTGTAGGAATTTCGTCTGGAATCTTCAGAGATACAAGACACGGAAACCAAGGAGGCCTTTTATACGTCTTCATTAAAATACGTTATCGTTGGCGGTAAGACTAGCACCTGGCTGTAGGTTCGCGCGCTTGGTGTGCCAGCTGTCATCCAAATCTGGAAAAATATTCAAAAAGAATATTTTATCATTTTATCGATGCTAGCGCCGCGCGGTTACAGGTACCGTCGTGCGGTAATATAGGGCATGACAATTCTGAACAGACATAACGTTGCTCGTCAAGGGCTAGCACGTCGCAGTAAAATGTAGCGCCACGTGTGTTGGAACCCCACCCATGTTTAGGGTTGATTTGGGCTAGATTCACTATTAGGATTGTTGACCCACCATGTATAGTCTGGGGTCAATTTGTTAGTTCAAGGGTTTTTAGGTCAATCACTTAGGTCAGAATACTGAGACTCACCTTCAGAAGACTTCAGAGAACTCAAGACTTATGATACAAGGAAGTTTTGAAGATAGCAAAAAAAATAGTCGTTCAACGATAGCTGAACTCAGCTCGACGATCGTCGATCTCAGATCGACGAACTCAGAATTCCATCTCTGAGTTGAGCTTGATGAAATTATACCTCAGGTCGATGAACTGTGAGCTTATATAAGATTCTCAGCTCAACGATGTGCCTGCTCAGCTCAACGAAGTTGGAGCTCAGTTTGGCAAGTATATTTTTAGCTCGACGATCCTGGAGCTTAGCTCGACGAAGAAGATTTATCAGCTGGATGAACTTGGACCTCTGGTCAATGAATTCATTTTTGATTTTGACTAACTCCATGCAGGTTCTGTTCGACAATCTTGATGCTGTTTCTCTGATCGACTAAGTTAATTTGAATTAAAGGATTAAATCTGTAATATTTTGATAATTAATGCATAATATTACAAGAATATAGCCATTCCTGACAGCATTAATTAGGATTTCACAGAGTTATTACTTGACTTATTTATTGGGACAATTGAGGAAACATATTGTTGACAAATTACAGCTGTTTTATTTCCCAGAGGATTTCAATGAATTTGAATTTCAAATCAGCAGTCATATAAAAAGGAAAATTTCAGAAGATTGCTTACAACACAGAATAGTATACACAGAGAATACAGAGCTAACAGAACACACGGAGAATAATTTACTGAGAAGAAGAAGAAGAAAGAGAACATCTCATTATGAGAACAAGAAACAGAGAAAAGAACGTCTTGTTCATCATACTCTTCTTCATCAAGCTTTTCCCTCCAGCAAACAATCAACATTCTGAGATCAACTTCAAAATCACTCAGATACATATACTGGAAGGAGAAGTTTATCATTGAAGACCTATACCCTGAGAAAAGCTTCCATTCTCCTGATCAGATCTATAACTCAGGGGGGAGCTTTGACAACAACAATCCACTAGTCTTCTCTCAGATTGTTGACAGAGAAGAACACCATCACCTTTTTATTTCCAACTGTGTACAGGGTTATAACTCCCTTCAAACGTTAGCCCCTTTGGTTGTTAATTCTCATGATCAAAAGACTTAGTTTGGTTTTTGTGCACATGATCAAAAGCTCAAAGGGTTGCGAGAACTCCCTTAGAAAAATTGATCTTGTGGGGACATGGCACCTGGACAAAAACCTATGGTGGCAGAGCACCTGATCAAAAGCCTATAGTGGATTCCTACCAGGGTAGTAGAAGAGTGGATGTACCCAAGTTTTAGGGGAACCATTATAATTTCCTTGTGTCGTCTGAATTGCTCTTATTTTTTCCGTTTTTGTGTTGTGATTTATTTTCTTATATACTTATATATCACCATACTTTTAATCCGCAATAAAAATAAAAATCTATGAATAAATTTTATAATACTCTATTCACCCCCCTCTAGAGTATACATAAGATCAATCCCTCATTTCAAGTGGTATCAGGGTATCACTTTCAATTGGTATTAGAGGGAGGTTGGTTAGTTGCCAGCCAGTAGGTTGGTCAGTTACCAGCAACAGGTTGGTTACTAGTTGGTTGGTTAGTTACTAGATTGATTGGTTGTATAGGCTAACACCTGAACCAAAAGATCCTTGATAGATTGATGAGTCCCGTTTATATAGGGTTTTGCAGACTCATCTGTGCTGGTTTTCCTGTCTTTGCACTTCACTTTTCGGTTATTTTCATTGATATTTCCTTCCAATTGTGTTTCACATTTAGTGCACTTTTATAGCCCGTGGGTGTGCAATTGCACATTAGATTACTGGGGGTATGCATTTGATGCTCCCTGGGGCTCCTTCCAGTAGTTTTATTGCTTTTTGTTGATTGCTGGAGGGTCCTCCGTTGCTAGTTTTATTGTGTGCAGGTGGTCAGTTTTCCCTTCTTCTGAATAGTGATTTGAGGAAAACGCATGACCGTGTATTTTATTGGCACACGGTTTGTTTCCGTCGTGCATTTTCCTGCAGATTATTTTGGAAGATTGACCGGCCCATGCAATTACTTCACGCACGGTTTCTTCGGAACCTTGCGCGAAGGAAACACACGGTTTTCCTGTAGCCTTTTGGTTTTTCTCTGTTTTGTGGCTGGTCGTGCGTCTTCTTCACGTACGGGCGGAAGCTACCGTGCACGCGTAAACGCACGATTTCTCACGGTTGCCTGCAATTTCTGCTTTCTGTCGTTACCCGTGAGAATTACTTCACGCACGGGCGAATCGCTCGTGCGCGAAGTAAATCTCACGGGTCAACGCTTCTTCTTCCTCAGGCTCCTTCTGGATACTAATATCGCACGGTTCACGCACGGTCGTACGGCAGACCGTGCGTGACCATTTTTCTGACTTTTATTATTTAAGCCGCAGAATTCTCCTTGACCGAATACACTTCATTTTACCCCGCCATGTCCGCCCATTTGAGCGGGAACTCGCCCCTCTAGCCGTCGTTTTCTCACTCCTCCTTGGAGGGCTGATCCGGCCACCCTTTCTCCTCCAAAGAGCTTGCTAAAGCTTTGTCTCCGGCCGCCATCGCCATTGCTGACCTCCAAGCTACTGTTTAAGTATTTAGTTGCTGAACTTGTGAAGCATTTCACTCTGATTCGCATCAACAACTATAATCCGAAGAAGTCGGGTGTGAAGAAGGAAGTGACAGCCCTTCGGGATCCCGGATACCTTCCAAAGACCGAGCTAGGACGAGACTCGACAACCCTCGCTTCCGGTCGTGAATCTTTGAGAGTCATCGAGTGCTTGGTTGTATTTAATCCACCCTTTTTATTGGATTTACTTTAAACTGAACTTGTGCTATTATGCTTGAGGTTTATTAACTATGTTTTGTTCAAGGTCTTGTTATGGTTTTGTACGGTGATTCCTTGTTCATGATGTATGTTGATGAGTTTCCACCTTGTTAGAGAAAGTCGTGTTTGAGCCGTTCTAGCGATTGCTAGATGCGGGTGTTTCAAAGAGGTGTTTACGACCCTCGATATTTTGTTCGTCTCCGCTATTACTCCTTGGAATAATTCACCCTGGCGACGCGGTGATGGTGACCCGCACTAGTTTGATGCTTCTTAGTGTAGGAAAACTAAAATCAAACGCCTCGATTTTATTTAGTACTTTCATTCATTTCTCTGAAAGTTAAATCCATGCTCCCTACTTGCACTCCGTGTGAGATCGATACTTGGGGAAGCTACTCCTCCATTTTATTAATTGGCCATGAACGGTAATCTTACCGCCAGCGTATCAAATCTTTTGCGCCGTTGCCGGGGAGTGCAACTGTTGCGTGGATTTTGTTTCTTTTGGGAAACGTTTGTGAGTGTTTTGGTGTTTTAGTGTTTTATTTTTGTGAGTGTTTTATGATAGATCTGAACCCTGGTGGAAGGCGCAAAGATTTGGGTGCTGATCCCGAGACTGCACGAGCAAGGAGAGCTCGCTTGCGTGCTACTGCAGCTGAGGGAAGATTGGATGACTTGGGCCATTTGGGAAACGACCAAGGGGAACAAATTGTTGAGAACCAGGATGTGGCCCAGCCTCGCATTAGGATAATGCAGGATTTCACTACCCCTACCGTGGGGAGTGTTTATCTGGGGTTCGGGCCAGCCATAACCAATAATCATTTTGAGATCAAGCCTGCGATTTTGAATATGATTAGGAACAATTCTCAATAGTCGGGTCTGCCGAGCGAGGATCCTGAGCTACATTTGGCTAAGTTTTCTGAGATATGCGGTACTTTCCGCTATGCGAGCATTGCGGATGAAGTTGTGAAACTAAAGTTGTTTCTTTTTCATTGAGGGATAGGGCCAAGACGTGGCTGCATACGATCGCGCCTGACACAGCTACCACCTGGGAAGCTTTATCTTCCTTGTTTTTGGCTAAGTTTCATCCTCTTGATAAAATTGTTAATGCTCGCAGGGAAATAACCACGTTCAGATAACTGGATCAAGAAACTCGTTCTGAGGCATGGGAGAGATTTGCCGACCTACAGCGCCATTGTCCTCAACACGGCTGTGATCTTTGGAATTTGGTGGAGATATTATATTTCGCCATTGAGCCAAATTTCAGGGCAATGATCGATGCGGCGGTGGGTGGAAAGATCATGAACTTATCTCCTGAGGAAGTGTTGAGACTCCTTGAATACACGGCCTCCCACAGCACGTACTGGACACCTGGTAGGAATGCTCCTAGTGGGGCCAGAAATTTGTTTGATGCAAATACGGTGGGGCTGCACACCGAATAGAGCCATTCTTCTTTGGATGGGAAGATGATATTGACCCGATCTACCACACCGCCTGCCCCTGTGATGAGCATATTGTGCCAGGGTTATGGTAACTTTTGCCACCATGCTTATGAGTGCCCTACGACTGAACTGTTTGTTGAACAGGCAGGTATGCCTTGTGAAGAAAATGTTAATTTTATAAATAATCAAAATTGTGTTGTGCCTTACAATAATAATTATAAATCTAACGCGAGAAACCATCATAATTTCTCGTGGAACGATAACGCGCCTGGTCAAAGATGGCAGGTGGGCCAGCATCAATTCGATGCTCAGGCTTCTGGTAGCCAGCCGCGACCATCTCAGCCGGGTTATAATCAAAATTTCCAAGGGTCGTGAAAGAGCGTGTTAGGGGAGATGATGGAAAAGTTTGTTGAAATGGCCCAGTCGAATATGGCTACTCAGGTTGCTTCCATGAGGAATTTGGAAACGTAATTGGGACAACTGGCCCACATATTTTTTGAGCGCACTCGAGGCACACTTCCTAGCGACATGGAGAAGAATCCTCGTGAGCAGTGTAAGGTTGTTAAAGATGTGGGGGAATGTAATGCCGGTGAAATGACTGTTAAATGTGAGATAAATGTCGTAGAAACTCTAACACTTTGTAATTCAGGTTCATCTTGCAACATTCTTGCTTTGTAAGATGCTGAAAAGATGAATTTGAATATCGAATCTGATGGAAGGAAATCCTTAAAGCTAGCTGATGGATCTATGGTTGAGACCAATGGAGAGGTGAAGGGTTTAGAAGTGGTTTTGAATGGGGCAGCTGTTTTCACAGACTTTCAGGTGCTTGGACCCAGGTGTAACATGTCAAAACCCATCCTTGGGGTCCCCTTCCTTAAATCCAGTGAGGCAACATTGCATTTTGAAGCTAGTGGCGTCACTGTTGCACCCAAAGTTATTAAGCCTTTACCACCTTCACCTCCTCAATTCATTGTTATTGACCTCATAGAACCAGTGAACTTAACTATCATGTCATCTAATGATGTTTCTAGTTGTGCTATGACAGATTTTCAATTGACGGGACAAGAACATGTGGAGGAAGATGTTGAAATGCCAATGACAACTAAAGGGAAAGAAGTGATACAGGTCCTTGATGTGATGCATGATGCTGCTGCGATGGTGGATGTGCTGTGCACGCCAGATGTGGGCGTGCAGAATTTCAATTTAAAAACTACAAGTTATTTAGCCAAAGTCTGTAAAACTATGAAACAGGGTTCGTGGGCTGACCTTTCACCCTCAGTGGGTTAAGATAGGATGCCCCCGGATTTGGATGTTAATCTAGCCGCTAAAGAGTCGGGTGTGACCTTACCGCCGAGGCGCTCCTCTTCTGTGGAATTAAAACGAAAGGAGTTGCTTCTGCGCAAAGCGCAGAGTTTTGACCGCAGGTGCAGGACAGAGGAGGGTACCGGCAGGGGAGACTTGTCTTCCTTGGGCCCTAAAGCTTTCCCCTCTTCCTTATCTCGTGTGTCCGGGGGGATCTATCACAAATCGGCGTTTAGATGAAAAGTGAGGGATCTCCGGGGTCGTTTCCTTTGTCTTATTGCTGCTAGTGTTTTATTTGCTTAATGTTGTATGTGACTTTGAATTCTCTTTCGCTGCATATTAAACTTTTTCTACCTGAACATTATATAAAACTGTTAATACAAGTATTTGGTCCACCTTAAGGACGGTAAAGAAAAAGGCTTCTGGGAAAACCCAATTTTGCTGTGTTTAATTTGTTTGCTTAGCTTTTTGAGTGTGTATGCCTATTATTTGCTTGGTTGGAGATGAGCTTCTTGCAGGTGATTTTGTCTGGGCCGTGGGCTTATTGATCAAATTTAAAGCCAATCTTCTGGTATGCTCGTCTTCTAAGCATTGGGTAACTTCTCCGCTGTTCTCATTTTTAATTTTAACTTCAACATATTTTGCTATGCTTCTTAGCTTAAGTCTGGGTGGAGAGCGTGTCGATGTTACCTTTGCACGTGCACTTCATTTACATACCAGTAGCTATTTTTAATTTATTTGTTTAGTTCATTGCATTGCGTATCTTTGCACCCGCATGAGCGCGTACTTAGCTTTTTGCGTATGACGAGTCAAACTTGTTTCTTTTGTTAGATTTAGGAAAATTACCATGCTAATATAGGATTGTGAGACAGGGTAAAATGTTGACCTTGCTGTGCTCCTAGTCGAGTGCTCCCGTATCGTGTAGAAATTAGAGTAGAATTAATTCTTCCGCATGCTTTTAGTTTTATATTTTTCTAATTGTGTAAATTCTTTTTATTCTACTCAAAAATTGCTGAATCCGGTGTGAATCCGACGGTAGCTTAGGGATGTGTGTATACAGCCGTTAGATTCGTATTGCTCGAGTCAGGAGGAAGGATTATCTTTCTCGGTGGCTAAGAACTTGGCCCAAGCTACTCTCAAAGCATTGGTGTAAGGTTAGTTAAGCGTGAGCATGATGTAGGCCATCATTTTGGCCAGGTTGAGGTTTGTGCCCATTCCTATCGTACTATCCACGCTAGCCCCGCTGTGCCTACCCCTCCTTTGATTCAGCTCCACTTTTATTTCACCAAAGCCTAGTAGCCGACCCTAGTTGCACACCCAAGTCTAGCTTTACTATTTCTAATTTCATGATGGGGGTGTTGGTGCGGTTTTGATCTTTGTGAAATGTGTGGGTGTGCTCCCATGAAATTATTTGCTGGAATTGTGCATAAGAAAAAGTTGAAATAAGAAGAAAAGTTATAAAAAGAAAATTTGAAAAAGAAAGAAAAAGTGGAAGGAAAAGCGTAACTGAAAATCTTTTTTGAGTTATTATATGTTGTGGCGTAGGCGCACACCCGTATTTCAAAAATTACGTCTAGGGGTGTGGTGTGCCCGCATATTTTGTGGATAGCAGATAGACTCTTTTGGTGCTATCTCAGCTGGGTTTTGTGCATAGCCTTCGTTTTTATCCTTGATTACCCCTCCATAACCCATGCCCCATTACCACCCGAAGTCCTACGGACTTGCGCTTAAGGCAAACTAGTGTCGTGGAGAGAGTGCGAATGGGCAAGCATATGGTCACCGACATTGATGGATTCCTTTGGAGGTTGTCCCGAATTCCGATCTTTGGCAATACTCGCCTTAGCGTATAGTCTATTTTCTCCCTACACGTGACCGGAGAATTCACCGCGATTCTGTTTTTGAGTAGTCATAGAATTTTTGTTACTCATGTTGAAAAGTATAAATTATTTTGTATGCTTAGAAATTTTCTCTACTGTATTTTTATGCCTGCGAGCGTGCGACTTCGCATGGTACCCCAGATCATAATTACCGTGTCAGTCAGTTCTTTTTCTAGTCTGCAAGGATCTTCTTTGCTCGGGACGTGCAAATAGTTAAGTCTGGGGGTGTGATGAGTCCAGTTTGTATTGTAACAACCCCTATCCGTCGCTTAGCATATAGCAGTAGGTCCGGCCGGGGCCCGACGCCATATACCACAGACAGACCGAGTGGTTACTCAATGAAAACCATCCAACTAAGAATCAACGTCCTACACAGAGAACTTTCTAGCCGAAGCGAATTAAAGGTTGCAAGACAAATAATCCAGCATAAGCATAAATGTCCACTACTCAAACCCACAGGAATGAAGGTACAATACACAAGTACAATGGCCTTAAGGCATTACAATTGTTTACTCAAATTACAGTGTTTTTTCCAAACCTCGGCACGCAGGCCGGTCACACATGAATAAAGCAATTAAACACTCAATATTAGGCCTTCGAGGGCCGGCTCGGCAACTTGGGCTTTTGACCGCTATTTACCGCTCGGCTTTGCAGTACCTGCAAGCAACAATCCACCGTGAGGGTGGCAAACAAAAGCAACGGACAGCTATGCTAACCAAATTATAATAATCCCGCCCCCAAACTCGGGGCGGCTATGATCTAATCCCTGCACTTTGTTAGCATAACCAAGCAGTATAGTGAATAAACACTTCATCACAGGCGTTGGCACACACGACCACACACCTCGTGCTCTCAGGGCACATTCTCGGTGAACACGGTCCAAGTCCGCTGACTCACCACCGTCCCTTGGACGGCAATATCTCGTGAGCATTTGGTCTTTCTGGCCACTGCCTAAGACTCTCCATCTATGCTAACGGCGAGTACCACGTACCTTAGGTCTCTCTAACTGAACCACATAGAGCGGGTATGGTTCCGCCTAACCTGTTTCTCACACCGCAACGTCAACTTAAGCCGTCTGCGCGGGTCAAGCTTCCCCGAGTCCCGATTCGATCTCACAGTTCACATAACCCGGTTATATGCAAGTTGGCTCCCAGGCAACCATGTTGGCAGAATCACGGATCTGACCAGTTTTTTGGGTGCACCTTGGGGTTAGTCCCCAAGACTCCCTATTGCAATCTAGCACGTAGAAAACCCGAAAAACAAGCAATCACACGGAGTATTCTCCGGCCATACATGCAATGCAACATCACCGATCCAGACCAACTTGTCCGGGTAGGCTTCACACATCATGCCTATGTCTGATTCTCGATTACGGACTCTACATGTACACAATGTAGACTATTCATGTCTACCTGAAGGAATGCCTCAAACTCTCCGCAAACTCACGAGAGCGGCCTTCCTATGCAAAGAAAAGAGGACTAAACATGTCCTAGGATGAGAATCATTACCCAATCATTTTTCCTTGGCGCCATGGAAATGTATGCGGATGAAAAGCACCGCAAACTCCTTGCCTCCGTAGATCCAAAGCCGGCTCACGATTTGGAGCTCCGAAGCTCCGCTCGTGACCGGATCTAGCCTCCTTCTTCTTCCTTGCTCTCCCCTCTCTCTAGACTTTAGAAAGAGACTAACCCAAGTAAGATGGGGTTTTTATGCCCTAAACCCGGGTATATCCAAGCAAGAACGGTTCCAGACTGTTAGATCCCAAAATAAGGAAACAGACAGCCATGATCCGGACCTGAAATCCAAAATCTGGGCCGAACACGGCCTGTGACACTCCCGTATCCAGGGCCGTGTTCCCCATTCACCGTCGAAACCGATGCGTCCCGAAAAGAACACGGCCACCCGACACGCCCGTGTCTGGATTGACACGCACGTGTCATCCAGTACATGGCCATGTAGTGGGCTGTGTTCCTCCATCGACACAGTCCCAACACCAACCCGTGAAGGACACGGGTATTGGACACGCTCGTGTCCCAAATGACACGCCCGTGTCATACCCGAACACGCCTGGGCTCCTGGCCGTGTTTCTCCGCCAACTCAACTCAGCCAACTACCCGAGAAGGACACGGCCTGGGATATGCCCGTATCTCAGGCCGTGTTCGCTGCTCGACGATCGTTTACTGAAATTCGTCGACCATATGGCCACCGTCGAACCCGAGCACGACACTCCCCTGGGACACGCCCGTGTCCCAGTCTGTGTGCCCCCAACCAAAAACCAAACTTGGCTCAAAATGCCTCCCGTAGCACTTTTGAGTTTCGGGGCGTTATAACTCTCTCCCTCTTAAAATAATTTCGTCACCAAAATTACATAAAGGAAAGATAAACATAAACTTAAACAGTACCTGAGTGGAATAACTCCGGTTACTCCTCAAGCATGGTCTGCTCTCGCTCCCACGAAAGCTCCTCCCGACCGCAATTTTCCCAACGGACCTTGACCATCCTGATCTCTTTGTTGCGTAGCCGATTGACTTCCGAGTCCTCAATGCGAATGGGCTTGACCATCGTCGTCAACCGATTATCGACCGACACTTGATCGACAGCAATCACTTGTGAAGGCTCTTGCACAACCTTTTACAGCACCGATATATGGAATACATTGTGTAGACCATTTAGCTTCACTGAAAGCCTCAATCGATAAGCTGCTTCACCAATCCGCTCCAGAACCTCAAACGGACCAAGGTACCTCGGGCTTAGCTTCTTCATGCGCCGCACCCACGAGACACCCTTGAACGACTTGATCTTCAAGTACACCCAGTCGCCAACATCGAACTCCACGTTCCTATGCTTGGCGTTATAGTACTTAGCCTACCAATCCTAAGCGATTAGCAACCTCTCTCGAATCGTTCGAACCAACGACGTTGCATCTTCCACCTCTTGGCGCTTGTAAAACTTTGACTTACCCATCTCCAACCAAGATAATGGCGTGCGACATCTTATACCATAGAGGGCCTCGAAGGGAGCCATTTGAATGCTCGCATGGTAGCTATTGTTGTAAGCGAATTCCACCAAGTATAGGTGATCTTCCCACTGCTTCCCGAAATCCAGGACGCACATGCGAAGCATGTCTTCCATTGTCCTATTGGCCATCTCGGTATGACCGTCCGTTTGCAGATGAAAGGCTGTGCTGGAATTCAGTTTTGTTCCCAACATCTGCTGCACCAACCTCCAATCATTGGACGTGAACCTCCCATCTCGGTCACTCATGATACTGTGAGGCACACCGTGAAGCCGCACTATGTTATCCACATATAATTTCGGCAATTTCTCCACAAAATCATCCTTCTTATGTGGAATGAAGTGTGACACCTTCATCAAATGATCCACAATCACCCAGATGGCGTCGTTTCCCTTCTGCGACATTGGAAACCCATGCACAAAGTCCATAGTAATGTCGTCGAACTTCCACTCCGGAATAAGCAAGGACTTCAAGAATCCTCCCGGCTTTTGGCATTCCGCTTTCACCAAGGCGCAAGTTTGACACTTCGCCATATACAGTGCCACATCCTTCTTAAGTCCTACCCACCAGAACAGTTTCTTCACATTGCGGTACATCTTCATGCTACCCATGTGTATCGAGTACTTGGTATGATTCTCCCCGTAGAACAATTACACCCGCAAATTGCCCACGCTTGGGACGCACAGACGACCGTCTTTCCAAAATAATCCATCCTCAACAACAAATTGGGAATTTGACCCATCTAAAGACTCTATCATGAGTTGCTTCATGCGGCCATCCAAATTCAAAGCCTGCCGAATCAGATCTGCCTGGTCACACTGAACTTCCATCCAGTTCAATAGTGCTTCAACACTTGACTGCTTGTCTACGCAAGAAATCTCCAACGCCTCCAACTCCCGAACCAATCTCTTGTCATGGACCGACTGCCAATTGGCTTGAGCTGGGGCCCTACGGCTCAACGCGTCCGCAACCGCATTGCCTTTACCAGGCACGTAGTGGATCTTGAACATGTAGTCCCCCAAGAACTCCATCCATCTACGTTGTTGCATGTTTAGATCTTTCTGATCCAACAAGTATTTCAGGCTCTTGTGGTCGGTATAGATATCGAACTTCACCCCATACAAGTAGTGCCTCCACAGCTTCAAGGCAAAAATCACGGCCGCTAACTCCAAGTCATGGACCGGATAATTCCTCTCGTGCACTTTTAGTTGTCTCGAGCCATACGCTATCACATTTCCATGGTGCAGTGGTACACAACCCAAGCCACTGCCAGAAGCATCGCTGTAGATTTCAAAGCCTTCGGTCCCACTCGGCGAACTTAGTACAGGCATCGTGGTCAACCGACTCTTCAACTCCTCAAAAGCTCGTGAGCACTCCGACGTCCAAACACACTTCTGCTCTTTCCTCATCAGAGTCATGAGGGGTAACGCTATCCGCGAGAAGTTCTCCACGAAGCGCCTGTAATAGCCGGCAAGCCCCAGAAAACTCCGGACTTCCTCTACCGTAGACAGCACAGGACACTCTCGTATCGCAACAATCTTTGCCGGATCCACCGTAATTCCCTCTCCACTGACTATGTGACCAAGGAACGCTACCGAGGACAACCAAAACTCTCATTTGGAGAACTTGGCGTTCAATTGATTCCTCCTTAGCGTCTCCAGCACCAAATGCAGATGCTTAAAGTGATCCTCCTCACTCTACGAGTACACTAAAATATCGTCGATGAAGATGATCACAAAGTGGTCTAGGTACTCCATGAAAGTCCTGTTCATCAAATCCATGAACACCGACGGCACATTCGTCAGCCCAAATGGCATGACCGTAAACTCGTAATGCCCGTATCTTGTACTAAAAGTTGTCTTGGGGATATCACTCTCCCTTATCCTCAGCTGATAATACACGGACTTGAGATCCAACTTTGAGTACACCGTCGACCAGACTAACTGATCAAACATATCATCAATCCTTGGGATCGGGTACTTGTTCTTTTCTGTTAGCTTGTTCAACTACCGATAATCAATAAAAAGTCTCAAGATTCTGTCATTCTTCTTTACAAAAAGGACTGCTGCACTCTAAAGCGATGAACTTAGACACACATACCCCTGCTCCAACAACTCTTGAAGTTGAACCTTCATCTCCGCCATCTCCTTAGGCACTAGCCGATACGGTCAGCGTGACACATGTTTCGTACCTGGCACTAGCTCGATGGTGAAATCAATCTACCGTTGAGGTGGGGCTCCAGGAAGATCGCCTGGGAACACATCAGGGTACTCGGATACCACTGAAATACTGTCCAACGTAGGCTTAGGCTTTGCAACCTCCACTAGCATAAAGAACAGCTTTGCACCAGCACAAACTGCCTTCACCACCTGATGAGCAGACACCAAAGTCTTGCTCGACCCTTTAAAGCTCATGAAAGTCGTCTCACGACCTGTTCCCAACTTGACTTCCTTGCGACCGCAATCAATAAAAGCTTGCTGCTCCGAGAGCTAGTCCATGCAAATATCACGTCGAACTTCACCAACGGTAGTAACGACGCTTGCAAATCAAACTGTTGACTCCCAATACGAATCTTTATGCCACAGATTCTATCCGCGTGCATAGAACAGCCATTCAGCAACAACTCATCCAGTTGGTCCTTCGACATCGAAGAAGGTACTCTGACGCGCGATATGAATCCTTTGGACAAAAAGGACTGCGAAGCTCCCGTATCGAAGAGTGTTCTTGCCAGATTCCCACAAATCAAAATAAATCCTAAAAAAGCAGTGGTAAGGTAACACGCGCATAACAAGTTTTTAAAAATTAACTTGCTATAAATTTAAACCGTACCTGTCACCACATTCGCTTTCTTAATGGCCTCATGTTGGCCAATATTATAAACTCTAGGTTGAGCCGGAGCATAATAGGATGTTGTTGACTCCACCGCCTTGCCCTTCTCTTCATAAGTTGCTCCTGGCTTCCTTTCAGACTTGGTACGTCCGCTCCAGCAGTCACGGGCAAAGTGCCCCGGCTTCCCACAAGTAAAGCATACGCCCGAGGTTCGACCCGTAGTCGCCCTAGACGCATCAGAAGAAGGGGCTGGACCCAAAGTCCTAGACTTCTTATTGAACTTGCGATACCCAGACTTCGCATTAGCCGACATTTTGAACTCTATCCTCTTCTCACCAGAGTTTTTCTTTACTTTCACATTCTTCAAGTCCTTCTCCAAAGACCGGGTCGTATTGAGCAGGGTCAGGAAGCCCTGCTTTATAGTCCCCGAGAGCAGTAGCCTCAAGTCATCTCTCAAACCTTCATAGAATCGATTTGTCTTGCGCTACTCATCCACGAATGTGGAGCTAGAGTACCGACCCAATCAAGCAAACTCGTGGAGATACACATCCACACTACTCTCTCCTTGCACCAATTTCAGGAATTGATTGTCCAACGCAATCTTCTGAGTTGAAGGGAGGTTCCTAGACAAGAACAATCTCGAAAACTCTTCCATCGAGACGTCCATGAGTTGTCATCCTCTCAAGTGATGCACCTCTAGACCTTCCCACCACAGCCTCGTATCCCCGTCTAACAGGAATGTAGCTATAGTGGTCATCTGCCACTCCTCCCTTTCAGTAACTGTCAGGACTCTCTTCACTCGGGAGAGCCAGTCTTCAGCTTGAGATGGGGTTCCCAACCCCGAGAACATAGGAGGATTTAAGATCATAACGTGCTTGAGCTGCCATTCAGTAGCTCTCCTCGGAACCAAAGGTTCCACCACTACTTGCTCCACTCTTCTCGGTTCATCCCTTTGAAGCGGTACTTCTTTATCGTAGGAGCGGGCTGCTGCATTTGCCTTGCAAGCTGTGCATTGATCATGGCAAACATTGCTTCGACAACCAATCGTATGGTTTCAGCTGCGGGAGCTGTTGCAGGAGCATCATTTGGTGTGTTAATAGCCTCAGAAACTGGCCGTTCTGACGGTCCTGCACCACTTCAGGTCACCTATACTTGTACAACACACCATTAAGCGACCATACAAAATTGCAAAAAGCAATTATAGGAACACGCAGGTTCCTCAAACACGTGTATTTTCTTTCCTAAGTGGGCATTCATGGGTTCTTTTGATGTTATAATGATGACGCACACACATGTGCTCACTATCCCTTAAAAGAATTCGTCCACGAATTCAGTTAACCCTGACCAAAACCAGTAGTCTGATACCAAAATATAACACCCCTTATTCGTCGCTTAGCATATAGCAGTAGGTCTGGCCGGGGCCCGACGCCATATACCACAGACAGACCGGGTGGTTACTCAATGGAAACTATCCAACTAAGAATCAACGTCCTACGCATAGTACATTCTATCGAAAGCGAATTAAAGGTTGCAAGACAAAGAACCCAGCATAAGCATAAATGTCCACTACTAAAACCCACAGGAATGAAGGTACAATACACAAGTATAATGGCCTTAAGGCCTTACAATTATTTACTCAAATTACAGTGTTTTCTCCAAACCTCGGCACGCAGGCCGGTCACACATGAATAAAGCAAGTAAACACTCAATATTAGTCCTTCGAGGGTCGGCTCAACAACTTTGGCTTTTGCCCGCTATTACCGCTCGGCTCCGCAGCACCTGCAAGCAACAATCCACTGTTACGGTGACAAACAAAAGAAACGGTCAGCTATGCTGACCAAATTATAACAATCCCGCCCCAAAACACGGGGCGGCGATGCTCCTTTCCCTGCACTTTGCTAGCATAACCAAGCAGTATAGTGAATAAACACTTCATCACAGGCGTGGGCACACACGACCACACACCCCGTGCTCTCAGGGCATATTCTCGGTGAACACGGTCCAAGTCCGCTGACTCACCACCGTCCCTTGCACGGCAATATCTCATGACCATTTGGTCTTTCTGACCACTGCTTAAGACCCTCCATCTATTCCAACGGTGAGTACCACGTACCTTAGGTCTCTTTAACTGAACCACATAGAGCGGGTACGGTTCCGCCTAACCCGTTGCTCACACCATAACGTCAAGTTAAGCCATCTGGGTAGGTCAAGCTTCCCCGAGTCCTGATTCGATCACACGCTTCACATAACCCGATTATGTACAAGCTGGCTCCCAGGCCACCATGTTGGCAGAATCACTCATCTGCCCAGTTTTCCGGGTGCACCTTGAGGTTAGTCCCTAAGGCTCCCTGTTGCAATCTACCACATAGAAAACCCATAAAACAAGCCATCGCACGGAGTCTTCTCCGGCCATACATGCAATGCAACATCACCGATCCAGACCAACTTCTCCGGGTAGGCTTCACACATCATGACTATGTCCGATTCTCGATTACGGACTCTACATGTACACAATGGGGACTATTCATGTCTACTTGAAGGAACGCCTCAAACTCACCGTAAACTAAAGAGAGCGGGTTTCCTATGCAAAGAAAAGAGGGCTTCACATGTCCTAGGATGAGAATCATTACCCTAGCATTTTTCCTTAGTGCCATGGAAATGTATGCGGATGAAAAGTACCGCAATCTCCTTGACTCCGTAGATCTGAAGTCGGCTCGCGATTTGGAGCTCTGAAGCTCCGTCGGTGACCAGATTTAGCCTCTTTCTTCTTCCTTGCTCTCCCCTCTCTCTAGACTTTAGAAAGAGACAAATCCAAGTAAAATGGGGTTTTCTAAGCCCTAAACCCGGGTATATCCAAGCAAGAATATTTCTAGACTGTTAGATCCCAAAATAATGAAATGGACGACAACGATCCAGACCTAAAATCCAAAATCTGGGTCGAACACGGCCTGTGACATGCCCGTGTCTAGGTCCGTGTTCCCCATTCACCGTTGAAACCGACACATCCCAAAAGAACGTGGGCACCCGACACGCCCGTGTCCGGATTGACACGCCCGTGTCATCCAATACACGGTCATATAGTGGGCTGTGTCCCTCCATCGACACAAGCCCAACACCAACCCGTGAAGGATACGGGTATTGGATACACCCGTGTCCCAAATGACACAGCTGTGTCATACCCGAACATGCTTGGCCTCTAGGTCGTGTTTCTCCCCCAACTCAACTCGGCCAACTACACGAGAAGGACACGTCTTAGGACATTCCCGTGTCTCAGGCCGTGTTCACTGCTCGACGATCGTCGACTGAAATTCATCGACCATACGGCCATCGTCAAACCCGAGCACGACACGCCCGTGTCCCAGGCCGTGTGTGAAAGTGAGGGGTTAGATCTGGAATACTCTAGAGGGGGGGGGGGAATTTAGTATTTAGGGTTTTTATAAAATTTTCTAACTACTTCAATCTAGTCCTGGTGCTGTAGGAATTAAAATAAAGCACAAACACAGCAATCCTAACTATCATAACCACAACAAGAAACAAAAGAATGGAGCAACCAAACAACACAAGAAATTTATAGTGGTTCTCCAACCTGGGTACATCCACTCTTATACCACCCTGGTAGGAATCCACTCAGTTTTTTGATCAGGTTCCTGAGACCAATGTGCTTTTGATCAGGTGCTCAAAAACCAAAACTCAAGTCTTTTGACCAGGTGACTTGCAACTATAAATAACTTTTGAAGGGAGTTAAGAACCCTTTTTATAGTGAGGGGGATGAGAGATTGATTATGTCTTCTCTTTCTCACAACAACTGAGAAGACTTGTGTGGATTTGATGTTAGCAAAGGCTCCCTCTGAGATATTGAATGGTTCAGGAAAGATGGAGCTTTACTTCAGGGTGATAGGCCTTAAAAATGTTGTTTTAATCAGATGAACTCCAGGAACTTCTTGACTGATAGAAAATTTATTGTCCTTTGAAGAGTCCTGGCAGAAGACAGAAGAAGACTCTTGATTTAGATTGGCTGTTCTTCTTCTTCAGCTTGATGTTCTTTCTCTGGTTAGGGCTTCTTTTTTCTGTATCAGCTTTCTATTTCTTTTTGTCTCAGAGTGATGTCGAGAGAGAGAGTAGTCGAAGATTTTTGATCCTTGATTAACAAACTGACTATCTGTCTGTGCAAGAAGGAGATTGAAACTCCCTTTTTGTATTTTCCATATTATCTTCCTTTTGAAATTTGAAATTCTTTTGCTTTCATTGCTGACGCCCTGGAGAATAGTTTGCATTGAATGATTTCCCCAACTGCCCCATTGAAAAACAGCAACCAATAATCTTGATGAAGACCGTAATCAATGCTTGCTTCTAATGGTAATATTCAGAGAATATTTTAGCATTGATTACTCAGGAATTCTTATCATAGAATAAGGATAGATGGATGAAATAACTAAGTCTGGTTCTTTACAGAATTCGTCGATCTGGGTCCAACATTCGTCGAGCTGTGAAGTCAAGTTCGTCGACCAAATAATGGTTGTTCGTCGAGCTGAGATCCAAGATCGTCGACCGCAGAACATACAACTACTTTATCCAGAACCTTGTCAATTCTATGTATGAAGTTCGTCGAGCTAATAATCTAAGTTCGTCGACTGGAGTTCAGCAAAAGTGTTTATGGACTTAGAATATTCTAGATGTCTCTAGAATGAATTGTTGAAGTGGAGTTGCCCGAAATCATCGACCTGAGAACTAGATTCATCGACCTGAGAACTTCTAACTGCTAGATAAGTCTTATCAGGAATGTGGTCTAAGTTCGTTGAGCTGAGAAGGTGAATTCATCGACTGGAGTATGATCCTAGACTTAGAATATTTACTTATTTCTATAAAAATATGTTGAAGTAGAATACCCATAGATCGTCGACCTGAGTACCAAGTTCGTCGAGTAGAGTTCAGAGAAATTCTGGACTTGAAATGTTGAATTAGTGTCCAAATATCGTCGACCTGAGTCCCAAGTTCGTTTAGCTCAGCTCAGAGAATTGTCTTTGAGATCGTCGAGCTGAGCACGGTTTTCGTCGACCTGAGTTCGACAAACGTCGAACTAATTTTCTGAGTCTTGATATTTCTCTAAGTCTTGAGTCTTTATGCAGTCTGCTGATGACCAGTCCATGTAGTGTTAACTCTAAGGACTTGGCCTATACTCTAAGACATAACCATGACCCTGGCTATACATATTCGGTCAGATGATCCTAACTTAGTGAACCTAGCCCAAATCAAACTAGGGATCCAACAATGTCCCCCTATTTGGGTGAGGTCACTAATTACAGACTCATAATGAAACAAAAAATTTACAAAGTAAGAAAATATATATCTCGCAGGAAAAATTAGTATATGCAGTAGATATATATACAATGAGCTTTATTTCAGGAAATATAGAAAACAGTTTTCAAACTAACTCAGAAGTATTAAAGATAGTTCCAGTATCATTTCTTTTGTTTTTTCTCCTTTTGCTTCTCCTCTTTCTCTTTCTCTCCAGACTGAGTGAATATAATTTCCCTATTGGAATCAGCAGCTTGCACCTTTGTCATAGTCATGTAAGCAACACCTATGCTTTTTAGAGATGTAGCCTTGGGCACTACTGCTTCTGGATGCAGTTTCATATAGTCTTCAACATTGAAAAATTTATTAGCTTTAGCAAACCTGTTCAACTCTTTCTTCCTGTACCTGGATATTGTTGTGTATTCTGATGTATCCTTCCCTTCAGATCTAGCTTTGTTGATCATGGAAAGGCCAACCAGTTCCTAGAACCTGGCCATCCTTGCAATTGTAGCTATTTCAGGATCTTCAAATGGTACAGGGGAAGCAGGTCTGTTAGAGCTTTCAACTTTTTGATGTTCAGGGAGTTGTTGCTATTTTTGTTGTTGATGCTGCTGCTGTTGTTGGTGCCGCTTGTCAGATGAATAGTGTCTCTGCTGGCTGCTTCCTGAAGATGAAGATCTACCCTGATGTTTTTGGTATGTTTGAAACTGGGTAGATGTTTGAGATGTTGTGCCTGAAGCACAAGCAGCTGGAGGAGGAGGTGGAGGAGGATCCTTCCTGAATCTTTGTGGAGGTGGAGAATATCTTCTGCTTCTTTTCCTTTCTTTCTGTTCATTTTTAGACAACCACATCCAAGCTGGCATGCCCTTGTAAGGAGTGATCTTCTGGAGTATCTAATAGGGTGTGTCATTTGCTGGGTTGGGCTTTGGAGCAGGAGGTGGAGGAGCTTTCCTCTTCTTAAAAAATTTCTTTTTCTTAGGTTCTTAATCTGAGTCCTCATCTGCATTCTCATCATCATCAGTGGAGTCCTGAGGGTTATTATATAATGCATTTAATACTTTTAAGGCCTCAGTAGATATTTCAGATTTCTCTGGCTAGGAGGGAGCTGGAGGACGAGCTGCAATTGGAGCAGGAGTAGGAGCTGGAGAGCTATTTATAACAGTGCTTTCAGTAACTATTTTATTTTCCTCCTCAATGTCATCCATGATCAAGGCATCCAGATTAGGCAAAGAAGAGTCATCCATAACAAATACTGGAGTAGAAGATGACGAAAGAATGGGAGACACGACTCTTGGAGGAGATGGAATGGCTGGAGCTTCATAAACAACAAAAATGTCCTTGAGTTGCTTGGCAACTTTGGGGCTTATTGCTGTGGTGTAAGGGATTATAGCCAAAGATGGCTTAGTACTGTCTGCTGGAAGAGAGCTCAAATGAGCTGTATCAAAAATGCTTAGCAAGCTTGATAGATTTACTGTGGGATTAATAATGTAATCACCAACAGTTATTTCCTCAGCCAACACAGGCTCATCCAAGTCCATATCAGACTCAATAAAACCAATTAAATCTAGTAACTCTTGATCAACACCTGCTATTGTTTCTTCTGGTGCTAATTCTGGTGTTGATGCTGCTGGTACTACTATTGCTGTTGTGGGTACTACTATTGCTTCTTCACCAAGTATCTCCCCCTACCTGGTTTCAGTGCAAACTGGAGCCAGGCCCCTAACTAAAGAGGGGGCTGTAGTGAGAAAATTTATTTGAGCAGTAAGGGAGGATATAGAAGTAGCAAGAGGTGTAATGACCTCTGCTATAAGATTTTTGAAGGGAGGAGTAAGTAGTGCAATAAGAGATGAAATGGTGGAGGGTTCCAAGGGTAGATTTGCAGATGGTGGAATGGAAGGTGTTTGAGTGGAAATAGATGGAGGAATGGAAGTTGATGGTGGAGTACGAAGGATAGCATCTTGCATGTGGATATCTTGAAGGGAGGAAGTATGAGGAGGGGAGGTTGTTAGGGTAAAAAATGGAATGTTGTCCAGATGGTGTGTTAAAGGAGATGAAGGTGGTGATGAAATGTGTATATCATGGGGGGACTGGGGTGGGGTTGGTTATGGTGATTGAGATGGAGAGGGTTGATGATATTCCTGAATGGGGGAAGAGGGGATGTTAGTGAGATCTATTGGTGGAGAGGTTGTAGGAGATGTAGCTAGAGTAGGAACATGAATAGGTTGTTGTGGTTGTTGTTGTGGCTGTTGTTGTGTTCGTTGGAGAGAAGGAATGGTGGAAGAGTATGGAGGTGTAGGAGGGATTTCTTTAGAAGGGTGGGGAGTGGATGGATCAGCCCTTGTACTTTCAGAAGCTCTGGTGGCAGAGTAGGAAGCCTTAGATGGCTTTATGATAGTCCTCTCCCACCTGCCAAACAGGACACAAGTAGCCTTTTGCCGTCATTAATGAATATGGTCGGGGAGACCATGGATTCAGCAGCTTTTTCTTTCAAGAAGATCCCCACGATCCTTCCAAAACTGACTTCCTTTTTAATATTCTTTTTCTTAATAAGATCAAACTTGATCTGTGCCCAGTTCACCCTTTTCTTATTCACCACTGCACACATAACCAAAAATTGGTGCCTGGTTATGTAGTTATGGGCTGTGTGCTTGCCTAGCAGCACTTTTCCCATTATATCTGCTAAGAATTTAAATTCAGTAGAAAGATGTTTCTTCATCAACTTATTGGGTGTTTGTTCAGAGTAACCCATCAAACTTGACATCTCATCATACCATTCAGTATCCATTTCTAAATCCTCTTCACCATTGTTTAATCTAAAAATTTCAGTGAGAACGACGGGAGTGAGGGAAACAGTATTACCTGCTATAGTGCTGGTCATTATATTTTCATCTGTTGTGGCAGAGGTGTACACTCATTCCCTGATTTCTGTGGCAGATATCTTGATTCTAGTCGACAATAGAGTTTTCAGTTGTTGGTCTTCAAGTAGTTGCTGTATTCCTAGGAAGATACGGTCGGAATGTTTGAAGGAGCCGAAATCCACATCGAATCCAGTATCAAATTTCAATGCCGCCAGAGTTCCTGCTAGAATCGCCATTAGAGCACCTGCAAGAGAAAAACAAAGATCAAGTGCAAAGGAACTGAAAGCGCGGGACGAAGGTCGAAGAAAACGTAGATATAAGGTTTTTTAGAATATGAATCGACAAACTCCGTTCCACGAAAATTAAAAAATTCTTCGATCTGAGGTCGGTGAAATAATTTAGAGTTAAACAATTTGTCGAGCTCAGTCTGAAGATTTGAAGACATTTTGTCGAGCTCCATTTGATGAAAGTTTTTTGAAGTAGATTCATCGATCTCCGTTCGACGAAGACAACTTCACTCACAGAGAGTTCGTCGAACTCCATTCGACGAATATCTCAAGAACTCTCCCCAGTTCGTCGAACTCTGTTCGACGAACTTTGGCAAATTCGTTGAGTGCAGACAGAAACTAAACTAAGTCTTCTTCATTGATCATTCGAAGCTGATTTATAAAGAACAAGTGATTTCTCTCATCCAGAGGTTTGGTGAATATATCAGCTCTTTATAAATCAGTGTAGATATAGACAAGATTAACTTTGTTTTTATCTACACACTCTCTAATGAAATGATGCCTAATATCTATATGCTTGGTACTACTGTGATGAATTGGATTTTGTGCTATGGATATAATACTTGTATTATCACAAAATAGAGTTGAATTATTTAAGTTGAGACCATAGTACAGTAGTTGATTATGAATCCACAACATCTGTGAACAGTAGCTACCAGCTGCAATGTACTTTGCTTCAGCAGTTGAAGTGGACACAGATGATTGTTTCTTACAAAACCAAGACACTAATCTCATCCTAAGGAACTGGCATGTTCCTGAGGTGCTTTTTCTGTCCACCCTACATCCTGCAAAGTCAACATCTGAGTATCCAGTTAACTCAAATTCTGACTCAGTAGGATACCATAGGCGTAGACTAGGACAACTGTTTATATATCTCAAAATTCTTTTTAAGAAACTTAGGAGAGATTCTTTAGGGTTCACCTGGAACCTAGCACAATGGCATGTGACAAACATAATATCAGGTCTACTTGCTGTAAGGTATAGTAGGGACCCAACAATGCCCCTATATAGTTTCTGATCCACAGGTTTCCCATGTGCATCAGAGTCTATTACTGCATTTGTAGCCATGGGTGTTTTCTTTGCTGAGTCATCAGCCATCCCAAACTTCTTTATAAGCTCTTTAGCATATTTAGCTTGGGAGATGAAGATGGCATCAGGGAGCTGCTTCACTTGGAGACCAAGGAAGTAGGAGAGCTCAACCATGCTACTCATTTCAAATTTAGAATGCATGAGGTCAGAGAACCTCTTGCATAATTTGGAGTCAGTACACCCAAATATGATGTCATCCACATATATTTGTACTAACAAGGTTTGATCCTTATGATGCCTAGTGAAAAGTGTTTTATCTACTATAGCTGTAATGAATTTATGCTCTATCAAAAAGCTAGCTAAGGTCTCACACCAAGCTCTTGGAGCTTGCTTTAGACCATAGAGGGCTTTATGCAATTTAAATACATGATAAGGATGGGTTGGAGAGATAAAACCTGGAGGTTGTTCAACATAAACTTTTTTTTCAGTACTCCATTCAAAAATGCACTCTTCACATCCATCTGATACACTTTGAATTTCTTGTATACAACATAGTCCAGAGAGATTCTGATGGCCTCTAACCTTGTAACTGGTGCAAAGGTTTGATCATAATCTATGCCTTCTTCTTTCCTGTAACCTTGAGCAACAAACCTAGCCTTGTTCCTCACAATTGTACCTTGGGCATTTAGTTTATTTCTATATACCCATTTTGTTCCAAAGACTGGGTAGTCTTGAGGTCTTGGAACCAAATCCCAAACTTTATATCTCTCAAATTGGTTAAGTTACTCTTGCATTACAATGATCTAGTGGGGATCCGCTCAGCATCTTTTACGGATTGAGGTTCAACCTAAGAGAGAAAACAGGCATACATCAAGTCTTGGTTGAGTTGATGACTTGTCTGTACACCTGCTGACATGTCTCTAATTACTTGGGATCTGGGGTGATCCCCGAGTGTGACAGAGTCAGTTGGTGGAGTTGGTTCAGCAACAACATTTTGAATTAATTCCTCTTATGGAATTGAGTTTGCTGTTGGATGAGGTTCAGTCACTTCAGTTCCTTCTTCTTCACTTTCTTCTTCATCTTGTGGAGAAGGATGTGTTGGAGCCTCTTGGGTGAGGCTTAGTCCATCCAAGTTCTCACACAAGTGAGGTACCTGTAAAGGATTGCTGGTAGATATCTCTTTCTCCTTGCAACACATTTTAGCCTCATCAAAAGTAACATGAATACATTCTTCAATGTTTAAAGATGATTTATTGAATACCCTATAAACTTGCTTACTTGGGATTATCCTAGAAAAATTCCCTCTTCATCCTTACATTCAAACTTTCTAATGTATTTCTTGTTGTTATTATGTATATAACATATACATCCAAATACTTTAAAATAGTTGATTTTAGGTTTCTTCCCTTTAAGTAATTCATAGGGAGTCCTATTCTTCAGTTTGTGTATCAAGCTCCTATTCAGGACATAGTTTGTTGTGCTTACACCCTCTGGACAAAAGGTTAGTGGCATGTAAGCATCTGCAAGTAATGTGCCTACAACTTCAATTAGGATCCTATTTTTCCTTTCAGCTACCCCATTTTGTTGGGGAGTTCTAGGAGCTGAGAAACAGTGCCTGATACCTTCCTTCTCATAAAACGCATGCATAAGAAGAGATTCAAACTCTGTACTATGATAACTTCTGATCAATGCAACATGAGTAGAGTACTCAATCTGTATGGTCCTGATAAAATCTGTAAGAACTTTAAAAGTATCTGACTTAGATCTCAGAAATGACACCCAAGTGAACCTTGAGAAGTCATCTACAATAACTAAGGTATAGGATTTCCCTCCTAGGCTTTGTACAGCAATGAGTACAAAGATATCCATGTGTAGCAAATACAAAATCCTAGGTGATTCACTTTTATTTACAGATTTAAAGCTAGATTTAGTTTGCTTGCCTAGTTGACAAGCCTTGCAAAGGCCTTCCTTCTTGTAGGGGCCAGAAGGTAAGCCTCTCATAAGGTTGTCTTTTGATATCCTAGCAATATTTTTCATATTAACATGACCTAGCCTTTTAAGCCATAATTCATTCTGAGTACTAACTATGTTGAGTAGGCAGATATCTGAATTGGCAGAGTAGAAATTAACTAAGTAGATGTTGTCTTGTCTATTTTTAATTAAAGCAATTTATTTTTCTTTATTAGAGATAGTGCAGGAGGTTGAGTTAAAGTGTACCTGATAACCTTCTTCGCATAATTGACTTATGGAGATGAGGTTATGTTTGAGTCCTCTAACATATGTCACTTTCTTGAAGGTGATAGCTCCAATTTTCACTTCTACATAGCCTTCTGACTGGCCACATTTTGAATCACCAAAGATTACCATTGGCCCCAGCTTGGACTTGTAGTTGATTAAATTGTCCTTGCTGCCAGTCACGTGTTTGGAGGATCCACTATCCAGGTACCAGGTTTGATTAATCACTGGACAGCCCTTTTCCTGTAGTAAAAACAGTTAGTTGTTCTTGACCCAGGTTACCTTGGGTCCTTTATATTGTTGATATAAAAACTAGATATTACAGAGAATTCTGGTTGAGACTTATATCCTAAAGGATGATATCTTCTGGTTGGAATTACTCAATCAGCTAATGGATTAAATGATTTTCTAGGTTTAATAGAATTGCTGTTATAGTTATAATTTTTGTTAAGTCTTTCTTGGTTTGACGACTTGTTGTGAGTTCATCGACCAGAGTTCGATGAATTAGGATGAGATCGTCGATCTCTATCTAGAGAATGAACATAGTCATTTTTTGTGCCCCATGTTCGTCGATCTCTGCTCGCCGAACAATACAAAGTTCTTCGTTCGCAGTTAGACGAATAATTATAGCTTAAGTATGCATTCAGAGTTCGTCGACTAGAGTTCGACGAACTGACCACATTTCGTCGATCTGAGTTCGACGAAATCTGCTGTTCTTTGTTTTTACCTAAGGTTTTCTTATTTTTGTTATTTTGACCTTTTGATTTGGGAATTTCTTCTATGGTTTGTTTATGATTTATTGTTTCTTTCCCCTTAGCTAAAATAAATTTGATGGGTGTTGTCAAAATATTCTTCTTGAAAATGGGGGGCAAACTTGATGAAGCACCTAAGCCCAGCTTGCCATTTAGTCTGGCATTGACAGTGCTTGTAATGTCCATCAGCTTGAGGCTTCTCCAATTGAGAGTTTCTTCAAGTTGTTTAGCCTCACATAACCCAGTCTTTAACAGGATAATCTATTCATTAGCTAAATTCAATTCATCCTTTAACCTATTGTTTTCAGAAATAACATTTTCTTGGTTTCTTAGTTTTTCCCTAAGTGTCTTGATTTCTTTTTCAGAATTTATTAGATCAATGTACATGATTCAGAGTAATAATCAAAAGAAAAAAATACCTGGTCAGCTTCAGATTCTGAAGCTTCCTCATTGTCAGATGCATCTTCATCTGATTGGCTCCTAGAGGCATTAATGGCCATGAGGAATACTTCTTTGGCCCTTGCCTCCTCTTCTTCTTCACTAGAGCTAGAAGATGAGGATTCATCTTCTTTTTCACTCTAACTTTCAGCTACAAAACCTTTCTCCTTATTCTTGTGTCTGCTGGAGGAAGGCCTGCTACTTTGCTATCCTCTTGTATCCTTCTCTCTTCTCTTCTCCTTCTTTTGAGTCTCTGGACACTCTAAGAGGAAGTGTCCAGGTTTCATGCAGCCAAAGCACACCACTTCTTTAGTGGGGGTTTTGTCATACCTTGGCTTGTCATCCTGACTGGATGACTTTCTTCTGAAGTCTTTCCTTGCCAACTTGTAGAATCTCTTGGCAAAGTGAGACATCAGTTCCTCATTCATTTCTGGAGTCTCTATCTCCTCAGCAGCTTTGAATGCATTGATGTGCTCCTTCCTTGCTGATGGAGGTGTTCTTTGCTCAGCTGCTTCTCTGGATTTGATAAGCTGCTCATAGGACTTAAGCTTTCCTAAAAGAGATTCAGTGGAAATCTCATTCAGGCTCCTGGCCTCCTTGATGGGCCAGATCCTTGAATCCCATGAGCTTTGGAAGCACATAAGGATTTTATCATTCACCTCTGTGCGGGTGATGTCCTTGTCCAAGGTTTTCAACTCATTGATGATTGAACTCAACCTATTGTACATGTCTGCTACTGATTCAGCTTCCTCCTTCTTGAAATTCTCATATTGGGATATGAGATTGGATCTCCTATCCTTTCTTTCATCAGTAGATCCAGCCACCATTTGATTGATGGAATCGCAGATGGCTTTGGTTGATGTGCATTCATCCACTTTTTGAAAAATGTCATCTGACATTGTTTGTGCCAAAATATTCATGGCCTTGGCATAAGCAATTTTTGCCTTCTTTTGGGCCTCAGTCCACTCAGGTGGTGGAACTGCATTGTTGCTGGAGGTTTTTATAGAGGTAGATGCTTGAGGAGGACCTGTCACAATGGAATTGAAAATATCCTCATCAATAGAGTTCATATATAACTTGATTCTTGCCTTCTAGATGGCAAACCTATGTAGGTTGCAAACTGGAGGTCTCGTGCTTGCATAGTCTTTGTTCTATTCCATGCAGTGCGTGAATATCAAATAGAAATGAGAAGACAGATCTAACTCAGTATCTTTGGTTCAAGGGTTAGCTTGTACAACCAAGGGAATCCAGGCTCTGATACCAATTGAACGTGAGGGGTTAGATCTGGAATACTTTAGAGGTGGGGGGGGGGGGGGGGGGTGGTGAATAGAGTATTTAGGGTTTTTATAAAATTTTCTCACTACTTCAATCTAGTCCTAGTGTTGCAGCAATTAAATTAAAGCACAAACACAACAATCCTAACTATCACAGCCACGACAAGAAAAAAAATAAAAGAGCAACCAGACAACACAAGAAATTTATAATGGTTCCGCAACCTGGGTACATCCACTCTTCTACCACCCTGGTAGGAATCCACTCAAATTTTTGATCAGGTGTCTGACACCAATGAGCTTTTGATCAGGTGCTCAAAAACCAAACCTAAAGTCTTTTAGTCAGGTGACTTGTAACCAGGAATAACTTTTGAAGAGAGTTAATAACCATTTTTACAGTCGGGGGATGAGATATTGATTATGTCTTCTCTTTCTCACAACAACTGAGAAGACTTGTGTGGATTTGATGTTAGCAAAGG
Organism: Platanthera guangdongensis; assembly: GCA_039583875.1. Lineage (NCBI taxonomy): Eukaryota > Viridiplantae > Streptophyta > Magnoliopsida > Asparagales > Orchidaceae > Platanthera > Platanthera guangdongensis. Next base: position 325,340 of record JBBWWR010000030.1, read on the forward strand.
CTCCCCATGAGATATTGAATGGTTCAGGAAAGATGGAGTTTTACTTCAGGGTGATAGGCCTTCAAACTGTTGCTTTAACCACATGAACTCCAGGAACTTCTTGACTGATAGAAAATTTGTTATCCTTTAAAGAGTCCTGGCAGAAGACAGAAGAAGGCTCTTGATTTAGATTGGTCGTTCTTCTTCTTCTTCTTCAGCTTGATGTTCTTTCTCTGGTTAGGGCTTATTTTTCTGTATCAGCTTTCTATTTCTTTTTCTCTCAGAGTGCTGTCGAGAGAGAGAGAGAGAGAGAGCAGCAGAAGATTTTTGATCCTTGATTAACAAACTGACTGTCTGTCTGTGCAAGAAGGAGATGAAAACTCCCTTTTGTATTTTCCATATTATCTTCTTTTTGAAATTTGAAATTCTTCTGCATTCATTGCTGACGGCCTGGAGAATATTTTACATTGAATTATTTCCCCAACTGTCCCATTGAAAAACGACAACCAATAATCCTATTGAAGACCGTAATCAATGCTTTCTTCTAACGGTAATATTCAGAGAATATTTTAGCATTGATTACTCAGGAATTCTTGTCATAGAATAAGGACAGATGGATGAAAATAACTATGTCTGGTTCTTCACAAAATTTGTCTATCTGGGTCCAAAGTTTGTTGAGCTGTGAAGTTAAGTTCGTCGACCAGATAATGGTTGTCCGTCGAGCTGAGATCCAAGATCGTCGACTGCAGAACAGACAAATCCTTTCTCCAGAACCTTGACAATTCTGTGCATGAATTTTTTCGATCTGATAATCTAAGTTCGTCAACTGGAGTTCAGCAAAAGTGTTTCTGGACTTAAAATATTCTAGATGTCTCTGAAATGAAGTGTTGAAGTGGAGTTGCCAGAAATCGTCGACCTGAGAACTAGATTCGTCGACCTGAGAACTTATAGCTGCTAGATAAGTCTTGTTAGGAATATGGTCTAAGTTCATCGAGCTGAGAAGGTGAATTCATCGACTGGAGTATGATCTTGGACTTAGAATATTTAATTGTTTCTGAAATAAGATGTTGAAGTAGAATACCCATAGATCGTCGACCTGAGTACAAAGTTCGTCGAGTGGAGTTCAGAGAAATTCTAGACTTTAAATGTTGAATTAGTGTCCATAGATCGTCGACCTGAGTGAAAGTGCAGGTTAGATCTGATATACTCTAGAGGGGGGGGGGGTGAATAGAGTATGCTGCTTGCTGAAAACTTTTTACAACTCTTGTTGTATTCCTAAGTGAACAGGGAAGCAAATGAAATACAGCAAATACAACAACTATCTAATCAAAAAGCAATCATAGAACAATCACAAACCACAGCCAGAAAACAAAAGAAAATAAGCAACCAGAAGACACAAGGAGCTATAGTGGTTCCCCAACCAATCTAGGTACATCCACTCTTCTACCAGCCTAGGTAGGAATCCACTGCAGGATGAGTTGATCAGGTGTCCTGAGCACCAATGGGTTTTGATCCGGTCCCCAAAAACCAAACAAGATTTTTTGATCTGGTGTCTTGCCACCACTGAGTTTTGACAAGGTCTCAGAAACCAACACAAACGCTTGAAGGGAGTTTGATAAACCCTTTATAGCAGAGAGAGAGAGAGATGATCTTCTCTGTCAACAATCAGAGAGAAGATAGTGGATGTTGTCAAAGCTCCCCCTGAGTTCTATAGTTGTTCAGGAAGTGAAGCTTTGCAGTAGGGTGATAGGGCTTCAGAAGATTTGATCTCCAGCAAAAGATGATTCCAGCAGCAGCTGAAATGTGTGGTGTCTGGAGTCTTGAATGATAATGGCCTTTGAACACTGGAATCAAAAAGTGATCTAGAAATTTCAGAATATTGATCTCCTTCAGTGATGTGTGTTCCTGTATGAATTCTATCTCTGAATATCTGCAACTCTATCTCTTTCTGTTGTTGTGGTTGTAATAGTTGTTGTTATTTTCCAGTAGAATATGAATAAATCTTTTATTCCTTAGATCTGAATAGAATGATTCTCTGTCCAAGATAACCGTTAGCCTGTCATAAATGACTTCTTTAACTGCATTCTGTCTTCTGGAGGAAAGTCCAATAAAACATTCCTTTGAAAATCCCTTGAAACTTACTCCAGATTAATTGAAACGACTATAAGATCCTTGACATAAATGCTGAGAATAATTCCATAACTGTCTGAATTTGAATCTTGAAAAACGTCCATCTCTCAGAAAAACGTCAACCTGAGCTCAACTATCGTTGAACTGAGCTCAGAGACTGGACTTAGACTGAAGCAGAAAGCGTCGATCTGAGCTCAACTAACGTCGAACTGAGCTCAGAGATAGGGAAACAAACTAGAGACAGGAACGTCGATTTGAGTTCGAAGATCGTCGAATAGAGTTCGACGACTCATTGAAGTTGAGCTCAGAGATCGTCGAATGGAGTTCGACGATTCGTCGAGGTGAGCTCAGAGATCGTCGAATGGAGTTCGACGATTCGTCGTCCTGAGCTCGACGAAATGACTTAGTCTCCTGAACTGAAATATCTGGTCTTGAGGGAGTTCAGGGCAGCTTTCAAACCTAAATACTAACCCTTAGACTCAATCAAATTGACCTTTATATCTATACAAGGAGGTCAAAATAAATTTCCTAAAGGACATAGTAATCCTTGCCCAAATCAGTAATAAGGTGTTCCAACAATCTCCCCCTATTTGGGTTAGGATTACAATTTACAGACATTGGAAAAATAAAAACATACAAAGTAGAAATGTAACAAACAAAACATTGCAGAAACATAGACATTATCACAGATAGTTCAGAAAACAAAATTTACTATCATCTTACAGAATCATTCTTTTTCCTTGCTCTCTATGAGAACTATTTCTCTGTTGGGGTTGAGAGCTTCTTTCTTGGATCTTCTGTCATCAGCTGCACATAGAGAAGTTTGATGTTTTGGCCTGGGGACTACAGCTTCTGGATGCAGCTTCATATAACTTTCTGAATCAAAAAATTTGCTGGAGGAGTATCTCTCAAGTTCTTTCTTTCTTTAATCTGATAGAGTAGTGATACTGGATGTATCTTTTTCTTGTTCTCTAGCCTTCTTGATTTGGTCTAGTGCAGCCAATTCTTTCATTCTTGCTATCCATGAGGTGGGATTATTTTCTAGGTCTTCAAATGGAACAAGAGGCTTATATCTGTTTGAAGAATTATCAGGAGGAGATCTAGAAGAGACTAGATCTTTAAGCTTATAAGGGAAGGGACCAAAAGTAGTGTCAGAGGGACCTTGCCCTTCCCTTTGATAAGGATGTTGACTAGAATATCCTTTAGAGTACACTTTGAGTTCTCTTTGATTTCCTCTGTACTGTCCTCTTATGGACTGGTAACCTCTACACTGATTTCCTCTGTACTGGGATCTTCCTTGAGGTTGATATGAACTTTGGCTTCTAGCAGAAGATTGGAAGGCAGAACTTCCACCTGCACCTGCATCAGGTGAAGGAGGAGGAGAAGGAGGAGGAGGATTGAAATGGGATGATCCTTTGTCATACTTTCTTTTCTTCTTCATGGCTTTCAGTTGATTCCTGGAGTACTGCATCCATAGTTCTGTAATAGGGCAATCATGCAGTATATAATATGGAATATCATTTGCATCTTTCACTTTCTCTGGGGGAACTCTCTTCATGGCCTTGCTTCTGGCTTTCCTTTTCCTTGCAATTGTTGTAGAGGAATCATCGGAGTCAGTTCTAAACTGATCACTGTCTAAGCTTTGTGGATTATCATACACTGCATTAATCCTTTTGAGATATTCTTTTTGTTGTTGAGACTGAGCAGAAGAGACAGCAGAAACAGTAACAGGAGCAACAGCAGCAGCAGGAATTGAAGTAGAAGCAGCACTGAAAGAAGAAACTATAACAGCAGGTTCAGATACAACAATTTCAGAAATAGTAGGCTCAGACACAGCAGGCTCAAAAATAATTGCCTCTGTCATATGCATATCTTCAGAAACTGAAACAGTAGTAACAGAACTGGCTGAAACATCAACAGCAGCAGTAGGAGCACTGGCTGAAACATCAACATTAGCATTAGGAGCAACAGAAACAAAAGGAGTACTGTCCACAGCATTGAAGGAATTGACATAAGAACTTATTAAGCTAGGGTCACATCTGGAAATAGGCACAATGGCCTTAGTAAGATCTTCAGTATGCTGGGCTGGAAGACAGCTGAAGTATACAAAATCAAAAACTGACAACAGTGACCTAAGGTCCACTGTAAAGACTGCAACTGGAGCTAGGTCTGAAGTTACTACAGCAGGCAATCTCTCAGCTTCATAGGGCATCTCCCCCTGCCTAGATTCAGTGAGAACTGGATCAAGGCACCCAGAAGAAGGGATTTCCTGAGGAGGAAGAAAGTATGATAGCCTGGCAGACAGCTCCTGAACTGTTTTTAGAAGTGGAGCCAAAGAGGTCTCCAGCAGTAGTGATAGCCTTGGAGCTATCAGCTCATATAGCCTGTCTGCAATAGCTGGAATGTCTACTTGCTCAAGAGGGACTTGAGTAGAGGTAGGGATGGAAGTTGGAGCAGCAGGAGATGTTGTTGGAGAACCTGTGGATGGTGGAAGTGATGGTTGAGATATTGGAATTGTAGAGATGGAAGAGAATGGAATGGAAATGGATGGTGTGAATGATGGTTGAGCAATGATGTCCGGAAGGAGTTGTTGATAAGAAGTGGATGAAGATGGTGGCTGAAGAGGGGATGAAGGAGAATCATCCATATAGGAATCATCTATAAAAGTGAATGATGGAAAATGAGATGATGAATCAATGTCCAGGTGTGGGTAGTGATGTAGTGGATGGTAGATTTCTTCAGTTAATGGTGGAGTTGGAGAAGGGATTGAGTTGGAGATGGGATGGAAATGGGGGATGAAATTGTGATGGTGACTGTTGTAGATGAAACAATAGGTGGAGAAGGAGGAGATGAAGCAGGCAAGTTTTCTGCAGGGGCAGAAACCCGAGGGGAAGAGACTGAAGCAGTCCTTGTGCCTGAAGAAGAGATTGCAAAGGGCCTGCTAGGCTTTACAATCTGCCTGTCCCATTTCCCAAATAGGGCACAGGTAAGCCTCTTGGAGGCATTGATGTGCATCCCGCTGGAAACAAGCAGTGCAGGGCATCTATTATGAAGAAACAGCCCTAAAATCCTCCCAAAATTAACAAAGTTCTTGTTAATTTTCTTCTTGATTAAATCAAAAAAGACTTCTCCCCAGTTCAGTTGCTTCTTGTCCACCAGGGCACCCATCAAACTGAGCTGATACCTAGAGATGGTATCATGAGCTAAGTGTTTTGCCAACAGCACTTTTCCAACAACATCAACAAAAAATCTGTACGCAACAGACAGATTCTTCTTAAGCAATTTACTAGGGTTAGCTTCTGAATATCCCATCCTTTCAAGCATATTTGAAAATTCCTCTCCAGAAAGCTCAACAGAATCTTCTCCAGAATTTAATTGAAAAACCTCTATCAAAACAGCTGGTGTTAAAGGTACCTGAGTTCCTGAGATGGTTCCGACCACTGTGTTCTGATCCAGATTGTGGGCAGTATACACTCATTCCTTTATCTCATCTGCAGCCAATTTGATCCTTGTAGTCATTATGTTAACTAACTGTTGGTACTTGAAAAGTTCCAGAATGTCCTTGAAGATTTGATCGCTGTTATTGAAGGAATCCATGTCTATATCAAAGCCAACGTCAAATTTCATTGCTACTAAGATTGCGACTGAAACTGCCATTGATTCCTGCAAAAATGAACAAACAAACGACCAAGTGTAGAAAAGTTTGGAGGGAAAGGGAAAATTTGCAGAGAGTATGAAAGCGCAAAGGGAGAACGACGACTGAAAAATGAGTTTTATATTAGGGTTTGACGCAAAAAAGGAAAGATCGTTGAACTCTGTTCGACGATCTGGGCTTCTAAAGTAAACTGAAAGGTCATCAATAGCGTCGATCTCCGTTCGACGATATTGGAGAGCGTCGAGCTCCGTTCGACGATCGCTGACCTGAAGAAAGATAGTTTAGCACTATCTGAGAAGCGCTGAACTCTGGTCGACTATTTCTAAAATCATCTATCTTCATTCGACGATCTTGGGGAAAATCATCGAGCGTAGTTCAGAGACCAGAAACATACTTTATACACAAAAAGAACATATTGATTTGCCTAGTCTTGGTTATTTTTATATTTTTAAAAGCTTGGATCTTATTTTAGACTTCATCCATCTAACATTCCTAACTGATTCAAGAAGAATGTATGTTTCTTTTCATCCAAGGGTTGGGTGAAAATATTTCCCCTTTGCAAATTAGTTGGGATATATTGAAGTTCAATTTTATTTTTCTCAACATTATCCCTTAGAAAGTGATGCCTAAGTTCTATGTGTTTTGTCCTACTATGGGGGACTGGATTTTGTGCTATAGAAATAGCACTAGTGTTATCACAAAATATTTTAGACTTTTCTAAGTTGTAGCCATAGTCTAGAAGTTAGTTTTGAATCCACAAGATTTGTGAACAACAACTACCTGCGGCCATATATTCAGCTTCAGCAGTTGAAGTTGACACAGATGTTTGTTTCTTGGAAAACCAGGAGACAAGTCTGTCACCAAGAAACTGAAAAGTTCCACTGGTGCTTTTCCTATATATTCTGCATCCAGCATAATCATCATCTAAAAATCCAGTTAAGTCAAATGCTGAATCTTTTGGATACCAGAGACCTAGATTTGGACAACTTTTTACATACCTAAGAATCCATTTTACTAAGGTTAAGTGTGACTCTCTAGGGCTCACTTGAAATCTAGCACATATATATGTAGAAAACATTATGTCAGGTCTACTAGCTGTAAGTTATAATAAAGAGCCAATCATTGCTCTATATGTTGTCTCATCAACATGTTTCCCATGTTCATCAGCATCTAATACAGCATTAGTAGGCATAGGTGTTTTCATACATGATGCTTCAGACATACCAAATTTCTTAACAAATTCTTTTGTATACTTGGTTTGAGAAATAAATATGCCTTCAGCATGTTGTTTGATTTGCAATCTTAGAAAGAAGGATATCTCACCCATGCTACTAATTTCAAATTTAGAATGCATTAGGTTGGAAGACCTTCTGCACAAATTTGAATCAGTAGAACCAAATACAATATCATCTACATAGATTTGTACTAGTAGGGTATGGGACTTATGGGTTCTAATAAAAAGTGTTTGGTCTACTCTACCACTTTTAAACTCATTTTTCAGAAGAAAGCATGCTAGGGTCTCATACCATGCTATAGGAGCTTGCTTTAGACCATATAATGCTTTATGTAATTTGAAAACATAATCAGGATGAGTTGAAGAGATAAAACCTGGGGGTTGTCTGACATAGACTTCTTCTTTGATATCTCCATTGAGAAAATCACTCTTTACATCAATCTGGTATACTTTGAATCCTTTGTGTGCTGCATATGCTAAGAAGATTCTTATGGCCTCTAACCTTGCAACTGGTGTAAAGGTCTAGTCATAATCTATCCCTTCTTCTTGAGAGTACCCTTGAGCAACTAGCCTTGCCTTGTTCCTTACAATGACTCCTTGATCATCCAATTTATTTCTGAACACCCACTTTCTTCAAACATTGGAGTGATCCTTTGGCCTTGGTACTAGTTCCCAAACTTTGTTCCTTTCAAATTGATGCAACTCTTCTTGAATTTTAATGATCCAGTGTGGATCTTGCTCTGCATCTTGAGTGGATTGAGGTTCAATTTGATAAATAAAGCAAGTGTGCATCAGGTTTTGGTTGACCTGATTTTTGGTTTGCACACCAGCTGAGATGTCTCCAATCACTTGGGAGATTGGATGGTCTCTTGATGTTACTAAATCAATAGGAGATGTTGATTGTTCACCAACCTGTGTTGTTGTTTCCTCTGGTTGTACAATAACTGGCTCTTCAAGAAGTTTCTCTTCAACATGTTGAATGTCTTCTTCATCTTCACTGCTTTCATCTTTTTGAATAATTTGTACCTGTCCAAGTCTTCTGCAAGAGAGTGTACCTGCAAAGGTTCTATGGTAGAAGTATTCTTCTTCTTGAAAGACATGTTAGACTCATCAAAAGATATATGAACAGATTCTTAAATTTTGAGAGTAGATTTATTATATACCCTATAAGCTTTACTGATCATGGAGTATCCCATAAACACTCCATCAGCTTTAGCTTGAAATTTTGCTAAGTATTTCTTGTCATTATTATGAATGTAACAAATACAACCAAAAATTTTAAAGTAATCTACTTTAGGTTTCTTCCCTTTGAGTAATTCATAGGGAGTCTTGCCGTTCAGCTTATGTATTAAACTTCTATTCAACACATAGTTGGAGGTGTTCACTGCCTCCGCCCAAAAGGATAGAGGAAGGTGAGCATCTGACAACAATGTAGTAGCAGATTCAATAAGGGTTCTATTTTTCCTTTCAACTACCCCATTTTGTTGAGGAGTTCTAGGAGCTGAGAAAGTGTGCCTGATCCCTTCACTCTGACAGAACTCTTGCATAAAAAGAGAATCAAACTCTATCCCATGATCACTTCTGATCAGGGCAATGTGAGTATTGAACTCACTCTGTATGCATTTGAGAAACTCTGTCAAACATTTAAAGTTATCAGACTTCTTTCTCAGAAAGAACACTCATGTGAATTTAGAGAAGTCATCTACAACCACTAAAGTATAAGATTTCCCTCCTAAGCTTTGTACTGTGATGGGTCCAAAGAGATCCATGTGTAACAGATACAACCAATCACTCTTATTAAGTGACTTGAAACTATTTTTGGTTTGCTTGCCTAATTGACAAGCCCTGCAGAGTCATTCCTTCTTGTAGGGGCCAGAAGGTAGTCCTCTAACAAGGTTGTCCTTGGATAGCCTTGCAATGGTTCTAAGGTTTATATGCCCTAATCTCTTATGACATAGTTCATTAGGTCTACAAATAGAGTTAAACACGCAAATATCTACCTTGTTTGAAAGAAAATCTACAAGATATATGTTACATTTCCTTTTACCTGTCAACATAGTTGTGTTGTCCTCTGATTTGATCTTGCATAAGGATTTGCTGAAAGTCACTTGATAGCCTTCAACATACAGTTGACTGATGTTGATTAAATTGTGCTTCAGTCCTTCCACATAGGCTACTTTCTTGAATATGACTGTGCCAATCTGGACTGCACCATATCCTTTTGTTAGTCCAAAGTTTGAATCACCAAATATTACTTTCAGTCCAAGCTTGGCTTTAAAGTATGAGAAATTACCCTTGTTTCCTGTCATGTGCATTGAGCACCCACTATCCAGATACCATTGCTGGTTTGATATTGAATAGGTCTTCACCTGCACATAAAATAATTTATTTGTTTTTGACCCAGTTTACCTTGGGCCTAGGTTGATAAACTTTGAATTCAGAAATAAAAGACATCCCTGGTTGACTCTTATAGCCTTCAGGATGATATCTCCTTGGAGGTATAATCCATTCAGTATAAGGGTTAAATCTTTGGGATGAAGGACCCCTAGGTTTGAAATTTGATTTACCTTTGAAAAAATTTTCAAAACTCTGATCTCTGCTCGACGATCGCTGAGCTGAGTTTGACGATCTTAGGTCAGATCGTCGAGCTCCATTCGAAGATCGACTATGGCAGAGTTCAGGGTTGAGAGGTCATCGACCTGAGTTCGACGATTTAGCCTGAGATCGTTGATCTTCATTCGACGATCATCTAGCTCCGTTCGACGATTTCTGTTGAACTCTTATTTTCTTAGGTAAGTCAGAATTCTTCCTAGCTACCTCTACAACTCCCTTACCTTTATCAGAGATAAATTTGATTGGGGTTAGTAATACTATAGGTTGGCTGGATGACGCACCCAAGCCCAGTGTACTATTGAATCTTGAGTTCACTGTGCTTGTGATGTCCATTAGTTTGATACTTCTCCCATTGAGGGATTCTTCAAACTTCTTGGCCTCTGATAGTTCACTTTTCAGTGAGGCTATCTGCTCCCTACAGCATTCCAACTCCTCAGAGAGTTTGAGGTTTTCTGATTTTAAAGTAATGTGTTCAGATAACTGATTTCTGAGAGAAATGATTTCCTTCTCAGATTTTAATAAATCCAAACATAGTGCTTTAAACTCACACTTGAAGTCCTCAGAATTAAAATCAAAAAACTTATTACCTGATATTCTTCAGATTGATTCTCTGATTCTGACTCTGACTCTTCTGCATCAGAACTTTGTTGTGAGGCATTGATAGCCATCATGCAGAATTCTTTTTCATCAGCATCATCTTCATCATCACTTGAGCTGGATGAAGCTTCAGATTCTTCTTCTGTCTGACTCCAAGTTTCAGCAACAAACCCCTTCCTTGTATGTTTGTTCTTGCTGGAGGAGGGTTTGCCATTGCTGCTCTTCTTGAATTCCTTTTCTTTTCTCCTTTCTTTCCTATCCTTCTTGTCCTTGTTTTTATTTTCTGGACAGTCAGGCACAATGTGGCCTGATTTCCTGCATCCAAAATAAATAATCTCTTTGTTATTTGATTTGTCATACCTTGGCTTGTCATGCTCTCTGTGTGATCTTTTCCTGAAATCCTTCCTGGCCATTTTGTAAAACCTTTTGGCCAGTAGGCTTAGCAGCTCTTCATTGCATGTGACCTTGTCTTTAGGCTGATCTTCAATGGCTTTGAAAGCTATTGATTTTTTCCTTTCTGATAGCTGGTGAGGCAGCCTTCTGCTCTTCTTCTCTATGTTTGATGAGAAACTCATAAGACTTGAGCTTGCCCAAGAGAGCTTTAGTGGTGATCTCATTTAGGCTTCTGACATCCTTGATTGTCCAGATCCTTGAGTCCTAAGTGCTTGGGAAGCACATTAGGATTTTATCATTGAGCTCAGTCAATGAGATCTCTTTGTCCAATGATTTCAGCACATTGACTATGAGACTGAGTCTATTATACATATCTGCTACTGACTCAGCTTCTCCTTTCTTGAAGTTCTCATACTGAGTTATGATATGAGATCTTCTATCTTTTCTCTCATCAGCAGATCCTGAGACTATCTCAGATAACTTGTCACAGATGTCCTTTGCTGAGTTGCATTAAGCTACCTTTTGAAATATTTCATCAGACATAGTCTGGGATAGAATGTTCATAGCCTTTGCATCAGCCAATTTCCATTTCTTGATTTCTGTATCTGTTCCTGAAGGAGGTGGAACAGCACTTGTACTTGTATTTTCTGGGGGTCTTGGACACACTGTCAAAACAGAATTGAAAATGTCTTCATCAATAGAGTTCATGTACAATCTAATTCTTGCCTTCCAAAGTGCAAACTTAGATAGATTGCACACTGGAGGTCTGGTGCTAGCATAATTTTTATTTTGGGCCATGTTCTGTGAAGAAATAAATCTAGTAACAAACTTAAACAAGCAGATCTAACTGGAAGGATCTTTGGGTTCAGGTGTTAGCTTGTGCAACCACTAATGGTGTGGTATTTTTACCAACCTCGCTTTGATACCAATTGAAAGTGCAGGTTAGATCTGATATACTCTAGAGGGGGGGGGGGTGAATAGAGTATGGTGCTTGCTGAAAACTTTTTACAACTCTTGTTGTATTCCTAAGTGAACAGGGAAGCAAATGAAATACAGCAAACACAACAACTATCTAATCAAAAAGCAATCACAGAACAATCACAAACCACAGCAAGAAAATAAAAGAAAATAAGCAACCAGAAGACACAAGAAGCTATAGTGGTTCCCCAACCAATCTGGGAACATCCACTATTCTACCACCCTAGGTAGGAATCCACTGCAGGATGAGTTGATCAGATGTCCTGAGCACCAATGGGTTTTGATCAGGTCCCCAAAAAGCAAACCAGATTTTTTGATCAGGTGTCTTGCCACCACTGAGTTTTGACAAGGTCTCAGAAACCAACACAAACTTTTGAAGGGAGTTTGATAAACCCTTTACAGCAGAGAGAGAGAGAGATGATATTCTCTGTCAACAATCAGAGAGAAGATATTGGATGTTGTCAAAGCTCCCCCTGAGTTCTATAGTTGTTCAGGAAGTGAAGCTTTGCAGTAGGGTGATAGGCCTTCAGAAGATTTGATCTCCAGCAAAAGATGATTCCAGCAGCAGCTGAAATGTGTGGTGTCTGGAGTCTTGAATGATAATGGCCTTTGAACACTGGAATCAAAAAGGGATCTAGAAATTTTAGAATATTGATCTCCTTCAGTGATGTATGTTCCTGTATGAATTCTGTCTGTGAATATCTGCAACTCTTTCTCTTTCTGTTGTTGTTGTTGTAATAGTTGTTGTTATTTTCCAGCAGAATATGAATAAATCTTTTATTCCTTAGATCTGAATAGAATGATTCTCTGTCCAAGATAGTTGTTAGCCTGTCATAAATGACTTCCTTAACTGCATTTTGTCTTCTGGAGTAAAGTCCAATAAAACATTCCTTTGAAAATCCCTTGAAATTTGCTCCAAATTATTTGAAACAGCTACAAGATCCTTGACATAAATGCTGAGAATAATTCCATAATTGTCTGAATTTGAATCTTGAAAAACGTCGATCTCTTAGAAAAACGTCGACTTGAGCTCAACTATCGTTGAACTGAGCTAAGAGACTGGACTTAGACTGAAGCAGAAAGCGTCGATCTGAGCTCAAATATCGTCGAACTGAGCTCAGAGATAGGGAAACAAACTAGAGACAGGAACGTCGATCTGAGCTCGAAGATCGTTGAATGGAGTTCGACGACTCGTTGAAGTTGAGCTCAGAGATCGTCGAATGGAGTTCGATGATTCATCGAGGTGAGCTCAGAGATCGTCGAATGGAGTTCGACGATTCCTTGTCCTGAGCTCGACGAAATGACTTAGTCTCCTGAACTGAAATATCTGGTCTTGAGGGTCTTCAGGGCAGCTTTCAAACCTAAATAGTAACCCTTAGACTCAATCTAATTGACCTTTAGATCTATACAAGGAGGTCAAAACAAATTTCCTAAAGGACATAGTGATCCTTGCCCAAATCAGTAATAGGGTGTTCCAACACTAAGTCTCAAGTTCATCGAGCTCAGCTTTGAGAATTGTCTCTAAGATCATCGAGCTGAGCACGACTTTCGTCGACCTGAGTTCGACAAACGTCAAACTCAATTTCTGAGTCTTGATATTTCTCAAAGTCTTGAGTCTTTATGCAGTCTGTTGATGGCTGGTCCATGTAGTGTTAACTCTAAGGACTTAGTCTATACTCTAAGATATAACCATGACTCTGGCTATACATGTTGGGTCAGATGATCCTAACTTAGTGAACCTAGCCCAAATCAAACTAGAGATCCAACAGTGTGCTCCCAACCAAAAACCAAACTTGGCTCAAAATTCCTCCCGTCGTTCTTTTAAGTTTCAGGGCGTTACATATATAGGGTTTTGCGTACTCATCTGGGCTGGTTTTCTTGTATTTGCACTTCACTTTTTGATTGTTTTCATTGATATTTTGTTCCTACTGTGTTTCATATTTAGTGCACTTTTCTAGCTCGTGGATGTGCAATTGCGCATTCGATTACTGGGGGGTATGCACTTGGTGCTCCCCAGGGCTCGTTCCAGTAGTTTTATTGCTTTTTGTTGATTGCTGGAGGGTCCTCCGTTGCTAGTTTTATTGTGTGCATGTGGTCAGTTTTCCCTTCTTCTGAATACTAATTTGAGGAAAACGCACGACCGTGCGTTTTATTGGTGCACGATTTGTTTCCGTTGTGCGTTTTCCTGCAGATTATTTTGGAAGATTGATCGGCCTGTGCGATTGCTTCACGCACGGTTTCTTTGGAACCATGCACGAAGGAAACACACAGTTTTCCTGTAGCCTTTTGGTTTTTCTTTGTTCTGTGGCTGGTCGTGCGTCTTCTTCATGCAAGGGCGGAAGCGCCCGTGCGCGCGTAAATGCACGATTTCTCCCGGTTGCTTGCAATTTCTGCTTACTGTTGTTACCCATGAGAATTACTTCACGCACGGGTGGATCGCACGTGCGCGAAGTAAATCGCATGGGTCAACGCTTCTTCTTCCTCAGGCGCCTTCTGGATATTAATATTGCACGGTTCACGCACGGTCGTGCGCTAGACCGTGCATCACCATGTTTTCTGACTTTTACTATTTAAGCCACAGATTTCTCCTAGACCGGATACACTTCATTTTCCCCCGCCATTTCCACCCACTGGAGCGGGAACTTGCCCCTCCAGCCGTTGTTTTCTCTCTCCTCCTTGGAGTGTTGATCTGGCCACCCTTTCTCCTACAAAGTGCTTGCTAAAGCATTGTCTCCGGCCACCATCGCCATTGCCGACCTCCAAGCTGTTGTTTGAGTGATTTATAGTGGTTCCCCACTATTTGGTTACATCCACTCTCCTCCCACCTTGCCAACTTCCTGTTGGTTAAGGCACTTCTCCAAAATAATGCTCCAAAGCACTTACACCTCATATCTATCAGGATCTCTCAGTATCCTCCAAGACTTACAGCTCAGGAACTAGGCTCTATAACTCAGTGATCCAAAGATCATATACCTCAGGCCTAAAGGCCCTACAACTCAGGCTGGGAGGACAACCCTACCTCAGATCCACAAGGGATCCTTCATCAGAGCGAATGAATCTCCTACAGCTCAGACCCATAGGTACTACCTCAGATCCAAAAGGATCCTACTGCTCAGGTATAAGTGCCCTACCACTCAATGAGAATGACTCACCTACCTCAGCCTCAAAATCCATACAACTAGGTAATCAATTGATCACCTACCTCAGATCCAAACTGGATCCTACCTCAGAGAAAATTTGCTCCTACCACTCAGATCCACAAAGGATCCTACAAGATGGAAGTGGGTTGTTGAGGTTCTTCATTGGACACAAGAGGAATTTCTCTGTGCCAATCTACATTGATTGAGTTAGACTCAACCTAACTTCGATTCCAGGAATGTTTTCCTGAGTCTACTTTTCTGGACTAAGAACACCTTAGCCCCAACTACTTCACAGCAACAAATATATCCACTTGAGCTAGAAGTAGCTTACAGAACACTGTTCTGCCTCTTTCTAAACTGAACCTAAAGCTCAGCCCTCTCTTCTTCACGGCAATAATGATGTAGATGCTTTGGTTTATGCTAGAAGCAACTTGTAGATTAGCTTCTCTGCACCTTTCTGAACTGAGCCAACTGTTCAGCCCTATCTGCTTCTTCAAAGCTCCCCAAGATAATGTTCTTTAGGATTTGTTGGCTGGATCTGGGAAGCACCTGCAGCACGTGTCGGCCATAGCTTCTTTCTCTTTCTCAGTGAACCACCCTAAGTTTGCAAGCTGGTGTAGATGAAGATGGCACCAACAATCTTGCTGTTGAAGATGTTGATATCAATAGCTAACTTGATATGCCTCTAGACTTGCTTGTCTTGGGCTCTCTGTTGTTCAGCCATGGCAACAATAATGGTGATTGGGAAGAACTACTGTAACAACTTCTATTTATGTAAAGAGATTCTCCTTTTATTTATTGTAACCCAATGGCTCTTTAAGTAGTGGTTCCCACACCATTAATGTTGGCTGCATCCTTGCTTTAATGACTAACAATTGTACAGTAGGGCTGTGGCGTCTTTTGTCATGTACTATAGCTTTGCCACTAACAATTTGAATATGGTTGACTTTTTGACTTGCTGACATCAGCACCTAAAGACTTAGTCAAAATTCAAGAATCGGTAGAATAAGTGTTGAGTGATTGAGTTTCACTCAATATCATAGCACTTAGACAATTTTGTCTATCTAGGCATTGACAGCATTGAGTGAGTAATGCTCACTCAACACTTTTTGCTTTACCCTTTCTGCAGCCTTTTCTACATTCATGGCATTGAGTGAGTTGAGTGAACACACCTCACTCAACGCCTTTTGCCCTAACCATATTATACAATTTAGGCATTGAGAGCATTGAGTGAGCATGCCTCACTTAAGGCTCTCTTCCTTAGTCATTTCTTCTTCTTCAGCATCTTAAGCGTTGAGAGCGTTGAGTGAGCATGTCTCACTCAACGTTTTGCTTTAACTAATTCTGTATCATGGCGTTGAGAGCGTTGAGTGAGCACGTCTGACTTAATGCTTTCTACCTTAGCTAGATTTTCTATTTCCGAATTTAGTTTGAGTTCGACGAACTCAGAACTCAGTTCGACGAACTCTGAGCTCAGCACGACGAATAAGTAAAATCTCAGTTCGACGAATTTAGAGCTCAGTTTGACAAATAAGTGAAAGCTTAAATCGACAAAATCAGAGCTTAGTTCGATGAACTCTGAACTCAGCTCGACGAATTTCTATGTCGAGATGAACACTTCCTTTGAGAATTTAGTCAACGTAATATCACATGGAATAGAGTGAGCTTGCCTCACTCAACGCTTGTGGACTTCGTAAATATTCAGTTTTCTTGCGGCGTTGACTGACTGAGCTATACTCAGTGATTATAGAGCTATGGCGTTGAGTGAATGATCTTCACTCAACGCCTATGGACTTAGCCACTTTTTGGCCCATTTCTCTTTTGGCTTTGACTGTATTAGCTTGTCTCAGTGCTATAAGTCATCTGGCATTGAGTGAATGATCTTCACTCAACGCATGTGGATTTAGACAGTTTTTTTGTCTTTCCACCACTTAGGTAAGTACTTACCTGACTTAGCCACTTAGGCTATCTGTCACATCATTTCTACTAGGACAACCTGCAACCATTAAACTTGAACACAAGTTAGATCACCACATGTGTATACATTATTTGCTAGGCCTTCTTAAAGTCCAGAACAATGGGATCAATGGACCCAACAAGTAGGTCTCTTCCAGTTCATAACAACAGAGATCTTTTCTGGATCAACTGAAATCCCATCTTTACTCACCACATGACCCAGAAAGGATACTTGAGGTAGCCAGAACTCACACTTTCTCAGCTTCGCATATAACTTATGCTCTCTCAGGGTAGACAGGACCAAACGCAAGTGCCGGGCATGCTCCTCCGCACTACGTGAATACACAAGCACGTCATCAATAAATATGACCACAAACTAGTCCAAGAAATCCTTAATCATCATATCCATAAAGGCAGACGGTGCATTAGTCAGTCCAAAGGACATCAACAAGAACTCAAAATGTCCGTGTTGAGATCGAAAAGTTGTCCGCAGAATATCAGACTCACAGATCCTTAACTGTTGGTAGCCTGAGCGAAGGTCAATCTTCGAAAACACCGTACTACCACGCAAATGATCAAAGAAATCATGTATCCTTTGCAACAAATACCTATTCTTAATGGTTACCTTATTTAATTCTCTGTAATCGATGCACAGCCTCATCGAGCCATCATTCTTTTTCATGAACAAGACTGGTGCAACCCAAGGCGAAGAGCTCGTCCTAAGAAATTCATACTGCAGCAACTCATCAAGATGAGTACGTAACTTTTCCAGCTCGCGTGGGGCCTTACAGTACGGTGCCTTAGCAATGAGGCGAGTACCAGGCTCAAGATAAATAACGAACTCTACATCTCTCTCAAGTGGGAGACCAGGAAGATTAACTGGAAAACATCATGAAACTCTCGTACCACAGTAATATCCTCGACACGCGGCGAACCACTAGCAGTTTCTAAAATAGAAACGAGGTAAGCAAAATAACCGAAATCTAAGAGTTTCCGGGCACATACCGCAGTAATAATCGGGGAATCCTGGCGCGGGAAGCCATACACACTCATGGGGTGGCTGTTTTCCTTCTTCAAGTCTAGGCACTTAACCTTGCACTGCATCAAAGCATCATAACAGGACAACCAATCCACGCCCAAAATCACATCAAAGTCCTCCAAGTCAAGCACCTTTAGATCAGCAAATGCGACAAAATCTCCTAAGAGAATAGGGCAACTCCGGATGCCCTAATTTGACACCACCGAGTTACCAAAGGGAAACTTAACACAGAAGGAATCAGCAACTAGATCGAGAGGCAATTGATGTCGCTCTACGAAAGCCCTATCCACGAACGAGTGGGTAGCACCCAAATCGAATAAAATGCACGCAATACGGTTCTTTACCTTAAACTCTCCTAAACCAAAGCAAATACGTAACAATCCGAACAGAGTGGTAGGGCAAAAGCTAGAAGCTAAGAGTTAGTTTAGAATCTAACCTGATATCACTTGAGTGGATGTCTGCGCTTCCTCCTTGGTCAACACGTTCAGTTTGTCCTTTCCTTTATCCGGATGCTCCGGTGGCGGCAGGGCCCGTAGCGGAGCAGGCTGCAATGGTTGTAGGGTCCGTGTGCATGCAAACTTCATATGTCCCTTCTGCCCACATTGGTGCCAGGCTCTATCCTTTAACCAGCACTGACTTATATCATGCCCTCATTTTCCATAGATAGGGCATACCAGATCTCATTTAGGTGCGCCCTAAATGGAGTGCAACAGCTATTGCTTCTATGCTCTGATCCTCTTAAAACACTTTTCATTGGGGTGGCCAGGATGACCACAGAAGCTACATGCTTCCCCACCTTTTTTCTTGGAAGTGGGGCCAGATGCCCCAGAACTTCCATCATCTTTGAACTTTCTTTTATCTTTCCTTAATGTTGCACCTCGATTCTTAGTGTTATATATCGCCTCAACTATCAAAGCGACTTCCACCGCCTCAGCATAACTTTTAGCTCTATAAGCGCATGCCAACTATTGAACATCACTTCGAAGTTCTCCAACAAAATGCTTCACTCTCCCCGCCTCTGAAGCTACCATATCAGGAGCAAATCTGCTCAACTTACTAAATTCGACCTCATATTCGCTCACAGTGAGTTGTCTCTACTTCAGATGCAGGAAATCGTTCATCAGGCAGTCCTGCTCTATCGATGGTAGAAACTTCTTAAGCAACATTCCTTTGAAGGAATCCCATGAACACCCGTCTGTCAGAGTCTCCTTCTCTCAAATCCACCAGATCTTAGCCAAACCCTTCAACTGGTAGGCACCAACCATCACTTTTTGGCTTGCAGAGATTTCCGAGTATGAGAACATCTCCTTTATGGCGATAATCCAATCATCCAGTGCCATGAAGTCACTCTCAGACTAGGGAGTCGACCTAGTCGCAATACGCTTTGGCAGCATTTCTAAAAATACACATAAACACCTCATTAAAACCCTAGCTTAAAACTAGGACTACACGACTTAGTTCAGACTATACTTGAATAGATACTTACTCTTGCTGCAGACTTGCTCTGGATTTTATAAATGATGTTATATCCTACTTAGGATGATATACTCTCATCCTATTGAGTCATGTTCCTATGATATGAATGCATGAATTCTTTATTCTTGTTTAAAACATGTGTGTACATGTGTCATCTTGTAAATCTTAACTTAGCATGCGCGCTTATTAGTTGATATGTTATGTAAGCAGTGTTATGCATTCTAAAAAAAGTCCTTAATGCATGTAATGAGCGGCATACACATGAAATGTTATGCATCTCATACTACATAACATCACATGCAATGAAAGAGAAAACATGCTAATGGGCATCCATGTGATGGTGGTTATGCATCCCATAATACATAACTGTCATATGTTGTCACCTATGGTGGATCCAAATACAAACACATATTATGGATCTCATACTACATAATATGCCTTGTATAATTCTTATCATGTTATGAGTGTAGTGACTATGCTTTGACAAAGATGTACTGATGACACATCGGTGTGTCTATGCAAATGAATGGAGGAATTAAAACTTTATCAGATTGCCTGGTTCGACCAACTAGTCAAACCAATCTCCCTCTAATACCAACTGTCACAACCCGCATTTTCTATGTATTAAATAATACGTCAGAGTAAGAGAAAATATGCACCGTGATGCCACGCCATGTAGGGGACAAGTGTAGGTGCTCAGGCAAAAACCTACTCCTAATTCTTTTCATGAAAATCCATGAGTTATGGTTTTAAAATTGGATTTAAATTAAGTTTTATTGACCATGTCCCTCAGTTCAGTGGATCGACTCGTCCACACTAACGGTGTAAATAGAAATATGCAGTGGAAAATACTTAGTTTTATTTACTTATCATCCTAAATGATCATGATTACCAATGATAACACATGATATGCAGACCTCCAAGTTTAGTATTTACACTAAAGAACTTTTATAAATCTTTAAAAACAAAGTATTATTCATTTTGAAAGATGTTATGAACTGATGACATAAATCCTTTTATTTTATACTTAAAATACCTAACATGTAGTCCTAACATAAAATTTCCCAAAGAGCAAGTAAGATATACAAAACCAGCGAGAAAGTAAACTAGCAGCTACCAAAGTGTACAAAATCACAAACAAGTTGTCGGAGTCAACAACCTGACATGAACCCATAGAAACACAGGAATATGTCTAAACTAAGTAAAAAACAAAACTCTAACCAACAACCTACCTCACGACGGTGAGGTGAAAAGTCACAGCTACAACTGCTATGCTGAAAACACTAGCCCTAACTCCACAAACAACTACAGTACTGAGCCTGAGGCATTCAAAAGAAGAACGCCTCAGCAAGAAAGTACAAGTGGTGGCAGGAAAATCAAATGTAGAAAGGTAAACGATGGTCAACAGGGGTACCAACCCAAGACCGAATATACTGAAAGAAATGTACTGTATGTCTAACAAGTAAATAGTGAGAAACTTACGTGAGCATCCTCATATGCCAGGCTACACCGAACATGGTGGGGAGAAATATTCTAAAAGTACTGCTATAATCTGACAACCAAAACATATAGCAAAGGTCCTAATAGTTTAAACAAAAATTCAATTATTAACATTGGTAAGCATTCGACAAATGTGGGGGAGTTTTCTCTGCCAACACACCCACCAACTCCACGATCACCCAAGGGAAAAAGAAGTGGTCTCATAACTCGACACACCAAAAACTGGAAAATATCCAGTAACTACGGTGGGAGATACCTCTGCCAGCACACTAGCAGTAACCCAACAACACTGGGGAAAATCCCATAAGGTGCAAAAGCTCCAAATAAAGGATGTTGTGGCGCTGTTTTAGTCCACTAACACCAACAGCCCTAAAACAATCACTTATATCTCTAGAATGGCACAACCGACTAGACCCGACATCCCTAACTTTAGCGTATGGATCTTACCAAGACAATCATGCCTTATTAATAAACTAGGCTTGCCGAATAACTCGTCAAATAGACTTGATGAAATGGAGACTCACTCAATAAATGAAGAACGTTTACAACGGATTAACGACTAAGTTATCGGACTATATGGACTTAAGCGAAATTTCACGATTGATTTGGTAAATAAGGACATCAATTTGTCGGGTAGAAAATAAGGGAGGATCAATGCATGCCAAATCTTTATTTTAAGTGGAATTAAGCGATGCAAAAATGAACATACCACATTGAGAATGAGAGGGAGGGAAGAAAACCACCACTTGCCTCAATTTCGTCCGGAATCGTCCTCTGATATACCGCACGTCGTAGATCGGTCCAAAAGAAGGCATGACGAAGCGAAATCTATAGAAAATCGGTCAAAACAGCGGTTAGGGCCAAACAATCTCGCGCGAAAATGTCCCTGAAACGGGAAATACGTACCACACACGTGTAGCTCTTGTTGAGAGCTTTCCGGATCTATGTTTCGTGGAAGATTTCGTCCACCAAGGCTCCCGGAATCGCGGCCGGAAGTTCACGAACGAGAAGAAATCATCTCTCTCGCCGCTGTGGTGTCGGTTCGAACTCTTGGAGAAGATGAATAGGGTTTTCTCTATTCTAAAGCCTTTATATAGTTATTAAATTTAATAAAATTATTAATGTTATAAATAATTATAATCCTATGCGCAATCGCGCGAGAAATGCAAACAGAGGCTTAAGATTGCTTTGAATCGCAAAGTAATAAACAAGAAAGTTGTAGATCTCGTCAAGACGAACAAAATTCATGCTAACCATTTTTTTATTTGACAACATTTTGACCCTCAAAATGGCGCTTGAACGTTCACAAAAAGTGCTGGCCGAAACGGAATTCTCGAGTGCCATTGGATATTTCGAAAAGTATAAAAGATATTTCGAAAATAAAGGATTTTTTCGAAAAGAAATGATTTCTTGAAAAGTTAAGGATTTTTTTTCGAATAGAATGAAGGATTTCCAGAAAATAAGGGATTTTTCGAGAAATCTGTTTTGTCTTGTATTTCAGGATAAAAATGATGATACAAAGGCTGAGCACACCACGATTCGAACGAAATTCGCACCGTGAGCGAATGTCGGTGCTTCGAATCTAACGGCGAAGACGAAACTAAAATCCGATGTACCGTTATCGAGATATAAATTTCTAACGTTTGCGACAAACGCAAACCATGCAAAACTTCAAACGCGCGTCGAGACTCCAAAAATGCTCGGGTCGCGACGAAACTTGATAAGCAAGTCCAAAATTAATTACCTTAATTTCGTAATGCAAAATTTCCGAATTTCGGCCAGAATTCAAGGATTTGACCGACTTGACTGAACGGATGTGAAAATTCCTTAACGGCGTGCGCGGTTAAGTCGACGTTAAAAGTAACGCCTGACTTCATAAATACATCATTTCTGAATTAAATAATCACCGAAAAATCGGGGGCGTTACAACCTACCTCATACTTTACTCAAAGTCCTACAACTCATGATAAGAGGATAGCCCTACAACTCAGAGCAAGCTATGCTCCTATCTCAGATCTGAACCAGATCCTACCTCCGGCCAAAGGCCCTACCACTCAGATTCACAACTAAATCATACAACTCAAGCACATTGGCTCTACCACTCAGCCTTTATGATTTAGGCCTACACCTCAGATCTGTTAAGATCCTACAGAATGAAAATGGTTGTTGTTGATGTAAGATACGAGAGAAATAAACTATGTGTCTTTCTCTTCATAAACTGAGATAACTCAGTCCACCTTTCTTCACAGCTCCAGGAAAGTATCTTCAGGAGTAGTTTTGCTTGGGCTGTGAAGACACTACAACTAGCGTCAGCTTGTGTTGCAACTTCTAACTCAGAGAGAAAGCTCTCTGAACTTGGTTTTGAAGATGAGTAGATCAACATCTATCTTTCTTAAACTTTCAGATCAGAAGAATGAACTCTTTTTTCAAGCTCTGAAACTCAGTCGAGAGGAAGAAGTAGAAGTTTAGTTATTTCCAAAAGTTAATTTCTTTTCTCTGATCTGTTCCTTTTCTATTCCGCCGCCCAACGCCTCTTTGAGCATTGGGTCAAACAGAAGTTGGTAGGTGCAACCTTGCTTTTGCATTACATGCAGTACAACAGGCAAGCAACACCATTTGTTGTATACTGTACACTTCCCGCAACATTTAAATTTTTGCTGACGTCAACACATGTGCACTTAGTCAATTTTAGACAATCCAGCATAGGCATTGAGTGAAGGCTTGTCACTCAACGCCACAATATTTAGGCAAATATCCTGCAGCACCAGACATTGAGTGATCAGTCATCACTCAATGAATATAGTCTTTTAGTCGTATAACAGATTAGGCGTTGAGTGAACCCTCAGCACTCAATGCATTTGGACATAGCCGTTTTATTCTGTATGAAGTTGTCGAGTGATACTTCTGCACTCAGCGCTTTCTGCCTTTACCCACCATCTTGATGAGGCATTTAGTGAACAACCTTAACTCAACACTTCTGTACTTAGTTGAATTTATGTTGAGGTGGTGTTGAGTGACTTCCTTCACTCAAAACATCTGGACTTAGACAGATTTTTCGTCTACTTCTTCTGTGGCTTTGACATCACTCTGTTCTGTCGACGCTTTCTTCTTTAGGCGTTGAGTGAACTGCCTTCACTCAACGCTTCTGGACTTAGCCAGAATTCTGCTCTGATTCTCAGATGCTTTGAATGCTTGAGCTGTACTCAATGCTTCTGGCTATGGTCATTGAGTGAACAACCTTGACTCAACGCTTCTAGACTTAACCAGATTTCTGCCTTAGCAAAGCAGAGTCTTTGACTGTCTGGGCTTTACTCAATGCTTTTGGCCATCTGGCGTTGAGTGAACTACCTTCACTCAACGCCCGTGGAGTTGGATAGATTTCTTGTAAGACCCCCATGTCGAAACACAAGACACGGCCGAGGAGAGTCTTATACCCAGAATAGCTGCCTTGTGGTAGCGTCAACACACGGGTCGACCTGTACCACAAGACGCCTATCCTGCCGGCTAAAACAAATATCATCCATGTCAACCCAACATAAAGAATATACAGAAGTCAAAATCCAAACAAGTATATAAGTCCAAACAAATACTACAAAATAAGAAGCAACAACAGCTTCTATAATATCAGAGTATACGAAAATTTCCCAAAGGGGCTACAACATGAGTCTCTCAAAAACTCACATCCGTAACTGACGGCGATGATGGTAACATCGTATCAGGCCCTATCACCCTGGCCTGGCCGCCCTCATGAATATTCTGCTGCAACTTTACTTGCTTGGTTTCCTCCTAAAATGGATGACGTAACAACCGTTATTCATAAAGACTAAGTGGCTATCACATCCTCTCACCCCGGTGGCTCATAGGCAATGAGTGGGAGTGAGAAGAAGGTACAATATATACATAAGCAGTATTACAAGCAAGTGGAGTGTGTCTACATATCATGATTAGTAATAGAAGCAAAGTATATCAATATTATCAGCATTCTATTCTAGCAATTCTACAGTAGCAATATCAATCCATTAATGCATATAGATCTAAAACAGGAAAGTAACTTAACTTAAAATTGCTCATACAGATTTATAAGTTAAGGATTGGCTTCACAGTAAAGTAACTCATCTTATAAGAGTGCCCATACAAACTTATATGATAAGGATCTTATGCTGTGCAATGCAATGTTATGAATACAATATGATGACTCAGCCATGCTCACAGGCACGCATGCTGTAATGTCGACACAGAATTATAGTTCCCACTTTTCGAGCAGGTAGCTAACCTCTCCGGCATCATCCGTCGTGGCCAGACGGTGATAGTAGAGCGGGTTCTCCACTACTAGGTGGGCATCCACACTATAAAGCCTAGTCCTTTGTACACCTCAATGCTAAGAACACAACAGTGCAGCTCCCTATGTACTAAGGCTCAGAGGGGTCTCGAGTAGATGTGCACCAAGATTACTGTAACACCCTCATCCGTCGCATGGCATATAACAGAAGGTCTAGCTGGAACCCGATGTCATATACCACAGAAAGACAGAATGGTTACATAAGAATATTCAAACCATCCAATTAAGACTACACGTCCTACACAGAGCATTCTAGCAGAAGCTTTTAAAGTTGAAAGAACCCAAATCTTAAATCCATATCCAAGAATGTCCACATCCACACAACAGGAATGAAACCCCAAATACAATAAAAAGGCTACATGGCCTTATGGCCTTACAAATGTTCACTTAATAAAAACATGTCTTACATACATCGGCTCGCAGGCCGGTCGCACATGATAAAAATAAAAACAACTATTCGCTTTGGCCTTCTAGGGCCAGCACAGCAACATGAGCTCCAACCCGCTATTTGGTACTCGGCTCCGCAGCACCTGCAAGCACATTCCACCGCACGGTGGCAAACAAAGCAATGGTCAGCCAAAAGCCGACCAAATTATAATGACCCCTCCCCTAACTCGGGACAGCGGTGCTCTTTCCCTGCATATCATTAGCCCAATAAAATAATAAAGCGCAACTATACTACGTCATAGGTGTAGTATCGCACGACCAAACACCTCGTGCACTCAGGGCACATTAACGGTGAATCCTGACATTTCAGCGCCTTCACCACCACCCCCAGTATGGCAACAACATGAGCATTTTAGCCTTTCTGACCCTGACTAGTCTAAGGCTCCCGACTATGCCAACGGCCAGTCCCCTTTTTGGGTCTCTCGCACCGAACCACAGAGCCTAGGTCCAATTCCACTTGCCCGTTGCTCAACCGCATAGTTCACATTAAGACGTATGCACGAGCCAAGCTTCTCTCGGATCCCAAAGTTTCCAAACAATCTCATAACCCAATTATGATCAAGGCCGATTCCCAGACTGCCAAGTTAGCAGAACACGTTTCTGCTTAGTTTTCCGGGTGCGCCTTGAAGCTAACCTCTAAGGATCCCTGCTGCAATCTACCACGTAGAAACCCGAAAAACCCAAAGCACAGAGTCTTCTCTGGCAAAACATATCAAATGCAACATCACCGATCCAAATAATACACGTTCGGGTAGGCGTCACACACAATGCCTATGTCCGTACTTACGATTCCAGACTCTATATGCAACACAAGGGGTACTATTCACGTCAAACCCAAGGAATGCCACGCACTCACCGTACACTCGCGGGAGCGGGATTCCCTATGCAGAAAAAAAGAGCTTCACATGCTCAAGTAGAGAATCGTTACCCTTGAAGTCCGCTTTGGCGCCATGGAAAAACTACACGGATGGAAACCTTCGCAACAAACTTTCCTCCACAGATCCGCTCTCAGATTTCGAAACGGTGCTCTGATGCTCCGCCGGCGGCCGGAATGCCTTCCTTCTTCCTCCTCTTTCCAACTCCTTGAGAGAGAGAATGGTTGGAGAGAAATGAAGGATTAACTCCCCTATTCCCGGCCTTAACAGAGCAGGAAACCATCTGGGCCGTTGGATCTTAATTAAAGAAAATGAACGGCTCTGATCCGTTCAAAACTCTCTAGACCTGGGCCAAACACGGCATGGCACACGGCCGTGTCCCAGGCCGTGTTACTCACTCCAGGCACGATCATCGAACGGAGGAAAGACACAAGGGCCAAGACACGCCCGTGTCTCACCTGACATGCCCGTGTCGGGTTCCTCGACACGCCCGTGTTCGGGGGCGTGTCATGCATAACCGCCACGACAACGGACATGACCCAAAAGAACACGGGTACTGACACGGGTAGGCACACGCCCGAATCACTTAGCCGTGTTTCTAGTCGTGTCCTTCTCGGGATGAAAACGGCCAAAAACACCAGCCAGACACGGCCTTGGACACACCCGTGTCCTAGGCCGTGTACCCCTAAACCGGCACCAAAAATCCCTTTTTACGCGACCAACTCAAATACAACTTTCGGGGCGTTACAAATCTCCCCCACTTAAGAATTTCGTCCCGAAATTAAGTAAAGGTACACCAATCTAATAATACCTGAGTGGAATAACTCGGGGTATTCCTCCAACATAGCTTGCT
The DNA here is from genome assembly GCA_039583875.1 of Platanthera guangdongensis. Classification (NCBI taxonomy): domain Eukaryota; kingdom Viridiplantae; phylum Streptophyta; class Magnoliopsida; order Asparagales; family Orchidaceae; genus Platanthera; species Platanthera guangdongensis. The sequence goes on from JBBWWR010000030.1 coordinate 352,544, forward strand.
CTCTCTCCCAAGAAAGCTCCTCACGTCCGCAATTATACCATCGGACTTTAACCATTCGAACTTCCTTATTGCAGAGTCGTTTGACTGCAACATCGTCAATACGTACTGGCTTGACCCTTGTTGTCAACTCATAATCAACCGATACTTGATTGTCTGCAATGATCTGCAAAGGCTCTTGCACTGCCTTACGCAACACCGACACGTGGAACACGTCATGCAGCCCACTCAACTCCATCGACAGCTTCAATCTATACGCCGCCTCACCAACACGCTCCAGGATTTCAAATGGTCCAAGGTATCTCGGACTCAACTTCTTCAAGCATCGAGCCCGCGATACACCCTTGAACGGCTTGATTTTTAGATACACCATGTCGCAAACACTGAACTCCACGTTTCTATGCTTGGCGTTATAGTACTTTGACTGTCTATCCTGAGCGATCTTCAACCTTTCTTGAACTGTCTGTATCACTGATGTGGCATCTTCCACCGCTTGATGTTTGAAAAGCTTCGTCTTGCCCGTCTCCAACCAGGATAACGGCGTGCGACACTTTCTCCCGTACAAGTCTCGAAAGGCGCCATACCAATACTCGCCTGAAAGCTATTATTGTACGCAAACTCCACCATATACAGGTGATCTTTCCACTATTTTCCAAAATCTAGGACGCACATGCGAAGCATGTCCTCCATCATCCGGTTGACCCTCTCGGTTTGGCCATCCGTCTGCGGATGAAAGGTTGTACTGAACTTTAACTTAGTACCCAACAGACTATGCACCAACCTCCAGTCATTCGACGTGAAGCGTCCATCTCGATCACTAACAATACCGCGGGGCACATCATGCAATCGTACAATATTCTCCACATAGAGTTTGGCAAACTTTTTCACCGGATCTTCCTTCCTGACCGGGATAAAGTGTGATACCTTTGTCAACCTATCTACCACCACCCAAATGGCGTTGTTTCGCTTCTGCGACTTCGGCAAACCATGCACAAAATCCATAGTTATGTCATCGAATTTCCATTCTGGGATAGGTAGGGGTTTCAAGAAATCTTCGGGCTTCTGGCATTCCGCCTTCACCAATGCACAAGTATGACACTTGGCCACATATAGTGCTACATCCTTCTTCAAACCCGACCACCAGAATAATTTCTTCATGTCCCTATACATCTTCGTGCTTCCCGGGTGGATTGAGTACTTGGTATGATGAGCCTCATACATCAATTCCTCCCAAAGATTATCCGCACTAGGAACGCATAGGCGACCGTCCTTCCTTAGCAACCCATCCTCAACAGCAAACTGAGAATTTGACCCATCCAATGATTCATCCAAGATCTGCTTCATGCTGTTATCCTGAACCAAAGCCCGCCGAACTGTATCAGCTAGGTCACACTGCACCTCTATCCAAAATAGTTTCGCCTCAGCACTAGACTGCTTGTCGACACAAGATATCTCCAAAGCCTCCAACTCGTGGACCAATCTCTCATCATATACCGATAACCAGTTGGCCTGTGTGGGAATCTGACGACTCAACGCATCCGCCACTGCATTTCCCTTCCTAGGCACATAATGTATCTTGAAGGTGTAGTCCCCTAAGAACTCCATCCACCTCCGCTGCATCATGTTCAGATCCTTTTGATCCAACAGGTACTTCAAGCTCTTATGATCGGTGTAAATATTGACCTTCACACCGTACAGGTAGTGCCTCCAAAGCTTTAGAGCAAATATCACGGCCGCTAACTCTAAGTCATGGACCGGATTATTTCTCTCGTGAGCCTTCAATTGTCGTGAACCATAGGTTATCACTCTCCCATGCTGTAACAGAACACAGCCCAAATCACTGCCTGAAGCATCACTATAGATCTCGAACCCTTCGGTTCCACTTGGCAAACATAAAATAGGCGTTGTGGTCAACCGCCTCTTCAACTCTTCAAAAGCCTATTCGCACTCCGGAGACCACACAAACTTCTGATACTTCCTTATCAACATAGTGAGTGGAAGTGTTATCCGCGAAAAGTTCTCTACGAAGCGCCTGTAGTAGCCAGCAAGACCCAGAAAACTCCGGACCTCTGCCACTGTAATCAAAGCAGGCCACTCTCGTATCGCCACTATCTTCGCCGGCTCCACAGCTATCCCTTCTCCACTAACAACATGACCAAGGAACGCTATCGAGGATAACCAGAATTCACACTTGGAGAACTTAGCATACAACTGATTCCTTCTCAACGTCTCCAACACCATATGTAGATGATTGTAGTGGTCCTCCTCACACCGCGAGTACACCTGGATATCATCAATAAATACTATCACGAAACGATCCAGGTACTCTCTGAACGTCCTGTTCATCAGATCCATAAATACGGATGGCGCATTCGTCAACCAAAACGGCATGACCGTGAACTCGTAATTCCCAAACCGCGTACTGAGTGCTGTCTTTGGGATGCCGCTCTCCCTTATCCTCAACTGGTAGTAACCGGACTTCAGATCTAACTTCGAATATACCGTTGACCCAACCAACTGATCAAATAGATCGTCAATCCTCGGAATCGGATACTTATTCGTTTTCGTAAGCTTGTTTAATTCCCGGTAGTCGATACAAAGCCGCAAGCTCCCATATTTCTTCTTAACAAAGAGAACTGGTGTGCTCCAAGGTGATGAAATTGGATGCACATAACCTTGCTCTAGCAACTCTTGCAGTTGCACCTTCAATTCCTCCATCTCTCGTGGTGCTATCCAATATGGAGAGCGTGACACCGGTTTGGCACCCGGTACCAGCTCAATGGTAAAATCAATCTCCTACTGAGGAGGGGCTCCTGGAAGATCACCTGGGAACACATCGGGATACTCGGACACAACTAGTATACTGTCAAGATTTGTCTTAGGTATCGAAGTCTGCACTAATGTGACAAACAGCTCTGCCCCAGACCGAGCTGCCTTGATCACCTGAAGGGCCGACATCAAGATCTTACCCAACCCCTTCATGCCCGTGAAATTCATCTCCCGATCAGTGTTTTGACCCAACTTAACTTCCTTACGGTTGCAATCAATGCATGCACCCTGCTCCGAGAGCCAATCCATACTGAATATTATGTCGAACTCCACTAACGGTAGAATCAACACTCGCAAACCAAACCCCTGGTCTCTAATCCGAATCTTCATTACGCAGACCCTATCCGCGCGCATTGAGCACTACTAGTCAACAACACATCCATTATGTCTTTTGCCATCGGAAGATGTACTCCGACACGTAATACAATTCCTTTGGATAAACAGGGACACGAAGCCCCCCCCCCCTAAACGAATGGTGCTCTCGCCAAATGAACGAAAGTCAGGACAAATCTCAACACAACTAGTTCTAATCTAACATGCACAAGGACGACATGTATTTACAGTTAACTACTATAACTTTAAACCGTACTTGTCACCACGACAACGAGCTTCCTGGCCTCCTACTGGCCCCGACTGTAAACTTCAGACTTCCTCTCGGACTTTGCACGTCCGCTCCAACACTCACGAGCAAAATGCCCCATCTTCCCGCAGTTATAACAAGCACCCAAGGTTCGGCCTGTAGTTTCCCTTGAAGCACCAAAAGGGGGGGTTGGACCCAAAGTCCTAGCCTTCTTATACCACCTACGATATCCATACTTTGATGTAGCCAGCATTTTAAACTCTGTTTTCTTGGCACTAGAGTCCTCAACCGCTCCTGACGTAGATTCCTTAGTCTTCTGAGCACCATCTCGACAAGCTTGGAAAAAGTGCCCTTTCTTGCCACAAGTATGACAGTTGAGAGTAACCTTGCTAGTCGATGATCTACCCTTCTACTTCAGCATTCTGCGATATGTACCCCTCATAGGACTTGCAGGGTTCGATACCCTACTCACTGGTATCTGGTGATATTTCCCCATATCTACTTCCAAAGATCTAGCCGATTCCACCAAGGCTCGGAATCCCAATAGTTTTGGTCCTAGCAGTAGGGTTCGCAGCTCACTACGCAGCCCATTATAGAATCTATCAACTATAGACTGTTCGTTCTCCAATTCAAAGCATGGGTAGCGGCTTATCAAAAGAAATGCCTTCAAATACTCATCAACCGAGTGCGTACCCTGCACTAAGGACATGTTCAACTGCCGGCCTGCTAGCCTTCTTAAAGTCCTTTGATCCAACACACCACCCGACATTGAAGTCATCACAGGGACAAAGGGTTGTGCATTGCTTCCCTGTTATGCACTAGTTACAGCGAGCACCACTTCAACAATCCTTCTTATGGTTTCAAACGATGGAGGGGTCTCAAGCACGTCCTTGGGTGTACTATAATCCTCAAAAACCAGACGTTCTATCGGCTCTGCGCCACTCCTGGTCACCTATAGTCGTACAAAATACCAATAAGTGACTAAACAAAAATGCAAAAAATAACTATAGTAACACGCAGGTTCCTCAAAACAAGTGTATTTTTCATTCCTAAGTGGACATTCATGGGTTCTTTTTGATGTTATAACGATGATGCACACAAGTGCTCACCACCACTTATAAGAATTCGCCCACGAATTCATTCAAGCATGATCGTAACCAGAAGTCTGATACCAAATTGAAATACCCCAATCCGTCGCATGACATATAACAGAAGGTCCAGCTGGAACCCGACGCCATATACCACACACAGTCAGAAGCGTTACATAAGAATATTCAAACCATCCAATTAAGATTACACGTCCTACACAGAGCATTCTACCGGAAGCTTTTAAAGTTGAAAGAACCCAAATCTTAAATCCATATCCAACAATGTCCACATCCACACAATAGGAATGAAACCCCAAATACACTAAAAAGGGTACATGGCCTTGTGGCCTTACAAATGTTCACTTAATAAAAACATGTCTTACATAAATCGGCTCGTAGGCCGACCACACATGATAAAAAAACAACTATTCGCTTTGGCCTTCTAGGGCCAGCACAACAACATGGGCTCCAACCCGCTATTTGGTACTCGGCTCCGCAGCACCAGCAAGTACATTCCACCGCACGGTGGCAAACAAAACAACGGTCAGCCAAAAGCCGACCAAATTATAACGACCCTGCCCCTAACTCGGGACTGTGGTGCTCTTTCCCTGCATATCATTAGCCCAATAAAATAATAAAGCACAACTATACTACGCCACAAGTGTAGGCTCGCACGGCCAAACACCTCGTGCACTCAGGGCACATTAACGGTGAATCCTGACATTTCAGCGTCTTCACCACCACCCCCAGGATGGCAACAGCATGAGCATTTTAGCCTTTATGACCCTGACTAGTATAAGGCTCGCGACTATGCCAACGGCCGGTCCCCTTTTCGAGTCTCTCGCACCGAACCACATAGCCTAGGTTCAATTCCACTTGCCCGTTGCTCAACCGCGTAGTTCACATTAAGATGTACGCAGGAGCCAAGCTTCTCTCAGATCCCAAAGTTTTCCAAACAATCTCATAACCCAGTTATGATCAAGGCCGGTTCCCAGACTGCCAAGTTAGCAGAACACATTTCTGCTCAGTCTTCCGGGTGCGCCTTGAAGCTAACCTCCAAGTATCACTGTTGCAATCTACCGCGTAGAAACCCGAAAAACCCAAAGCACGGAGTCTTCTCCGGCAAAACATATCAAATGCAACATCACCGATCAGGACAATACTCGTCCGGGTAGGCTTCACACACAATGCCTATGTCCATACTTACGATTCCGGACTCTATATACAACATAAGGGGGACTATTCACATCAACCACAAGGAATGCCACGCACTCACCGCACACTCGAGGGAGAGGGATTCCCTATGCAGAAAGAAAGAGCTTCACATGCTCAAGTAGAGAATCGTTACCCTTGAAGTCCGCTTTGGCGCCATGGAAAAACTACATGGATGGAAAACTTCGCAATGAACTTTTCTCCACAGATCTGCTCTCAGATTTCGAAACGGTGCTCCGATGCTCCGCCGGTGGCCGGAATCCCTTCCTTCTTCCACCTCTTTCCAACTCCTTGAGAGAGAGAATGGTTGGAGAGAAATGAAGGATTAACTCCCCTATTCCCGGCCTTAATAGTGCAGGAAACCATCTAGGCCGTTGGATCTTAATTAAAGAAAACGAACGGCTCAGATCCGTTCAAAAAACTCCAGACCTGGGCCGAACACGGCTTGGCACACGACCGTGTCCCAGGCCGTGTGCCTCGCTCCAGGCACGGTTGTCGAACGGAGGAAAGACACACGTGCCAAGACAAGCCCCTGTCTCACCTAACATGCCCTGTCGGGTTCCTCGACATGCCCGTATTCAGTTGCGTGTTACGCATAACTGCCATGACAACGGACACGACCCAAAAGAACACGGGTACTGACACGGGTAGGCACACGCCTGTGTCAAATGACACGCCCGTGTCACTTAGCTATTTTTCTAGCCATGTCCTTCTCTGGATGAAAACGGCCAAAAAAACCAGCCAGACACGGCCTTGGACACGCCCGTGTCCTAGGCCGTGTACCCCTAAACTGGCACCAAAAATCCCTTTTTACACGACCAACTCAAATACAACTTTCAGGGCGTTACAACTACAATCCAAACTGGCCTATATTTCTGGTACGGAAGGAGCCTATGGGAGCGTATCACCATAGGATCAAGCCCAACCGTCCCTTTGGCACGGAAGGAGCCCCAGGAATGAGCACCAAGGACCAAGTCCAACCGGCCAAAGTCTATCTGTCAACTCCTGTCGGTGTGATGACAGGAGAGACCGTATACCTGCCACACTATCCTTAACCCATAATTATGACAACGCATGCCAACTCACACCGCATGCAGTTTCACTTTATCGTGGCACGTAAGGAGCCTATATGAGCGTATCACCAAAGGACTAAGCCTAACCAACCACTTGGCACGAAAGGAGCCTCCAGAATGAGCACCGAGGACCAAGCCCTATCGTTCAGAGTCTATTTTCATCATTACCAATCCAGTGAGGTCAAACACATGTACCTACACCCTTTCACATTGTCATGCTCCCAAGCAATTAAGGGTTCATCATTCGCATAGGTTGCAAGCCACCTTATACAACATACCAGTACCACACTGCTACCCATAGGGAGACACGACTCTAAGCAGTGGGCTTTATTATATTCATTCCTTTACTATCATGATTCATCATTTCACATGTCCATAAGATTTACCTCATCAAATTCCTTCCCTATAATCAAGCATTCACAAACACTTATGCTTTCTTTGTTTACCACAATCAATGTAATGATACTTCACATATTCTTCAAGCATGATAATATAGCTATCAGTTAAACATTCAAATATCGGGCACCACACTCTCATTCAAACCCTATGCCAGCCATCAGATTATAATCACGTGCATCCTTACTGGATTCCACAAGTACCCATTATATAACTAAATCGATCCAACCATTTGTTCGCAAAGTTCCACCAAACCATTCGTTTATCTCGGCTACACATAGCTAGTCTCACCCAACCTCAACATCATCTTGCTACGATCTTCCTATCGTGTCAAAATTCGGTAATACTCTAGCTCAAAAACATCATTCATACAAGTTATTACTATGCAGCAAATTCGACTGGAGATTCCCGGAGCCACATGGCTCCTATGAAAACATGCAACCATTCGTTGGAAAGGTTTTTCTGTGGACTGCAACTTTAATGTTTAGCCCAAGACCCAGGTATGGACGTATGACAGTCAAAAATGGTCTCAAAGTTTTCTATGCGCATAAAACAGATTTCTGCACACATCTTAAAGCGAAACAAACGACATCGGTTCGTCTTCTTCCTCTAGCCATTTGTTCAAAACTACATACAGCTCTTCCTCCTCCCTTATTCACCCTCAACAGACCATTGCTTTTCACGAAACCAAGTCCATCAACTTCGCAACGAAGAGAGGGGAGGTTGAAGACAATAAATCTCTAAGACAAGGTCCTAGTATAGTCTCTTCCTAGGGGATCTTCATCACGTACAAGTCAAGCCCTCTTGAGACGACATCTCTCCTATTTCATAACTAAGGATCTAGCACCAAGGAAGATGGTAGGAAGCTCACGTCATTTATGGCCATGGATCTCATTAATCTCCTTGGCTACATGCTCAGCTTTCCTCATCGGAATTGTTCCTCACGAACAGAAGCTCGACCTCCAGAAAATCCGACTCCGGCAACGTCGTCTCTTCCATCGGGTTCAGCACGGGAGAAGCTTCGGCAAGGAACGATGACGGCCATGTTTATTTTCATGTTACCATTTTATAATGAAGGATTAGGGTTAAGATTGATTTCCACATGACACTTCCTCACTGGACCGCCCATTAATACTTATAAATAAGTCTTGTTGAAAACACCGGTTTAAAGGAGCCATCTATCACTCATCCTGAAGTTCGGTTCAGCCTGTATGTACAAGACAGTGAATTCCGCCTGGGCCGCAAAATGCACCAAGTAAAATTCGTCGAGTATCCTTCTTCATACTCGACGAAATGCCGAATTTATCTGTGTAGTCTCGACGAATCCTTCACCAATCTCACCAAATTATCTAAGTGATTCTCGGCGAATTCGTCAGATATCCTTGACAATATCCGACAAATTTCACTTGGTCGTTTTCCCAAGTCAGGCGTCCTATACTTTGAATATTACTCGACGATATACGACAAATAGTACTTGTCTTCTACGAATTCCTAAGTCATACTCGACGACTTTGTCGGATGTCCTTGACGATATCCGAAGAATTTTACTTGTCTTATTTCCGTCCACTCGATGCTCTCAACTCCTCCTGACTCGAAAATGCGCATGAGGGGTCTAGCGCCAATCGGGATGTTATAAATCCTATAAACAAAATAAAATATTTCTTCCCCGAAATCAGGGTAATGCTATGGGGAAAGTAAGACATGGAAAATATAAGAATGATTTTATATTTACCTTTGGGAAACATCTTTGGGTAGCGCTTCCACATCAAGTCCACCAGCTCCCAAGTGTATTACTCTTTTTCTTGACTACACAACTGGACCTTTACCAAAGGAACGCTTTTTCGACGTAAGCTCTTTGTCTCGTTGTCCATTATCCGCACCGACTCTAGTCGGATAGACCTATCAGTTTCTTCTGCTCCATCCGTGGTGCGGACATGTTGATCGGGCCGTAGTAGTGCTTTCTGAAGCGACGACACATGGAAGGCGTCATGCAAATTTTCCAACTCATGTGGTAGCTCCAGCCGATAGGACAAATGGTCAATTCTCTCAAATATGATATGAGGCCCCACATATCTCGGGCTGAGCTTCTTCCTACCATGCACACGTGACACTCCGTGCATCGGCCTGATCTTCAAGAACACCTTGTCACCCACTTGGAACTCCACCATCATATGTTTCACATTATAGTATTTTTCCTAACGACTCTGAGCCTCGAGCATGCGATCTCGTATCAATCTAACCATAGCATCAGTATCATCAATATATTGATTCCCAAAATCTTGGGGTCTTCATCATGTACCCCTGATAATGGAGTTTTACATCTCCTCCCATAAAGCGCTTCGTGGGGTGTCATTCTGATGCTAGCTTGATGATTGTTGTTGTATGAGAGTTCCACCAGTGGTAAGAGCCTTTCCTATGGCTCTCTCTCCTATCCAACACGCATAACCTCAAAAGGTCTTCTAAAGTTCTGATGGTCCTCTCAGACTGACCGTCCGTCTGAGCAAGAAAGGTCATTGATGGCGACGCCGTCCCGCCACTGGTTCATGATGATGTTGCTGATGCGGCCTTTGATCCCGACATAGAGAGTTTGTTGCTTGGGATGATCGTTGCCGCAAGCTTGATGATTGGATTCAACCGCCACATTCATCACCAACACTGCGCCCCGCTACATGTTATGCACGTCGTCCGCCGTCGACATTACCATCATATAAAAAAATATGATTATAAATTAAAAATTAAAATTTATATATTTTTAAGCATTCCTATTTTAAGAATTTTTATTTTAAGCATTTTTTTAATGCATTTTATTTTTTATGCATTATATTATTATATTTTGTTTTATTTCATGTTATGATGAGTGCTTATATCCATCTAATGTTTATTTAATTTTGACTCGAGGAGATTGAGTGGTGTAGCCTATATAAGGCCTTGACATTGAAGAATTTAGTAAGATTGATGACAAAATTGAAAACCCTAAACTCTTTGAGAACTTTCCTCCTCCTCCTCTAGGAATTTCGGCCCCCTCCCTCTTTCCCTCTCTACAAGCCGAAAGCCTTTCATCTCTTCTCTCTATCCAAAACTGCCAGCCACCCTCTTGTACTCCTCTTCTCCCTTCAAGACCTCCACCCAAACCATCCCTCTCCAAAAACAAACCCGACCACCCACTCTCCCTTAAAAAACTGGACACCCTCTCTCCCTCCAAAACCGGCCACCCTCTCTCCCTCCAAAAATCGAGCAGCCCTCTACTCCAAAATCGCCAGCCACCCTCCTCTCTCCACCCTCTCTCCAAACTGCCAGCCTCCCTCATCTCCCTTAAGGGTTCAGCCAACTTCAAGTCGCCACCCTCTCCTCCACCTTGGGATATTTTCGGCCAGCCCCCCTCCTTCCACCTTGGTAATATTCCCACCACCTTTTCTCTCCCCTCCTTGAAATATTCGGCCATCAAGGTACTCCCACTCCTAGTCATTTTGGAAAGGAAATTGGCTAGCATCCAGTGAGGATCCGTGGATTTGCATGGAAATAGATCCAACCACCGTCATCGAATGCTTCCTCCACTCATCTTTGTGGATGGATTTCTTGGGATAGGTAACTAATTCTAGACCTCCTTTTGTGTGATTCTCCTGTGTTATTGTGAGATTTGGTGGATTAGAAGGCTAGTGTTTAGTCTGGAATTATATTGAAATCAGTGCGTTAATAAAATCGGAATTGCAAGCGTTTATTTTTCCGGATATTTTTGTATAACTTGGATCGGGTAGATTTTGTGAACGCTAGTAGAGATTGGGTTCATTACCCTAGATTCCTCCTTGAGTTCAAGAGATTTGTCCCTCCTCGTATTAATTAATTTGGGATTGATTTAGAACTTTCTTTAAATCGCTATTTTAGTTCGGATCTTCTCTTATTGGGATTGTGAATGCTTGCGGATATTATTAATTTCATTAGCTAATTCTTCAGATCGTGTAGGTCCTATTCGCTTGAGCGAACATTGACATATAGCCCTTGTTTAATCCCTAAAAGGGGTAGCGACCCTTTGCGTTGTGCGTTGTTAAACGTTTGTGCCACTAATTGATTGAGCTCAACGATAGCGTACTTAGAGAGATATTGCAGACTATGTATCCTGTTTAATTGTCCGAACCAAAGAAAGCGTAGTATTTATCCCATCAGAACCATTGACCTGCATCAATTTGGTACCAGAGGGAGGTTCGTGTCAATTTCATCATTGTCACGCACCCCGTTTTCTTAGAACGCCGACACTGACTTGTGTTATCCGCTGTCCAAAATAATAAAATATTTTTTTAATTTTTGGTCTGCAAATAGCGGCCTTGAAAGTCCACCTAGTGTCGGCTATGTGCACCTATGGGGGGGGGGGGGAATAGGTGACGTGTGGTTCTTTTGCGGAATTTACAGATGTACCTGCACAATAAAAACAACAAACACAGCACACAGAAAACACAGCAAATTTATAGTGGTTCCCCGACTTGGGTACATCCACTTTCCCCCTTCGACCTATCTCCCCAACAAGGGACGACTCGGTCACTTCACCAACGGGATTGAAATCCAATCCCTGCACTAACGGAAGGAGCCCTTCCACACGTGAGAGTCAACACTCTCACAAATCGGGTTGCACCCAACCCTTACAACACGGAATAAAAGTTCCTTTACAATAAAATAAAAGTAGAATGTACACGTGATACAAACTTCTCTTGGAGACTCCGGTGTTCCTCTTTGTTCGACGACGTGTTCTTGAAGTCGATGAAGATTCTACGACCTTGGTCTCTCTTGGAGAGGATTTCCTCGGAACCGGCGGCGGCACACGAGCGGCGGCTAGCTTCGGGATCGGCGGCTACGATGAAGAGCAGCTGCTGAACTTGGAGATCCAAACTTCGTTGCGAAGCAAGCTCGGTCTACCAACGGTCACACGAGGATCGGTCGTCTCGATCGATTCGGATGGGAAGTGTTTCCGATCGACAAATCGAGAGACAAAGGATCTCTGGATAGACGCGTGAGACTCAAGCCTTGCTAAGCTACTGTCGCCGGAGATCGGGAAGAAGATCTATCGGTGGCGGCGACGGACTTGCGCGAGCGGCGACGGAGGCGGCGGAAGGATTTCGCGATCTTAGGGTTTCCGTGAGCTCGGCGTATTTTTCTGTCTTTCTTATCCGTATCTTTACTGTTCAAAAGTACCTGAGTATAAATACTGTAGGATTCTCAAATATGACCGTTTGTGGGACCCACAAATGAAATCCCCAAAATCCGGTTCAAACAAATCCAGAAGCAGAATCCGGTTCAGCTGCATACTGAGAAAACGCCAAGTAAAAATCGGCGAGAATCGCAGACGATTCTCGACGATTCGGCGAGAATCATCAAGTGATTCTCGACGATTCGTCGAGAATCGTTTGTGATTCTCGTCGAATTACTTGTCGATTCTCAACGAATTCAACTTGTATTCATGGGTTGCATGACCACTGGTTCGGCGGGAATTACAAGTGATTCTCGCCGAATCTTACTTGCCACCCTATTGAGATGGCCAGAAGGAGTCGGCGAGAATCACTGATGATTCTCGTCGATTCGGCGAGAATCACCAAGTGATTCTCGCCGATTCGGCGAGAATCACTTGGTGATTCTCGTCGAATTTGCCTTGGACGATTTTTCGTCTTCCACCTAGGAGCTGCTCCTTGATCCTCCATGCTCCTTGGCTTCTCTTGCATATGAGCGGCCCTGTACTTGAAAGTAAGTGCACTCCAATAGAGAGAGTACACATAGGCCAACACACTGATCTGCTCAACGAGGGATTACGTCGTGCAGATCCGTGTATATTGACCTACTGCACCCTGACATTGGTGTGCACTTAGCGTGGAGAAACTGCAAGTACAACTTGAAAAAGTTTATCAAATACATAGTCTATTGACCTTAGCTTGTCCAGGGGCTTCTTCAAATCAGGTACATTGTGGATACAATACCCAACAATCTCCCCCTATTTGAAGAAGCCTAAACCCTACAAGCTAAGGTGAATAGAGCAAATGAAAAGGAAAGCAACTGAAGACCATAAACTTAACATCATTAAGTGGAGACATCCCTTACCAATATCGAGTGCTTGGGAGCAAGCTGGAGCCACCTTAGCCTTGACCCCGAGAGGGTTATCTCCCCCTTTTCGGCTTCGGCAAATCGGGGTCAGGAACCTTTGGCCCTTAGCTCCCCCTCAGTTCTTGCATCTGTACTCACGCTGGAGTTCCCGGCTCCCCCTCAGATTATGCACGAGTTGGGAGCCTCTGTAGTCTTCATTCTTCATAATTGAGCATCCCCAATTCTGTCTTGAAAAGATTGAACTTTGCCTCGTCTAGGGGCTTTGTGAATATATCAGCAATCTGCTTGTCCGTGGGGACATAACAGAGAGAGATATCCTTGTTCTCCACGGGCTCCCGAATGAAGTGGTAGCATACTTCAATATGCTTCGTTCTGCTGTGCGACACCGGATTGTTGGCAATGGTAATTGCACTGGAGGAGTCACAGTACATTGGAACTTCCTTGAACTGAAGGTTGTAGTCGGCCAACTGATTTCTGATCCAAAGGAGTTGTGCGCAACAGCTTCCTGCCGAGATATACTCGGACTCTGCTGTGGAGGTTGCAACACAATTCTGTTTCTTGCTGTTCCATGAGATAAGCCTCCTGCCGAGGAATTGACACGTCCCGGAGGTGCTTTTCCTGTCTTTCCTGCTCCCTGCAAAATCAGCATCTGAAAAGCCTATTAGCTCGACATCATTGTTCCTCGGGTACCACAAGCCAAGATTAGGAGTACCTTTAAGGTATCTTAGAATTCGCTTTGCAGCGACATAGTGAGATTCCTTAGTGTTCACCTGATATCGGGCACATACACATGTGGAGAACATAATATCCGGTCTACTGGCAGTAAGGTAGAGCAGGGATCCAATGATGCTTCTGTATTTGGTTTCATCGAAAGGTTTACCTTTCTCATCCTTATCCAGAGACATGGTGGATCCCATTGGAGTCCTCATAGAGGTTGCACTCTCCATACCGAATTTCTTAAGGAGTTTATTTGTGAACTTCGTCTGAGAGATGAAGATTCCATCCTCAGACTGTTTCACTTGAAGGCCTAAGAAATACTTGAGCTCTCCCATACTGCTCATTTCAAACTTTCCTTGCATAAGTTTGGAAAACTTTTTGCAAAGATTGTTGTCCGTTGAGCCGAATATTATGTCATCGACATAGATTTGCACCAGCAAAATCTTGCCTTTGACTTCCCGGAGAAACAATGTTTTATCTATTTTACCTCTGGAGAACTTGTTCTCAAGAAGAAAACTAGATAAAGTCTCATACCAAGCTCGTGGAGCTTGTTTCAACCCATATAAGGCCTTATTAAGAAAATAAACGTGATTGGGATAAGTAGGGTCGACAAAACCTGGGGGTTGAGCGACGTATACTTCCTCTTTCAGGTCTCCGTTCAGGAATGCCGATTTCACATCCATTTGGTAGACAGTGAATCCTTTGTGTGAAGCATATGCCAGGAACAACCGGATTGCCTCGAGCCTTGCGACTGGTGCGAAGGTTTGGTCGAAGTCAATCCCTTCCTCCTGTCTGTAACCTTGAGCCACCAGCCTGGCCTTGTTCTTTATGATGACACCATGTTCATCCAGCTTGTTTCTGAAAATCCACTTCGTGCCAATGACATTCTGCTTGTATGGTCTGGGAACCAGCGTCCAAACCTTGCAACGTTCGAATTGATGTAGTTCCTCTTGCATGGCCAGAATCCATGCCGCATCCTTGTTCGCCTCATCGAACTTCTTTGGCTCTACCTGTGACAGGAAGCTGAGATGCAATACTTCGTTAGTTGTACCTCTTCGAGTTCTGACGCCTACACGAGGATCTCCGATGATCTGTTCTCTAGGATGATCCCGCACGTGACGGAGCTCTAGAAGTCTGGCGTCTGGAGCTTCAGCTACTTCTTGTGCTTCTCTTTCTTCTAAAAGATTTGTTCCATCTTGATCTTCAACATCTTCAGATGACGTGGAGGTGGAAACTTTGATGTACTTGGGTGCGTCATCTTTAGGGGTCTCATCCAGATTCAGCTGGTCAAGTCTAGCACCTGCATCTTCAAGAAGACTATTGGAAGAATGACAGTTAAGCAAACTTCCTTCATCAAATACAACATTTATTGATTCTTCTACAACTAGGGTTTTCTTATTGAAGACCCTATATGCCCGACTATGGGAACTATAGCCCATGAATATGCCCTCGAAGCATTTTTCACCGAATTTAGTACGCGGGTACTTCCCATTATTCAGTACATAGCATCTGCAACCAAAGATCCTCAAGTAGGACATGGTTGGTTTCCTGCCTTTCAGTAGCTCGTAGGGCGTCTTACGATGATGTTTGTTGATCAAAGCTCGGTTTTGTACATGACATGCCGTATTGACACCCTCTGCCCAGAAGTATTCCGGGAGAGAAGCATCTTTCAACATAGTCGTGCAGGCTTCAATGAGAGTTCTATTTCTCCTCTCCGCAACTCCATTTTGCTGAGGAGTGCGCGGGGAGGAAAACTCATGAAAGATACCTTGTTCTTCACAAAATTCTGTCATAGCACCAGATTCGAATTCTGTTCCATGGTCACTTCGGATTTTGACCACGGAGCAGTTAAATTCGTTCTGAACTTGCTTGACAAAATTAGTGAAGATGTCAAAAGTATCTGACTTTCGTTTCAAAAAGAACACCCATGTAAACCGTGAGTGATCATCAACTATCACTAGCGTATATGACTTGCCTCCCAAGCTATGAACTTGCATTGGGCCAAACAAGTCCATATGTAGCAGGTAAAGACATCGGGAAGAGTCTTTGTCTGCAATGCTCTTAAAGGTAGCCCGTGTCTGTTTGCCCATCTGGCATGCATGACAGGGGCTATCCTTGATGCACTTGATACTGGGAGCATCTCTTACTAAATTCTTAGAAAATAGCTTACTAATTGTCTTATAATTAATATGTGCCAATCTCTTGTGCCATTGTTCACAAAGAGAAGCACTGCCTGTTGCCACAAGGCATACGGGGGTAGATGAATCTATACTAAGAAAATCTAAGCAGAAGATATTTCTGCTCCTAATGCCTGATAATACCGTCTCAGAGGAGGTACGTGAAATTATCAGACATTTATCCTTGCAGAACTTAACGTCATAACCTTTATCACATAACTGACTTACACTGATCAGGTTATGGTTTAACCCTTCAACATAAGCCACGTCGGTGATAGAGATTATACCGTTGGAAATCATACCATAACCTCTGGTGACTCCTCGATCTGACCCTCCAAAGATGACTTTGGGTCCATTCTCGACTGGAGTGTAATCACGCAGCAGGCTTCTTGTCCCGGTCATATGCCGGGAGCATCCACTGTCCAAATACCAGATTGGCGTTTTGGTGGCCTTTGGACATTCCTGCAAAACAAAATTAATTTGCCTTAGGAACCCAATCGAACTTGGGTCCTAGATTCCTGGTTAGCACACTCCCCCTCGGTCGGTTAACCCTACGAGTGGTCGGTCTCGCATTGTTAACATGGGGAGTCTCGTAGTTCCTTGGATTAAACCAACAATCCACGGCAAAGTGACCGACTTTGCCACAGCACCAACAGTCGAACCTGTTGTATCTCTTCCGAGGCTCCTGCCTTACCCTGGGAACAACGGGTACAGCTGGGGCCTTGGATCTGGAGGTGGAGGCCTCATGGTGACGGCAGTCACATGACTTTGTCACCTTCTGAATAACAGGCTTGACTTTTGGCGCCTGCTTTCCATTATGGCCGCTAGAGAACGGACCATAATTTCCTATGTGGATCTCCTCATAAGGTGCCTTGAAGGCACTCTCACCAAAGTTCCGGGGGAAGTTCCAACCGTCATACCGGCTCTTAGGATTTGCAGCCGAGGGCCGGAAATGATGCCCAAATGTTGACTCAAAGTCATGTTGGTTGCAAGGAAAGCCAGGCTTTCTGAACGCAACAGGACTAATAGGAGCCTTCCCCTTTTCATCAGCAGAGGCCTTCTTGGCGGCCTTATTCTTCCTCTGGTTCTTGTTCCTCCTAGATGAAGAACCAGATGCCCCAATATGCCCCAAGCCAGCTCCTTTGGCCTGAGCAGAGAAGGTGTCAACGACTGGAAGCACTGTTTTTGGCATAGAGAAGCTCTGTACGATCTTCCTTTCTGCCGCAAGTAGTTCTTCCAATTTGTTGACTTCCTCCTGCTTGAGATCAAGGAGCTGCAAAGACTCTGAGTGCTTTGAAGTCAGGTCAAGGTGTTCCTGCCGGAGAGAAATCAAACTAGTGACCTCTTCCCTTAGGGATACACACTCACCCTTAAGGAATTTTACTTCCTTCTTCTCAGCCCTCAGTCTCTTACGGCACTCGTCGAAAGTGTTGAGCAGAAGCTCATACTTCTCGAGGAGTTCAGCTTCGCGGGCCAAAGGGCCATCCTCAGGTTCATCATCCTGAGACTCAGGATTAGAGTCGGAGTCGGAGAGAGGGGTGTGAGCTTTTACCTTCCCAGTAAATGGGGGACATTCTCCTTCTGAGTCTGAGCGACCCACCAGCCCGAAGTAGGCTTCCTCATCATCACTGGAGTCTGAGGAATCAGACTCACTTAGTGTCTTTGGTCTTCTTGCGATGTAGCTCCGCTCCTTCTTATCTCTGGAGGATTTGAGCTCCTCTCCTTTCCCTTTATCTCTTTTGCTTTGAAGGCAGTCGGCCACGATGTGACCTGGCTTATTGCATCCAAAGCAAATAATATCAGACGAACGATGTTTGTTAGGTTTAGATGCATACCTATCAGAAGAGTAGTTTTTCTTCTGATGTCTGGATGAGGAGCCGTCTCTCTTCCTTTGATTCCTCATCTTGAGGAATTTCTTGAACTCTCGAGTGATGAGGGAGAAATCCTCTTCCGACAGATCTGAGCTGGAGGAGCATGGATCGGAGTCCTCCTCTTCTTCCTTATTCCTGGCACGGTACGACACCGCACCCTTCCCTTTTCTGGAGTGACTGGCTTTTAGGGCCACAGTCTTTTCTTTTGCAACAGCCTTCTCTGCTTCTTCCTCTGCCTTCCTGGTGTTCAGCTGAAGTTCATAGGACATCAGCTTCCCGAACAGGATTTGTGGATCAGTTTCTGCTAGTCTGCCAAATTCTCTGATGGCGCAGATCTTTGTGTCCCATTCCTTAGTAAGGGACCTAAGGAATTTGTCATTGAGTTCACCATTGGTGAACACTCTTCCATAGCCCTTGAGGGCGTTAACAATCTTCAGGAAGTTCTCGTATGTGACTCCGATCTCTTCCTTAGGCCCTTGCCGGAAGGCCTCATACTTCTGGTTCAGGAGGGATCTCCGATCATCCCTCACTTCATCCGTGCCCTCCATTAGGATGATCAGGCACTGCCAAATCTCCTGAGCTGTCCTGCAGTTGCTGAAGTTTTGCATCATAGAGTCGTCAACCGCGCTGACCAGGATGTTTCTTGCCTTCATGTCAAGGCCCACTAGGACCATCTCATCCTTGTCCATTTCAGAGAGTGTCTTTGGCACTTTCTTGGTGGGATCAATGGTGGAGGCCTTAGTGGGTACATAAGGTCCCTCCAGCACGATCATGAACAGTCGAGGGTCCACTGCTTCCATATAGAACCTGATCCTTTCCTTCCAGATAGGAAAGTTGAGTCTGTTGCACACTGGGATCTTGCCGGAGTACTTGAGCCCGTCCATAGTAGCTGTATGTCTCCTTGTTGACACTAGTGGCAGGATTCACCTCAAGGTGTTAGCCTTTTTGTTGAGGAACCTCGCTCTGATACCACTTGAAAGTCCACCTAGTGTCGGCTATGTGCACCTATGGGGGGGGGGGGGAATAGGTGACGTGTGGTTCTTTTGCGGAATTTACAGATGTACCTGCACAATAAAAACAACAAACACAGCACACAGAAAACACAGCAAATTTATAGTGGTTCCCCGACTTGGGTACATCCACTTTCCCCCTTCGACCTATCTCCCCAACAAGGGACGACTCGGTCACTTCACCAACGGGATTGAAATCCAATCCCTGCACTAACGGAAGGAGCCCTTCCACACGTGAGAGTCAACACTCTCACAAATCGGGTTGCACCCAACCCTTACAACACGGAACAAAAGTTCCTTTACAATAAAATAAAAGTAGAATGTACACGTGATACAAACTTCTCTTGGAGACTCCGGTGTTCCTCTTTGTTCGACGACGTGTTCTTGAAGTCGATGAAGAGTCTACGACCTTGGTCTCTCTTGGAGAGGATTTCCCCGGAACCGGCGGCGGCACACGAGCGGCGGCTAGCTTCGGGATCGGCGGCTACGATGAAGAGCAGCTGCTGAACTTGGAGATCCAAACTTCGTTGCGAAGCAAGCTCGGTCTACCAACGGTCACACGAGGATCGGTCGTCTCGATCGATTCGGATGGGAAGTGTTTCCGATCGACAAATCGAGAGACAAAGGATCTCTGGATAGACGCGTGAGACTCAAGCCTTGCTAAGCTACTGTCGCTGGAGATCGGGAAGAAGATCTATCGGTGGCGGCGACGGACTTGCGCGAGCGGCGACGGAGGCGGCGGAAGGATTTCGCGATCTTAGGGTTTCCGTGAGCTCGGCGTATTTTTCTGTCTTTCTTATCCGTATCTTTACTGTTCAAAAGTACCTGAGTATAAATACTGTAGGATTCTCAAATATGACCGTTTGTGGGACCCACAAATGAAATCCCCAAAATCCGGTTCAAACAAATCCAGAAGCAGAATCCGGTTCAGCTGCATACTGAGAAAACGCCAAGTAAAAATCGGCGAGAATCGCAGACGATTCTCGACGATTCGGCGAGAATCATCAAGTGATTCTCGACGATTCGTCGAGAATCGTTTGTGATTCTCGTCGAATTACTTGTCGATTCTCAACGAATTCAACTTGTATTCATGGGCTGCATGACCACTGGTTCGGCGGGAATTACAAGTGATTCTCGCCGAATCTTACTTGGCACCCTATTGAGATGGCCAGAAGGAGTCGGCGAGAATCACTGATGATTCTCGTCGATTCGGCGAGAATCACCAAGTGATTCTCGCCGATTCGGCGAGAATCACTTGGTGATTCTCGTCGAATTTGCCTTGGACGATTTTTCGTCTTCCACCTAGGAGCTGCTCCTTGATCTTCCATGCTCCTTGGCTTCTCTTGCATATGAGCGGCCCTGTACTTGAAAGTAAGTGCACTCCAATAGAGAGAGTACACATAGGCCAACACACTGATCTGCTCAACGAGGGATTACGTCGTGCAGATCCGTGTATATTGACCTACTGCACCCTGACATTGGTGTGCACTTAGCGTGGAGAAACTGCAAGTACAACTTGAAAAAGTTTATCAAATACATAGTCTATTGACCTTAGCTTGTCCAGGGGCTTCTTCAAATCAGGTACATTGTGGATACAATACCCAACAGGCCTAAAACCTTTATTTTTCTGCAAAAAAAATCAATTTTTTTTTATTGATCTCCTATTTATTTTCATCAAGAAAATTAAAGAAATATATTTATTACACGAGTTATTAAGCGGGAACAAATACATCTATTATAATTTTATTGGGTTAGGATCATTATTCATTGTATGTGCACAAGATTCGAGTAGATTTTTCTGTCCCGTCCCCACTAAAACTGGCCCTTGATGTTTATGATTCCCGATTTGATTATTTGTGGTCTAGAGATATGGCTAACCACAATCGAACATTCCCACCTTGCCTTAGGAAGCCCAACCGTCCCCCGCTTTTACTCACACTAAAATTGAGGCACCCACTTATGATGGTTATGAGAATTCTCAAATTTTTAGGGACTGACTTAAGAGAATGGAAATTAATTTTGAATGTCACGAAAGGGAAGACCACCAAAAGGTTATCGTCACGCGAGAAAGATTTGTAGATCAAGCCCAGGTGTTTTGGCTAAACGAAGAGCGTCGTGTGGGTGGTTATCAATATGCTTGGTCGCAAATGCGTAGCCTTCTCTCTTATCAATTTGATCCCGCCAACCTCCGTCTAATAGCAACGCAGCCGTGAGCAAGTATAGTTATGGTACAAGAACCGTATCTGCTTATATGAGTGACCATATGCCTCAGGCTAGATCCTTTCCCCACAAAGGTAGGACTACACAAAGTGTGCCTCTTTCCACCTTTAGGGAAAATAAAAAGATTTGGCCCTATATTCTGGACTTGAAAGATGTTACAACTACGGTTTTGGCTCCTTTAGCTTTGACATCTAAGCCTCCTAAGATTGTGTATGATACACCTTAGGATTCTCGAAACTCTTTGTTTTCAAGGATAGCTAAATCACCTGGAGGGGTGGGGGTGATTAAGTTTCTTAATCATTAGTTACTATCTTTTATTTTCCTTTAGATGGATGCTTTATTAGTTAATTGATTTCCGCTTTCAATACATTCAACATGCAATAAAGCTAATATAGAGAAAACAAACAAAGCACACACATGAATTATAGTGGTTTCCCAGATTATGGGTACATCCACTTTCCCTCACCTTTCTAACTTTCAATTAGACAAGTCACTTCTCCAATCTCAGATCTTAAGAGCTTACACCTCAATCCCTCAGGACCACTCAGTCTCCAACAAGACTTACTTCTCAGGCACAAGGCCCTATAACTCAGTGATCTTCTGATCACCTACCTCAGGCTGTTAATCCCTACAGCTCAGGCTAGGAGGACAGCCCTACCTTAGATTCACAAGTAAATCCTACACTCAGAGTAGATTTTCTCCTACCACTCAGATCTAAAAGGATCCTATAAGGTGGAAGTGGGTTGTGTGGTTTATCTTGACACGAGAGATGTTTCTATTTGCCAAGCTTCTGAACTGAGATAAAATCAACACAACATTGACTCCAGGAGTATGTTTCCTGAGTCTTCTTTTTTGAAATGAGATATACTCAGTCCTACCTACTTCTTCTCAGCATCAGAAGGTGTTCCTACTTTAATTGAGAAGTAACTATAGCTAGTAGCTGCTACCTGAGCTAAGAGAATCCAGCTCTAACTTCTTCTTAGCAATAAGGATACAGATCTTGCTTTGGCTTGTGCTGGGAGTAAATTGTAGAATAACTGTTCTGCTTCTTCTTTCTTTCCTGGGGTGAGGAGATTCAGACCTAACTTCTTCTTCAAAGCCTCCAGTAAATGTTCTTCAAAGTTGTATGGATTGATCTATGAAACTTGTTGATGAAAATGTAAAATGGCACAAGCTAACTTTCTTTCTCCTCTTCAGAGATTTGCTTTTATCTTGCTATAGTCCATGATGAAGACAAACATCTAACTTATTGAGGCTTTAGACCTGCAACCTTTTTTGCTCCCTATTCTTCTCTTCGCAGCAATAATGGCGATGAGGAAGAACTCCTTCAACAAACCCCTTTCATCTGTTAAAAGCCTTTTCCTTTTATTGATTGCAACCCAATTGCTATTTTAGCAGTGGGCCCCACACCATTGATGGCCAGCTGCAACCTTACTTAAACGGCGACCGTCGTACAACAGCTCTGCAGTGCCTTTTATCATGTACTGTAGCTTTCCAGTTATTAGTTCGAATAAGGTTAACTTGTTGACTTGCTGACATCATTATCTGTGGACTTAGCCAAAAAATCAAGCATCAGCAACATAGTCATTGAGTGAGCAACCCTCACTCAACGCCAAAACACTTAGATCGAATTCTATCTATCTAGGCTTTGAGTGAGTAAGCTAGACTCAACGTCAAAACACTTAGGCAACCTTTCTGCCATCAGGCGTTGACAGCGTTGAGTGAGCAAGTCTCACCCAATGCTTTTTGCCTTAGCTTATTCTTCATCATCTTTTGCATGCTTTGAATTGAGAGCATTGAGTGAGAATGCCTCATTCAACGCCTTGTGCCTTATCCATGTTTTCTGCAACTTGGCGTTGAGTGTGTAAGCTCCACTCAATGCCAAACTACTTAACAGATTTTCTTCTGTTATCTAGCGTCGAGGGAGTGAGCCACACTCAACGCATTTGGATTTAGCCAAATTTCTATGTCTAAAAATACTTGCTTTGAGAATTAGTCAATGAATTATAACATGGCGTTGATTGAGCTTGCCTCACTCAAGGCTTGTGGACTTGGTAAATATTCATAATTTTTCTGTGGCGTTGACTGACTGAGCTATACTCAATGATTATGAAGCTATGACATTGAGTGAATGATCTTCACTCAATGCATGTGGACTTAGCCACATTTCTCTCTGCTTCCTCTTAGGCGATGACTGGCTCAGCATAACTCACAGCCTTGTGTTGTATGCCATTGAGTGAGTAACCTTCACTCAACGCATGACTACTTAGCCATATTTCTGTCTGTGTTATTCTTAGGCTTTGAGTGGTTGAGCATTACTCAATGCTATTGGCCATATGGCATTGAGTGAGTTGACTTCACACAACACATGTGGACATCACCGCATTTCTGTCAAGCCAAACATTATGGCTTAGACTGGTCATGCTGCAGTCACAGCTTTTGGTCATCTGGCGTTGAGTGAGTTGACTTCACTCAATTCCTGTGGACTTAGATAATTTTTTGTCTATCCACTAGCTTGCCTAGACAATACATGTTTTGTCCACTTGGACAACCTGTCCAATCAATGCATAATATATATCCTGCAATCACAGAACTTATAACACAAGTTAGATCACCATATGTGTATACAATGTTCATTAGGCCTTCTTAAAATCTAGGACATTGGGATCAATGGACCCAACAATCTCTCCCTGTTTGAATAAGTCAAAACCTAGGATAATGTGTACACTAACACAACTATGCAACCTATACAGTAAATAATTAAACCACATAACTTAAAATTAATGATTATCAACATAATCATTTTCATTTAACTTTTAAGAAGTGAATGTTCTTGTGCATGTAGCAAAATATTACATATTCCTTTAGCCCCTGAAGAAGAACCTGAAACTTTTCAAGTTTCATTTTCCCTTATAACTATTCTACTGCCCTTGAGCTTCTTTGTTTGTTTGTCTTCTGCTCCAGCTTTCTTCTTTCCCTTCTTATCTGCCTTTGATGCTTCATCAGCTTCCTTTTATTTTCTCGCTTTTTCCATTTAAGCCATAGCTTCAGCTTTCTTATTTTTCTGCCTTTGGAAGTAGCTGAAGTGTTTGGGGAAGTACTTGGTAGGTTCTATATCAACAGGCTTCAGAGGGTTGTCATTTTTGTTCTTCCAGTACGTTCTCCTTGTTGAGTCCCTCTTTAACATTTTCTCCCATTCAGTGGAGCTGTATCATTTCCCTCAATCTGATCTCTTGTCTTTGAATTGATCCCAAGTAAGCACTATGATGGATCGGGACTGAGTGCTCCACTATTCTATATCGGGCATCTTCTCCATTTCATCCATGTATCTCTTTTTCCTAAGCCTGACTTCCTCTTCAGCATCAGCAGTACTCCTTCTTTCTTTGATCTGTAGTGACTGGTCTATGGTGGGGCTAAAGGAAGGAATCTTAGCAGCAGTAGACTGCTCTCCCTATAGAGCACCAACACTATCTCCTTCTTCAATGTACTGTACATACTCTTGATTATATTACACTTGAGCAGCAACAGACATTTTGTTCAAACATCTTGCACTTGTGCAAACATCATTGGGATGTTATTATATTGCATTGGCTCCATTCCCACTGAGCCTCTCTTCCCATTTTTGACTTCTTCAACTATTTCAATGGTCTGGGAGGTGCTAGCTTTGTTCCTTGTTGTTTCTAGATAGTTAACTCCAGCAGTAATATGATTCTTGACTTCCAATAGTTGGTCATCAAGTAACTTTGTATAGCCATCAGCCTTGCCATTTATTTCAGCAGCTTGCTTACCCATCAACTCTTTGTCAGCATTGTGGATAGCCAATGAATTCTTGGCCTAAATCTCTTGATTCTGTATGACAATGACAATATTCTGGTTTGCCTCATCCATCTTTTCCATGGTATAGTCTATAGCTGGAGCAGCTCTTGTAGAGAACTTTACAGTTTCTCCTTTCAGCAAGTTTACCTCAAATCTTATAGATTTGATCTCTGTGGACAGCTCAGTTCTGATATTCTTTAACGCATCATACACAAAATTTTCCAATGCTCTCCTCTGTTCATCCAGTAGGCCCTTTAGCTGGGCTAGGAACATTGGTGGCATCGGATCTGTTCTAGCAGAGGTGCTTTCATTTTGAAGATCTTGAATTTGTCTGACCTCTGCCATTTCTCCAGAGTCAGCCATGTTGCCATCAATTTCTTTTTTTGTAGAATCAGTCTTCTTCTTTTACATGAGGAATCTATGTCAAAAACTTCTACATGAGCTGGGAGCTCAGATTCAAGCTCCCCCTCATTCTCTGCCATGCCCTTATTGTCATGCAGTTCCGCAGTAGTAGCAACATCATCAGCTTTATCAGTCTGAATCTCTTTTGAGGGGATTTGAAATTGCTTTCCCATAACTAATGCATCTTGCATTATCTCTTGTGCAAATTGCTCCCCCTCAACCATTGCAGTGTTTTCCTTGGAAAATGAAATTTCCATTACTTCTTCCAGAAGATGATCCCCCTCAATATCTGCAGAGACCTTATTTACAACTTCCTCTTCCACTGCTTCAGCTATCTCAGTAGTAGGCACATCATCCCCAGGGACAGTATCTGTCTCAGGTTTGTTTACAGGACTTTGTGGGGTAAGTTCTGAAGAACCTGATACTTGAGTGTCCATTCCCTTCCTGGGATTTTCTGCAGAAGGTCTCAGTTCTGGATCATGAGGTTCTTCCTCATCAGAAGAGATGCAAATGGATCTGGTCTCAGGAACAGCAGCAGGCTTCCCTTTCTTCTTTTCAGCTAAAGCACCATGGGGCTGAAGAACTCTTTCCCATCGTTCTAGTATCTTAACATCCATTCTCCTCATAAGATGAATTCTTGCTCCAAGCATTATGTTCAAAATATCTGGGACAGTCTATCGCTGAAACAGTGATAGGATTCTCCCTAAGTTAGGTTCAGTAAGGCATTCCACTATCCTATCAAACATTACTCTGCCTCAGTCAGTTCTTTTGAAAAGAATGACCCTTGTCATTACCTCAAACATCTTCTTTGAAATTTTGTCATGGGACCCTGTTTTGCATAACAGATCCTTCCCGATGACATCAGCCAGAAACTTTCCCCTTAGGTTCAGTTCCTTTCTCAAAATGGAGTCGGAGGTGTGCTTAGACAATCCCCACCATTTTAGTGCAGACTTTATTTCTTCCTGCATCAGGTAATCTTCCTCATCAGCTTCCGAAAACTTGGGCAGCTTCATTGCCTTGCTTAACCTCCGCGGAGTGATTTTGATCTTGTTTCCACTCACTGATGTCCTGAGTTTGCCTACCAAAGCATCTGCCTTAGCATTTGTGAATAATTCTAACACTTCCCTCTTCCATAGTAGACAGGGCTCTGTCAAGACAAAATCTACGTCAGATTTTTATAAAAGTTGAAGCATATGCTGAACCTCTTCAGGAGCATCTTTAAATCCATTTATCACCACTTTCAAACCCTCGAATAGGCAATCTGGTCCATTGGGCGCCATTTCACTTGCAAATTTCTGATATGTAGCGAGAACGCGAGAACGGCTTTCTGTCGATTCGGCAAATACGAGGGGGGGGGGGGGGGTGGCATGACAAGGAACACTGATTTTGCTTTATGCACAAGCTCTACTATTTATAGATATTTCTTAAGAAAAGGAGGAAAGGCGCTTACCTGTTTGAGATCAAAGTTATGATCAACAGCTGGGGTTAATTTCCCTTACATAGGCGCAAACCAACGACTTTTGCTCTTTAGTCGTTTGTTTTATTATGTTGGCCTAACCTGCAGGGATTAGGTTTACCTGCAATACACATCCACTGTACACAACTAGAGGAGGGCAATATGAACTAATTTCAACATGCCCATGATAAGCTTGGGGATGTTGTACATAGTTACATCTAGTGACTCAGTGAATAAGAAAGCCACTAACTTAATTATTGAGACAAATTCACTAGATTTGTCTCATAGTTCTCATTATATTTATTTACCCCTAGCTTATTCTAACTCTAGAATGTATGGCTCGTGCAATTTGGAGAACATGAACTAGAATTTTAAATTAAGGGTAATTCTTCTTATCTTTGTCTTGTAGTCAATAAGCAGATGTTGGATTCATAGCCTCATGGCATACCAAGTCCCTTGCTCTTGAGCTTTAGCCATAGATGTTCATCTGGATTTCATTTACTAATCCACCTAGCTCCCCCTTAATGATTGCACATTGTTTGGACATCCTTTGCGTAATGGACTGTCCATTCCATTCTTATGTAGATAGCATCTTTGTACCAATTCTATTTCTGGTACATCTCTGTCCAAGGACCATGAATGGACATGGCCACTTGGACTGTCCTACAAAACAAAAGTTACCTTACCTTAGGAACCCAATATGACTTGGATCCAAGGTTCCTATTAGTTTGAAAATGCATATGTCTACCTACAGGAGTCCAGTCAGGAAGGCTTTTCCTTGCATTTGACACACTAGGGTTGTGCCAACAATCTATGGCAAAGTGGCCCACTTTGCCACAACACCAACATTCATGAATGTTGTATCTCCTTTTTTGAATACTCCTTGAAGAGTGCAAACCACTCATGGTAGCCTGCTCAGTGAGGAGACATGTGCCCTTCTTGTTTCTGTCCGCAGGAGCTTGACCAAAGGTGAGTTTGCCAGTAGATGTACATGGCTTACCTTGAACTTCATTAGCAACAGCCGTCTTAGCAGTTGGCATGTTCTTAATGGCTTTATAGGCAGCCAAGTTATCCAAACTGACTAACTTACCATTGGTATGACTTATTCCTGGAAGAACTGTAGAATAGGCCATTGTCACTTTCTTGAATGAGGGGCTAGGGCACCAAATACAAAAGGTCCAGGTTAGGCCTTTTGAACTTCTACATGGAGAGCCTTATGAGCACTCAATCTCATGACCTCTCTTCTTCCATTATAAGGTACTTCTATAATCTTACAAGAAAGATTCCCACACCTCAAGTGACCACACTTACAGTCTTGGTCATGCCTGTTGGATGGGAGAATTACCTTGTGAAAGGTTGACTGAGGACTGACAAGAACTTGGCCTCACCTTTGAGAATGGATAACTTTAGAAATACACTCAGATTAATATTTTCTCTTGACAGAATCTATATTAGAGAAGTTAGCCATAATCCTCATCTCCCTTTCAATTTCTCTTTAAGATCCTTGATAATAGAGTCCTTATATTTGATGGACTCAACATGGATATCTACCATGGTCTTCAGATGGCCCACTTCCCTCACTTTTAGATATAGTAAAGATGAAGTCTCATGTTGTTGGGTAGCAGCCACCTGTATGGAGGCAATTTCCTATGCTTGTTTCTTAACAAGAATCTTGCTTTTCTTGAAAGCTTTTAGAATTTCAGCATGATTTTCAATGAAATTATTGATATCATCTTCTGACAAAGGACTCTCATCATCACTAGATCAGGATGCATCAGAGTCTGAGCAGGATTCATATCCAGACTCTGAGGATAAGTAAGATGGGGAATATACCTCATTTTGTCTAGGCTGATCCTAGCAGGATTCTTCTTCTGGTGTAGCTATGAACCCATAGCATCTCCATTCACCTTCCCTAGCATCATCCACCTCTGAGTTACTATCTGAATGTGATAGAGGGGCCTCGATATTTACTCTAGTATCTGGATATAATTTGACTTCTACAAGAGCTGCCAACAGCCCAATGAAGTTCTTGTCCTCTCTGCAGATTTGAAACTCCATTGATCTCCACACCTTATGGTTCAATTTTGAACACATAATTTTAAACCTTTTTATCTATCCTTTGAGGTCTACTCAGATTGTTAGGTCCGTTTTGAGTAAACTCCCTCTGATACCACTTGAAAGTCTTTATTTTCAAGGAAAGCTAATCACCTAAAGGAGGGCGGGGGGTGAATGGATTTCTTAGTCCTTAGTGACTATCTTTTATTTCCTTTAGATGGATGCTTTATAACTTGATTGATTTCTTCTTTCAAGACATTCAACCTGCAATAAAGCTAACATAGAGAAACAAACAAAGTACACATAAGAATTATAGTGGTTCCCTAGAATATGGGTACATCCACTTTCCCTCACCTTTCTAACTTTCAGTTAGACAAGGCACTTCTCCAATCTCAGCTCTTAAGAGCTTACACCTCGATCCCTCAGGACCACTCTGTCTCCTCCAAGACTTACTTCTCAGGAACAAGGCCCTACAATTCAGTGATCCTCTGATCACATACCTCAGGCTGTTAAGCCATACCGCTCAGGCTGGGAGGACAGCCCTACCTCAGATTCACAAGTGAATCCTACTGATGCGTCATCGGCAAGTGTATCGGTCACTGTCAAGTAATAAAGTTGAGTAGTTGAATCCCCGGATATCGATCTCTCGAGGAGTGCAAGTAGGGAGTGTGATTTTGGTATTGAAAAGGTGATTGCAAGTGTTAATGTAAACACGGGGGTTTTGGTTTGGAGTTTCCTAAGTTTAACACTAATAAACCTATTGCGGGTCACCGTCACCGCGTCTCTTTGTGAATTACTCAAGAGAAGTACTCGAGTACATGAGATGAGATCTCGAGAAAACGATGTTAGACTGCTCGATAAGAAGTCCATCAGAAAATTCAGAACAGAATTTGTGATCACTCGAGTGGTATTAGAATTACTCGAGTGCTAGAAAGGTCACTCGATAGGTGGAGAGAACTACTCGAGAGAAAACATTAGAGAAAATTCTGGAAGATAAAAACCGAATACTCGAGTACATGAACTAAACTACTCGAATGGGATAGATACTACTCGAGTGGGATAGATACTACTCGAGTGGAGAACTTGACTGCTCGAGTATAAGACTTAGAAAAACAGTCTATTAACTCGAGAATAATAAGGGGTCTACTCGAGTGCTATCAGGAAATCTACTCGAGTACTTAAATTTTACTCGAGTAAAGTACTTAGAAGAAAATTGTTTCCTGAAAATTTTCCTTTCTTCTATGGAATCAGCATCATGTCTTTCTCCAACAATCCTAGTGCTTCAAAAATGAAATGTATCCCAATAGAGAGGCTACACATGAGTCAACAACATGGATCACACAATGAGGGATTACATTGTATGGTCATGTGTTTGGTGATCCATTGTAGACTAACATTGGTCTACACATGGCAATATAGTCCTGCAAACACATAACTCAAATAATACATCAAATACAACTTAATTCATCTTAGTTCAAGGGTGACTTCATACAAATCTAGGTCATTGTGGATAGAATACCCAACAATCTCCCCCTATTTGTAGAAGTTAGAACCCTCTACTCTAAGGTGAATTATATCAACATAATCAAATAAAAAGACTAGACATATAAAAGAGAAAAATAGTGTATCATGCTAAAAATTTAAGACACATAATAGATTCATAAAAATTAAGGATTTATAAAAATAGAATTGTCCAAAATTCAGTTCTACATAATTCAAATCCTCAATCTTAGGACTTGGTTCATTCTTTGGCTTGTTGCTGATGTTGTTGTCAATCTTTCTTCTTTTGTTGCCTTCTTTTGTAGCTGAATGTCTTTGGGTAGTACTTGGGAGGCTTTGGAGGTGCATTAGGATTATTCCTTCCATACTCTCTATCATAGATTCTTCATTTGGTCATAGACTTCTTATACAAATCCCACTCATGGGAGCTATAGAGATCACGTATACTCTCATTAAAGTCCATAACTAACTTGGGAGTATTAAGGATTAATGACATTGAAGTAGGGCTCCAAATTTCTGTAAATTCCCGAGCTTTTCTCTTCTCTGCCTCTGGCTTTGGAATAGATCTGCTGGCAGAAGCTCCATCACCAAACTTTCTTCTTTTGGGGATATGGATTTCAGGTAGATCTTGAGGTATATCAGTTTCCCAAACCTGTGAAAAAGATTCTGGAGGAGGACCTCCTGAGCCTTCAGGCTATGGAGAGAATGTAGGCTGTTGAGCAAGCATCTGAGCTGGTTGATGTTGAGCCATGGGATTGAGATAATGAGGAATGATGTTTGGGTCTACTTGAAAGTCAGGGAAGATCTGGTTATGCATCCACACTGTAGTATCATAAGTGTGAAATTTTACACCATCTATCTGATTCTATACATCAGCATGAATTTCATCCTTCTTAGTTGTCCAAAGAGTTTACACATTAGCATCAGCTTTTTCTAAGTACTCTTTGACTAGAACCTCCCCCTTTCTGACTTCTACAGAGAGGGTTCCTAGAGTATCATCTTTAAAGGTGCCTACCTCTTCACAGATCTTATGAAGGTGCTCTTGGGCTTTCTTTTCTAGATATATATGATTGTTAGCCAGAGTAACGGATTGGTCTATTACATGACCAACACTTGTGATGGTGTGGTCCAGAGCTTGTCCACCAATCTGGAACAAGTGTTTTAGCTGATCAGTATTGTGTTGAATTTCTGCAAATCCTATGCACATCAATTTCTCAAGAGCAGAAACTTTCTCTTGAACAGCTTTCAAGGAATCATCAAAGTATTTTCTTTATTCTATGAGCATCTGTTCTATCGTACTCAGAATGTCATTGGAAGCAGTATAGGAGTTACAACTTGAGGAGCTGGAGGAGGAGGAGGAGTCCATGGAGCAATCTCTTCAAGGATTACTGAGCTCTGAGCTTTTGTAGTGTGGATCGGAGCATCTCCTTCTTCAGTGATGATGGAGGGGATAGAGAAGTCCAAGCTCTTCAGAGGAGCTTCAACTGGTTCTGGGGTCTGTTCTTTCTCATCCGAAATCAGTATGGTTTCTTCATGCTCTGAGTTATCAGGAGGTGAATGGTGAACAAGGGATCCTGGAGATTGAGTATGAGTGGGTGAAGGTGATGGTACTGGAGTTTGTTCCTTGGATGGTTCAGTAGGTTGTTCTTTTTGGAGGGGAGGAAGAGGCTCTTCAGAACTTAGTTATTCAAGCATCTGATTTATGTCTTCAGTAGTAGAGAGAATGGTGTCTTGTACCTAAGCATCTGATGGCGTTTCTTCTGGAGTGGATGGAGGGAGAGAAGCAGCAGCAGGTTGAGTAGGTATTTTGTCTTCTGGAATAGAAGGAACAGGCTCCCGCTCAGCAGCTGCACCAAATGTTCCAGCAATATGAGGTTGAGTGGGAGATGGGGTCCTGTCCTCTGCAGTTGGATGTTCATGAGTTCTGGCAGACTAGCCAGGATTCAGCAGCTTTAGTTCCCATCTCTGAATGGAAGAGATGGAAACTTTCTTAATGTGGTGAAGGGTTGTGCCTTTGGAGAAACTAAAAACTTCAGGATTGATCTCATGCAGAAGCAGAGAGATGATCCTGGCATAGTTAGGAGCCTTGATGCTCTCTCTTATCTTATCCAAGATCATCATACCAAACTGAAAACTTTTTCTGCATATAATAACTGTCATCATGTCAAGCATATGATTGGAGATGTCCCTTATAGAGTATGTCTAACACAGGAGAATTTTGCAAATGATGTCTATAAGGAATTTGCTTCAGGATTCATGTCTAGTTAACGAAAAATGGCAGTATCTTGTGATAGTCCACAGAAGCTGTAAGCCCTGTCATAATCTTCAGAATCTAGGTCATCTTCTTCATCAACTACGGGTAGCCGACGAAGATTGGAGACAGAGGTTTTGGTAATTTTTATCTTGATTCCCTTGACTTTAGACTTAAGAACTTTGTCATTTCTCCATACTTTGATATTTTGAAAGAATTCTTCAACTTCTGTAAATAGGATTTTGGACGGTTGCTGGATAATGAATGTCAAGTCGGCGGTGTCGAGAAGAATGAGGAGGATTCAGAAATCGTTTGGCAGTTCAGCAATATCGGCGGTGACAAGTGCATAACCAATCCCAATCTTTGAAGACGGTGCCATGGTACAGCGAGTTGTGAGAAATTCGTTGCGGGGAAGAAGACGATGACGTGCTTTGTGACAGCGGAGGAAGGCGAAAGGACTTTCTCTTTTCTCGAGTGAGAGGGTTTTGAATTCGTGTAGAAAATGAAATCCGGATTTTTCTATTTATATGACCCTAATTATCCATGGTTAAGGAAGAAATTAAACTAACATACCTTTGGTTCGGGTTGCAAATAACGAAATTTGAACAGAAGTTGAGAAAATGTCTTCTTGATACTCGAGTGGACCGGCAGTACTCGAGTGAGATAATGAAGGTACTCGAGTGACGCCTTCATGCTTCTCGAGTGAGAAATTAGTACTCGAGTAGTGTTACTCGAGTGCCTTGCGGAGTACTCGAGTAGTTTAAAGAAGTACTCGAGTGACTTTCTTCTTACTCGAGTCATTAAGTCAGAATCGGAGAAAGTTCAACTTTAGATGTATTCCTTGATCTCTGTGCTATGTTGTAAGTCCTCCTTCTCTAATCTTCTTTGTTGAGCATCCCAAGTTCTGTTTTGAAGAACAAGAACTTGGCCTCGTCCAGCGGCTTCGTGAATATGTCTGTAATCTGCCTGCCAGTTGGGACATATTGTAGATCTTTGTCCCCATACTCCACATGCTCCCGGATGAAGTGGTCTCGCAGCTCTATGTGCTTTGTCCGGCTGTGAGAGACTGGGTTGTTGGCTATTGCAATTGCGTTGGAGGAGTCACAAAATAATGGAATGTTTTGAAACTTCATGTTCTAGTCTTCAAACTGGTTCTTTATCCATAGCAACTGTGCGCAATAACTGAATGCAGAGATATAATCTGACTCAGCCGTTGAGATTGCAACACAGTTCTGCTTCTTACTACTCTAGGAAATGAGCCTTCTTCCAAAGAATTGGCAAGTACCGGAAGTGCTCTTCCTGTCATCTTTACTACCTGCAACATATTCATCTGAAAAACCAATTAGTTCGTTGTCATTACTTTATGGGTACCATAAGCCAAGATTTGGTGTACCTTTAAGGTATCTCAAAATCCGCTTTGCAGCAGCATAGTGTGATTCCTTACAGTTCACTTGGAATCTAGCACATACACATTTTGAGAACATTATGTCTGGCCTACTGGCAGTAAGGTAGAGCAAGGATCCAATTATGCTTCTATACTGTAACGCCCCAAAAATCAAAAGAGGGACGGGCAACATTTAGAACAATGTTTGGTGCTTGGTAGGGGTCACACGGCCTGGGACACGGGCATGTCCTAGGCCGTGTCATGCTCGGGTTCAACGAACTCTACGCGTGGTCTTTGAAAATGCACTCGACGAGCGTCGAGACAACGAACATGGCCTGAGATACGTTCGTGTCTAGGGCCGTGTCCTGCTCGTGTAGTTAGCCGAGCTGTGTCCGGGGTGCAATACGGCCCGGAGCCCAGGTGTGTTCGGGTCTGACACGGGCGTGTCAAAAGTGACTAGGGCGTGTCAAGTACTTGTGTTCTCCTCGGGTTGTGCCTGGTCCTGTGTCGATGGAGGAACATGCCCCGCAACATGGACATGTACTGAATGACATGGGTGTGTCAGGTGTGTCACGGGCGTGTCGAGATCTAGTGTCCTGGCCTGGATGCGATGGTTGCGGCGTTGATTGAGGCACACGGCCTTGGACACGGGCGTGTGATAAGCCATGTTCGGCACAGGAATCTAATTTTCAAGTGCGAATCGTGGTCGTCTGTTTACATCTTTTGGGATCTAAGGGCCCTGGCTGGTCCTGGCAGAGTTTATGGCCGGGAATAGTGTTTTCAAACCCTCATTTCACTTGGAGTATTCTATTTCTAAGATTTATAGAGAGGGGAGAGCAAGGAGGATGGAGAAGGTCACCTCTGGCCGCCAGAGAAGCTTCGGAGCCCCGATTCTCAATCCGAGTTCAGATCTACGGAGGCAAGGCCGTTGCGGTGCTTTCCATCTGACTAGATCTTCATGGAACAGAAGAGAAATGCTAGGGTAACTATTCTCTTCTTGGACATGTGAAGCCCTCTTTTTTTCTGCATAGGAAGCCCGCTCTCGCGAGTATGCGGTGAGTGTGAGGTGTTCATTCTGGTAGACATGAAAAGTCCCCGTTGTTTTACATGTAGAGTCTGGAATCAAAGAACGGACATAGGCATGGTGTGTGAAGCCTACCCGGACAAGTTGGTGTGGATCTGTGATGTTTCATTACATGTATGGCCGGAGAAGACTCTGCGCCGATGGTTGTTTTTGCGTTTTCTACGCGGTAGATTGCAACAAGTATCCATGGGGACTAACTCCAAGGTGCACCTGAAAAATTTGCAGAAGCGTGATTCTGCCAACTTGGTGGACTGGGAGCCAACTTGCATAGAACTGGGTTATGTAAAGTGTGTGAATTAATTTGGGACTCAGGTAGGCTTGACCTACTCATATGGCATAAATTGACGTTACGGTGTGAGCAATGGGTTTGGTGGAACCGTACCCGCTATATGTCATTCGATACAAGAGACCTAAGGTACGTGGGACTTGACATTGGCATAGATGGAGAGTCTTAGGCTTAAGGCGGAAAGACTAAAATGCTTACGAGATTTTCCATCCAAGGGGCGGTGGTGAGACCGAGGATTTGACCGGGTTCACCGAGAATGTTCCCTGAGAGCACAGGGTGTGTGGTCGTGCGCGCCTACGCCTGTGGTGAAGTGTTTTTACACTATAATGTTTGGTTATGCTAATATAGTATAGGGAAGGAGCATCGCCGCCCCCAGCTTAGGGGCGGGATCGTTATTATTTGGTCAGCTTTAGCTGACCGCTGCTTTTATTTGCCACTGCTGCGGTGGATTGTTGCTTGCAGGTGCTGCGGAGCCTAGTGGAAAATAGCGGGCAAAAGCCCATTTTGCTGAGCCGGCCCTCGAAGGCATTTTGGACATGTTTACTTTTGTTTTTATGTGTGACCGGCCTGCGTGCCGAGGTTTGGAAGGCATTATTTGTATAAGTAAACTCCTGTAAGGCCATAAGACCTAAGTAATTTGTGTATTAGTACATTCATTCCTTTTGGGTTATTGCTAGTGGACATTCATGTTGTGTCTAGGTTCTTATTTTTGCAACATTTAAAATGCTTCTGCTAGAATATGCTCTGTGTAGGAGGTTGGTTGTTGGAAGGATAGTTTCATTGCATAACCCTTTGGTCTGTCTATGGTATATGGCATCGGGCCCCGGCCGGACCTACTGTTATATGCTATGTGACGGATAGGTGGTGTTACAATTTGGTATCAGACTACCGGTTTCGATCAACTTAAATGAATTCGTGGACGAATTCTTTTAAGGGGTGGTGAGCACATGTGTGTGCGTCATCATTATAACATAAAAGAACCCATGAATGTCCACTTAGGAATGAAAATACACATGTCTGAGGAACCTGCGTGTTCCTATAATTGCTTTTTGCAATATTGTTCGATCACTTAATGGTGTTTTGTTTGACTATAGGTGACCAGGAGTAGTGCATTGCCGTCAGAATGCCTGGTTTCTGAGCCAAGTAGTGCACCGAGAGATATGCCTGCAACACCGCCCTCGGTAGAAACCATAAGATTGGTGGCCGAAGAGGTGTTTGCTATGATAAATGCCCAGCCTGCAAGGCAAATGCAATAGCCTGCCCCTGCAGTGGAGCAGGTCCTGCTTCAAGCAGCGGAACCGAGAAGGGTGGAGCAGGTGGTGGTGGAGCTATTGGTACCTCGGAGAGCAACTGAAAAGCAGCTCAGTCATGTTATGGGCTTCAATCCTCCGGTGTTCTCGGGAACGGGAACCCCAACCCAAGCTGAGGATTTGCTTTCCTGAGTAAAGAGAGTCCTGTCAGCTACGAAAATGGAAGAGTGGCAGAAGACCACCATAGCCACTTTCCTTTTGGACGGAGATGCAAGGCTGTGGTGGGAAGGCTTAGAGCTACATCACTTAGGGGGAGGCAACTCACGGACGTCTCGATGGAGGATTTTTCGAGACTGTTCTTGGCATGTTACCTTCCCTCGGCTCAGTGGATTGCGATGGAGAATGAGTTCCAGAAGCTGGTGCAAGGAGTGAGTAGCGTGGACGTGTACCCCCATGAATTTACTCAGTTGGGTCGGTACTACATTTGCTGATGAGGAGCGTAAGACAAACCGTTTCTATGAAGGTCTGCGGGATCACCTAAGGCTACTGCTCTCGGGGGCTATGACGCAGGGTTTTCTAACCCTGGTCAACACAGCCCGATCATTGGAGAAGGATTTGAGAAATGTGCAGGCGAAGAAATACTCTGGTGGAAAGAGGACAGAGTTCAAGGTGTCGACTACCTCAAAGTTTGGTTATCGTAAGTTCAATAAGAAGGCTAGGACTTCGGGTCCAACCCCTTCTTCTAGTGCTTCGTGGGCAACAATAAGCCGAACTCCGGGCGCATGCTACAATTGTGGGAAGTCAGGGTATTTTGCTCGAGACTGCTGGAGCGGACGCACAAAGTCCGAAAGGAAGACCGAAGCCACTTATGAGGAGAAGGGCAAGGTGGTGGAGTCCATCGCATCGTACTATGCTCCAACCCAGCCTATTATTTATAATCTTGTCCAGCAGGAGGCCATAAAGCAAGCAGATGTGGTGACGGGTATGGTTTAAATTTATATCGAGTTAGCTTTAAATACTTGTTACCTTGCGCATTTTAGCTTACTGCTATTTGTATTAGGCTTTGTTTTGATTCGTGATAATCCGGAGAGAGCACTCTTTAATACGGGAGCTTCGCACTCCTTTTTGTTCGAAGGATTTATATCGCACATCGGAGTACCTACTTCGATGGTAAAGGACAAATTGGATGTGTTGTTGCCTAATGGGTGTTCAATGCGGGCGGAGAGAGTCTGTAGCGTAAAGATACGAATTGGGAGTCAGGAGTTCGACTTGCAAGCGTCGTTACTGCCGCTAGTGGAGTTCGACGTGATTTTTGGTATGGACTTGCTGTCAGAGCAGCAGGCATATATTGATTGCAATCGCAAGGAAGTCAAGATGGGAGCTGGTCATGAGACGACATTTGCGGGCTTGAATGGGTCGAGCAAGACTTTGATGTCTGCTCTTCAAGTGGTTAAGGCGGTTCGTGCTAGTGCCTAGATGTTCTTCATGCTAATAGAGGCTTCGAAGCATAGGCCTACTTTGGATAGAATCCCAGTGGTATACGAGTACCCTGACGTATTCCCTAGCGATCTCCCTGGAGCCCTACCTCAATGGGAGATTGACTTCACAATTGAGCTAGTGTCAGGTGCCAAACCTATGTCACGATCCCCTTATCAGTTAGCGCCTAAGGAGATGGTGGAACTGGAGGTTCAACTTCAAGAGTTGTTGGAACAGGGTTATGTGCGTCCAAGTTCGTCGCCTTGGAGCGCATCGGTCCTTTTTGTTAAGAAGAAGGATAGAAGCTTGTGACTCTGTATCGAGTATCGAGAGCTGAACAATTTAACGGAGGAGAACAAGTACCTGATCCGAAGAATCGATGATCTGTTCGATCAGTTAGTTGGGTCATCGGTGTACTCGAAATTGAATTTTAAGTCCAGATATTATCAACTGAGGATAAGGGAAAGTGATATCCCCAAGATAACTTTCAGCACGAGGTATGGGCATTACGAGTTTACTGTCGTGTCATTTTGGCTGACTAATGCGCCATCCGTGTTCATGGATCTGATGAACAAAACTTTCAGAGAGTATCTGGACCACTTCGTGATCGTCTTTATCGATGATATATTGGTGTACTCGCAGAGTGAGGAGGATCACTTTAAGCATCTATATTTGGTGTTGGAGATGCTGAGGAGGAACCAACTATATGCCAAGTTCTCCAAATCTGAGTTTTGGTTGTCCTCAGTAGGGTTCCTTGGTCATATATTTAGTGGATAAGAGATTGCAGTGGATCCGGCGAAGATAGTTGTGATATAGGAGAGGCCTGTGCTATCTACGGTAGCGGAAGTCCGGAGTTTTATGGGGATGGCCGGCTACTACAGTCACTTCATAGAGAACTTATCAAGGATAGCGTCAACCCTCACGACTGTGACGAGGAAAGATCAGAAGTTTGTTTGGACGCCGGAGTGCGCACAGGCTTTTGAAGAGCTGAAGAGACGGTTGACCACGACGCTTATTCTAAGTTCGCCGAGTGGGACCGAAGGCTTTGAGATCTACAGTGATGCTTCGGGCAGTGGATTGGCGTGTGTTGTATTGCAGTATTTAAGTGTAATAGCTTATGGCTCGCGTCAGCTGAAGGTTCATGAGAGGAATTATCTGGTCCATGACTTAGAGTTAGCGGCCATGATTTTTGCCCTGAAGCTGTGGAGGCATTACCTGTACGGGGTGAAGGTAGATATCTATACGGACCAAGCCTGAAATACTTGTTGGATCAAAAGGATCTAAACATGCGGCAGCAAAGATGGATGAAGTTCTTGGGGGACTACAAATTCAAGATTCATTATGTGGCCAAAGCTAAAAGCAGGTTAAGAAAGTGATAGAACCGTTGACGGATGCTAAGGGAGAGATAGAGACGGAGTCACTTGACGTGAAACAAGATTCCGTTGAGAAGAAACATGAGCTGAGCACGCTCGTTGATAGCGTGTAGAAAACTGAATGAAAAACTTCTATTTGTTTGAACAAAGTTTGTAAAACAATTAAACAGGTAACTTGGGTTGATCTTTCACATGCTGCGGGTGAGGAAAGGATGCCCCTAGATGTGAAAGATAAATTTGCTGCTGAATTGTTGTGTGTGATCATACCACCCGGAGATCCCCTTTTGTGGATCTGAAGTGAAAGGAGCTGCTCCTGCGCAAGGCGCCGAATTTTGCCTGTTGGCGTGAGAATGACGAGGTTAGGGGCAGGGGAGACTCGTCTACCCTGGGCCCTAAAACATTCCCCTTGCCCTCATCTCGCGTGACTGGAGGGATCTATCACAAGTCAGTGTTCAGCTGAGGAGTGAAGGATCTCCGGGGTTTTCCTTTGCTGCTTTTTCTAGTCTCATTTTCTGCTTTCTGATGTGTGTCTCTGTAGACCTTTATCATTATGTTTTGAACTTATTCCCTGAACAGTATTTATATAACTGTTAATACAGGTATTTGGTCCACCTTAAGGATTGTAAAGAAAAGGGCTTATGGGAGATAACCCAATTGTGTTGTTTTTAGTTTATTCTATTATGCTGCTGTGATTATATGTTTTGAGTATGCGTGGTTGGAGATATTTTCTTGTGCATGTTGAGTTCGTGGGTCGTGGACTTTCTGCTTAAATTAATGCCAATCTTCCGGTATGCTCATTTGCTGAGCATGGGGTAACCTCTCCCTCAACTTTTATTTTTCTATTTTTTATTGCAAATCTTGGATAGATTGTTTAGTTTTAGTCTGGTGGTGGAGAGTTATGTGGGTTACCTATGCACATTCACTATGAGTACTTTCATAACAAAAGTATATTTTCATTTTCTATCTTATAGTATCATGTCCGCATCGTGCACCTACACCCACAAGAGCGCGATCTTAAACACGCGCTTGGCACAAGTCAAATTTATTTCTTTTGTGTTAACTTTAAAATAGTGGTGCTGGATTAGGATTTTAGGATAGAGTAGTGTGAAACTTGTGCAGTGCTCCTCATCGAGGACTCATGTTGTGTAGAAATAGTATAGATCTAATTTTTCTTTATGCTCGTAGATTTATACATTTTCTTCATTTGAAAATATTGTTTGTATTACTCAAAATTGTTGAATCTGGAGTAATCGAACGGTAGTGTAGGAATGTGTGTAGCCGCCAGTAGCCTTGTATTGCTCGAGTCGGGAGGAACGATCAATTTTCTCGGTGGCTAAGAACTTGCCCCAAGCTACTCTCCAAGCATTGGTGCATGGTTAGTCTAGCGTGAGAGTGATGTATGCCATCTTTTTGGCCCGGTTGAG
Source organism: Platanthera guangdongensis (assembly GCA_039583875.1). NCBI lineage: Eukaryota > Viridiplantae > Streptophyta > Magnoliopsida > Asparagales > Orchidaceae > Platanthera > Platanthera guangdongensis. The sequence continues at coordinate 393,552 of JBBWWR010000030.1, forward strand.
CCTTGTACCTATCCTAATGATAATCCTTGCTAGCTTATTTTGTGCCTACCCATCCTATTGATTTAGCCCCACTATGCGATCACCAAGGCTTTAAAGCTTTACCCAGTTGAACACCCCTATTTCGTTGTAGTAGTATGATACTTCTTCCATTGGTGTTGTGGTTGTGATGTTATTATGTGGTTGTGCAGTGAAGTTATTTTGAAAATTTGGCTGAAAGTGCATTGTAAAAAATCTGAATATATATATACATATCTGTGTGTGTGTGTGTTCTTATGATATAAAACAAGAAAGTGAAAATGAAGAGTTTGTTTATAGTATTGTTGTGGTGTTACGCGGTGCGCACACCCGTGTTGTCAAGTTCAAGTCTGTTGATGTGGTGCACCTGCAATTTTTGTTGATTCGAGGGGATTCCTTTTGTATAAGCTCATTTGGGGATGTGCGTAGCCATCGTTCTTACCCCGTTTACATCCTAACCTACGTATATACCCAAGCCTCATTATTTTTCCTAAAAGGTCCTATGGATTCACGCTGGAGTCAAACTAGCATTGTGGATAGAGTGTGAACAGGCAAGCGTATGGTCCCCGACATTGATGGATTTCTTTGGAGGTGATCCCGAGCCCTGGTCTTTGGCAATGCTCAACTGAGTGGCCTGTCTACTTTCTTCCTACGCATGACCGAACGATTCTCCAGAATTCTATTTTAGAGTAGTTACAATACTTATTTACACTTGTCGAAATATATAAACTTCGTAGCATAATTAAAAATTGTATCTATTATATTTTATATGTCCATGCAGTTTTCGATTTCTTGCTTTACTTTATTTAGAAATTAATAAGCCAGCTAGCTATTTTCTAGTTCATGGAAAGATGAAATGTTTGGGATGAGCAAATGTTTAAGTCGGGTTGTGTGATGAGTCTGATATTTATAGGTTTTTTCGAACTCATCTGGGTTGGTTTTCTTATTCGTGCACTGCATTTCAACCGGTTATCAGTTATATTTCCATCGGCTGGTCTATGACCATTTTATGCACTGTTTTAGCCCAAGGGTGTGCAATTGCGCATTCTGTTGTTGGGGGTAAGCACATGGTCCTCCCTATGGCTCTTTCTGGCTATTTTCTTTGATGTATATTTGTTGCTGGGAGCTTGTGCTCCAGTTTTGGTTTTGTTGTGCAGGTGGTGCATTATCCCAAGGCAGGAATTTTGTTTTGAGGAGAACGCACGGTCATGCATTTTATTCGTGCACGGTTTGTGCCCGAGCATGCATTTTGTTATGCAGGAAATCGTCGGTCTGAGCTCGATGAAATATTGTCATGCTGGGCTCGACGATCTTCACGAATGGTTAACGCATGGTTTCTTCGGAACCATGCGTGAAGGAAACACACAGTTTTCCTGTAGCTTTCTTGTTTTTTCCATTCTGTGGTTAATCGTGCGATTTGGTCACGCACGGGCGGCAGCGCCCGTGCACGAGTAAAACACACGGTTCCCCTGTATTGCCTGATTTCCAGCTTTCTGTCGTTACCCGTGTGATTTCCTTCACGCATGGGCAGAATCGTTCGTATGCGAGTAAAACACACAGGTCAACACCTCTCCTTCAACAAGCTTATCGAGATAGTTAATAACGCATGGTTAACGCACGGACGTGCGCCAAACCATGCCTGCCTATTTTTCTGGCATGCCTCTATTTAAAGCATAGATTTCTTCTTCTTGGAGAGAGTCCGAACCAGTCCACGCCTAGCCCGCCATTCCTGCTCCTTTGAGTGGGAAATCTTCCCTCCAGCCACCTTTTTCTCTCTCCTCCTTGGCGAGTTGATCCGGCAACCATTTCTCCTCCAAGAGCTTGCAAAAGCTTGATCTCCGGTTTCCATTGTCATCTCCAATCTCCAAGCACCGTTTCAAGCTCATAGGTTGCTACATCCGTGGAGTTTTCTGGATAGATCTAGCCAGTGAATATTCACGAAGAAGATGGGGTATTCGAAGGAAGTGACAGCCCTTCTGAACCCCCGAGTCATCCGTAGACCGAGCCCGGACAAGGCCCGATAACCCTTGAATCCGACCGTGAATCGTGGAGAGTCTTCGTGAGTTTGATTGTTTCTTTCAACATTCGCTTTATAATCCTCCAAAGAGACGCGGTGATGTCGACCCACATTAGGATCACTATTGTTAATCTTAGGAAACCCCAAATCAAAACCCCCTATTTTTGTTACATATACGCTTGCAACTATATTTCCAAATAGAGAAATCACATTCTCTACTTGCACTCCTCGAGAGATCGATATCCAGGGATTCAACTCCACAACTTTATTACTTGACAGTGACTGGTACACATGCCGACGATGCATCAGTGGTAGGGCTTAATTGACATAGGTAGGTGATAATTGTATCATTCAGTGTAGGCCCTTGTCGCTGAGGTGTAAGTCTTGGAGGAAACTGAGAGATCCTGAGGGATCTGAGGTGTAAGCTCCTTGGAGCATTGTTTTGGAGAAGTGCCTTGAGTAACAGGAAGTTAGCAAGGTGGGAGGAGAGTGGATGTACCCATAATTTTGGGGAACCACTATAAAAATACTTGTGTGCTTGTTTTCTGGTTGCAGGTTCTTAAAAAGCTTTCATCTATCACAAAGTAACTCAATAAGAAATAAAAGAAACATAAAAGACCTAGACAAACCTATTCACCCCCCCCCCCTCTAGGTTGCTAGCTACATTGAGAATAAGAACTTTCAAGTGGTATCAGATGGAGGTTACTCAAAAAGAGATTTAACAATATGAGTGATCTCCAAAGGTAGCTGCAAATAAGTGAACATGGGCTCTGGAGAGAGCCAGAGACAGCTGAGTTCCATGAAACTCCCCATCTGTAGAAAGGAGTATTTTGGAATATGAAAGGAGAGGGTGGAGCTATTTATGGAAGCCTATGATCCTAGTATCATTGCAATAGTTAGGGAGGGACCTGTCATTCCTATGAAGGTCTTTGTTCTGGATGCCAACATCAAGACACCTAAAACATACTCTGAAATGACAAAAGATGAGGTCATCTTAGCTGGCTTGGACAAGAGAGCACAAAACATCATTACCAGTGCAGTAGATGACTCAACTTTTCAGAACTTGGTTCACTTCCAGACCTCTAAGGAGATGTGCAACACTTTTGTGGTCTAGATGGATGGTACTGAAGAGGTAAGGGATGATAGGAAGTCTCTGCTCAACCAAAAGTATGAGGCGTTCAGGCAAAATATGAAAGATAACATAGTTGCTTGTTTTGAAAGATTTTTCAGGATCATAAATGAGTTGAAGACCTATTCATCTTCAATAATTATGAAATAAATGACTAGTTTCTCAGATCTCTCATTAGAGATTGGGATATTAACATCTGTGCCATAAGAGAGGTGGCCAAGCTTGTTGAAACTCCTCCCCAAACATTGTTTGAAAAGCTGCTATTGGGTATCATGTCTGTTGGGTACATTGGAAAATGTGTACCAGATTTGGAGAAGCATCACCTAACTCAATGATATGCATCAAGTTGTATTTGATGTTGCGTTAAGTTATCATGTGCAGGTTAAGTAAATGGAAAGGAAAATTCTCTAAGTACAAGTGTCGACACTTGGGAATGGCTGTGTCGACACCAAGGGCTAGATTGTGTCGACATCCAGAATTTGTGTCGACACACACAAAATCTGTCGACAACGCAGTATCGAATCTAAGGGCCAGACTTGTGTCGACATTATCAGAAGCTGTGTCAACACACATAGAAGCTGTTGACATATTCCAAAATTCTATCGACAACGACTGTGTCGACACATAGAACTTGTGTCGACACACACCAGAATTCTGTCGACACCAACTTTGTCAAGATAAGGAGTGTTTGTGTCGACACACAGGACTTGTGTCGACACATTCCACAGAAGCTGTGTCGAGAAGTAAAAGTGAAGTTGTGTCGACAACAACAATACTTGTGTCGACACATGGACTATGTGTGTCGACACATATGAAGTATTCAGTCGACATTCTCTGCTGCTGAATCAAAGTCCAATGAAGGCTGAAGTAATACAACTGAAGACTTGACAACTATCATTACTGACATTGTTGTCACATCTGTCAGATGCGTCAGAAGACTATTTGAAACCGGAACAGCCGGTTACCATGGATGAAGGCTATATATATAGAAATGCTCTCTCAATAATTAAAAGAACAAGAAGTACAATAGATACAGAACAGAGAGAAGTTAATCAAGCCAATCAATTATAATCTCTGAAGGATTGAGAGTCCAGAAGAAGAGAAAGAATCAGTCAACAGATCATAGAGAGAGAAAAACAAGAAAGAGAGAAGTTCTCATCCAGTGAAGGCAGATTCTGAACAGTCTGCCTGAAGAATTCAGATCAAGTCTGAAGAAGAATTCAGATTAATTTCAGAAGGAAGCTGATTGAAGATCAACTCCAACATCAAGAAGATCAACCCTACTTTGTTTAGATTCAAGAAGCTTTAAAGAAAGCTAAGACAAGTTGATCCTTAAGAAATTAGTTCTATCAAGAACTGGTCAAGAAGCCTTCAACCAATTCTCTCTCCATCTGGTTGAAGATATCAACATCTTTTCATCATAAATTTTTGTAGGATCTATAATAGATTTGAGTGTAGGAGATTTACATCTCTGAGTTGTAAGCCTAAATTATAAAGGTTGAGGTAGGGCTGAGTGCCTGAGGTAGGGGAATCTATTCCCTGAGTTGTAGGCCTGTGAAAGAGGCTGAGGTTGGGCTTTTGCCTGAGTTGTAGGATTGGGGTGTCACTCTGAGTTATAGGCCTGTGGAAGAGGCTGAGGTAGGGCTTGTGCCTGAGTTGTAGGAGTGTGGATTCACTCTGAGTTATAGGAACCTTTCTTGGTTCTGAGCTGTAAGATCTGCGGATCTAAGAAGAAAGAAGGAATTTAGGCCGAATCTAGTACACTGCTAGATAGGAGAAGGGGGAAATTGGATGTATCCATCATTTGGGGAACCACTATAAAATTGGTGTGCAATCTGTGAATATTGTGTATGTGAATGTTGTGTTGTATTTTCTGCTTAATATATTGCTAAACTAGATAGAATTATCTGCCCAAGTCAGAAAAAGAATTGAACCTATTCACCCCCCCCCCCCTCTAGGTGTTTAGAACATCTTGAAAGCAATTCTTTCAAGTGGTATCAGAGGGAGGTTGCTCAAAGAATAGACCTAACAGTTTGAGTAGATCTCCAAGGTAGAAATCTATTAGGAAAAATGGGTTCCATTGAGAATCATAAGGAGTTTAGTTCCATGAAGTTACTCAAATGCAGGAAAGAGAACTTTGGCATATGGAAAGAGAGTTAGATTCTTTATGGAAGCTTCAGATCCAAGAATCTACATGACAAGAAAAGAAGGGCCATTCATCCCAATGAAAGTCTCAATTCTTGATGCAAATCTCAGGACACCAAAGGAGTATTCTGAATTGACAAAGGATGAGATCATCTTGGCTACTATGGATAAGAGAGCACAGAATATAATAGTCAGTGTCATAGATGATTCAACAATCCAAAATTTGATTCATTGCAAGACCTCCAAAGAAATGTAGGACACCGTTATTGTCTACATGGAAGGTTCAGAAGAGGTGAGAGAATACAGAAAGTCTATGCTGAATCAGGAGTATGAAAGTTTTAGACAATCTAAAATAGACAGCATAACTGAATGTTACAAGAAATTCTTCAGAATAGTTAATGAAATGATGTCATATGGAAGAGTATTTTATGTAGGGATGTTGGACTGAAGATCTCCACGGATCTAACGCTCTATCTCTGCTCTACACGCCGTAGATCTACCGCACCTACACAGCACCTATCGCCCACAATAGTTCCTCATCACAAAACGCAGCACAAACAACAAGGGAGGAATGGTCGACTCGAAAACAACGATCGGAAATTTGAGTCGGAATATTCCCCAAGAAAACACAAAGGTTTCCACTCCTTTTTGAGAGCAAGACCAAGTCTATAGGCCAAGATCCGCTCAGGCAAATAGGATCCACCCGATCCGGAAATAAAAAGCCTTGCAACGACATTTTCGTTTCAAAACTTGCAGCGATTAATTTAAAGATCCGGAGAAAACGATTTGCGAAAATCCACGACAACTAAGGAGAAGAATCACACAAGGAAGATGAAAGAGATTACCCAACCAGAAAGCGTTTCACACAAGATAACTGTGGGAGAATCACTCTCTCCACGGATCCACCGGTGTCACACCGAATGGGGCTGCTTCGTTCTTCCACGGAGTTGCACCGATAGAAGCCACGCCGGAGTCGCACCGAACGGGGATGGAGGAGGCAAGGTTTGGCTTCACACTAGGGGGGGCGGCTATAGGATTCTCTCCATGGTGGCCGAAATTCCTCAAGGGGGATTTAGGGTTTCTTTTTCCAATGCTTTAACTCTTCATGATAGCCTCCTTTAAATAAGAGTTACAAACAAGCCTTAGCCCTTCATGATGGAGATTTAATCTCATCCATCCGAATGGCTAATTGCACACCAATACTAAAAATAGTTCAAAATGAAAAAAATAACAACACATGCAATGAATATAAAATTATCACATACGCATAGGATAATTTTATATTCCAAATATAAAATAGAGTGCACGAAAAGGAAATAAATAAAGCTAATGCGTTGCCGTGGCAGTAGCACGTCGCGGGCGGAGGTTGTAGCGTAGCCTTCCGTTAGCGTCATCGTGCCGCCTCACGTCCTTGAGTCGTATGGCCTTATCAACCGGATCATCAGCAGCATCGTCAGCATCGTCTTCAAATGGTGGAGGAGGGGCCGCGCCATCAATCCTCCCTCGCTCAAATGCACGCATCTCCGTTACGTGGTCCAAGCGATTGCGGTGAAGGAGAGCGGCATCCAAACTCTGTAGCTTCGTCTCGAGTACCCAAGAGTCATCCGAAGGGGGCCGATCACGCCAATGGATGAGAAAGTGGTGGGTGTCGCCATCAGTAGTGGTAACAGGCTCAACATCAAGTATCATCTCTGGAGTGGAAAACGTCCGTGAAAACCTGGGGAACATATTAGCTGTTGGCAGGAAAGAAGGCAACTTACCATCCGATGATATACCTGTGGGGACCGAAAGAGAGAGATCATCCGTACTACCACTCCCCAACCCATGAGAATTTTCAGTGGGAAAAGAAGACGACAAAGAAATCAACTATTGTGGTGGTGACACAAACATCGTTAAATCCGAAACATTAAAAATGGGGGAGATACCACAATCAGCAGGCAAGTCCAAAACAAAAGCGTTGTCACCTAACTTCGTAATAATCCGAAAAGGGCCGGAGCGCTTTGGTGCTAACTTTTTAATGGTGCCAGTTGGCAAGCGTTCGGGAACCAAACGGACTAAAACTAGATCGCCAATTTTGAAGTCTGATACTCTCCTATGTAAATTAGCGTGCGCTTGATAAGAGTCGTATTGCGTAGTCAAGGTGGCCCGTATACGTGCGTGTAAATCATGGATGTGCTGGGCGAAGGATTGTGCAAACTGACTTGCCTTGTACGTTGGGGGCAACGACACCAAGTCAAGCGGCACAGGAGCCTTATACCCGTGGACAATCTCATTCGGAGACAGACCCGTAGACCTATTCTTGGAATTATTGTAGGCTAACTGGGCATGGGGAAGGAGAAGATCCCAAGTGCTCTTGTGATCACTCACAAGGCATCGTAACAAATTTCCTAAGCTCTGATTAACCACTTCCGTCTGCCCATCAGTTTGGGGATGATAGGCAGAGGAAAACAATAATTTCATTCCCATTAATATCCAAAGAGTCTTCCAAAAATAACTAGTGAATTTTATGTCCCTATCCGATACTATGGTCTTTGGCACTCCACGGTGACTAACGACTTCTTTAAAATAAAGTTTAGCGACGTGAGACGCATCATTCGTCCTACTGCACGGGATGAAATAAGCCATCTTTGAAAACCTATCCACGACCACAAAAATTGAGTCGTGACGGCGTAGGGTAACAGGGAGGCGTAATACAAAATCCATACTAACGTCTACCCAAGGCATGGAGGGAATAGGCAAGGGTGTATATAATCCTACGTTGGTTTTACTACCCTAAGACACCTGGCACGTGCGGCAGCTACTCACTACCTGTCCCACCATAACCTTAAGTTTTGGCCAATAGAATTTGTCCTCGACTAACGTAATGATCTTATCCCTACCAAAGTGGCCACTCAACCCTCCGCTATGCAACTCCCATATGATATGTAGTCGTAACGATGACTGTGGAATACATAGTTTCCCGTTCCTAAACAGGTAACCGTCCTTGATGACGTAGGAAGATATCATCATGGGGGAGCTATCCTGGGCAGAAAGATAGAAGTCCTGGAAGTCAGGACACGTGGCATACTCATCCTTAATCCGCTCAAATCCTACAACATGTACTTCCATTGAGGTGAGTAAAAGATTAAGATGACTAAGGGCGTCCGCGACTCGGTTATCAGCTCCCTTAAGGTGCTTGAGATTAAACGTGTAACCTTGTAAGAAATATACCCACTTAGCGTGTCGTGGACTGATCTTATGCTGGCCGTTGATGAAACGTAAAGCCTCATGATCGGAGAGGATCACAAACTCCTTGGAGAGGAGATAGTGCCTCCGATGGTGCAGACATCGGACTACAGCATAAAATTCCCTATCGTAATTTGAGTAGTTCAGCTTAGGGCCGGACAACTTCTCGCTAAAATAACTAACGGGATGGCCCTCCTGGCTCAAGACACCTCCAATCCCTACCCCAGACGCATCGCATGTGAGCTCAAAGACTTTAGCAAAGTCAGGTAGACGTAAGACAGGTGCCTCAGTCATAAGCTCCTTGATTCGTTCAAAAGCATGGGTGGCGGACTTCGTCCACGTAAACTCTCCCTTCTTCATACAGTCCGTGATAGGCTCCATAATACTACTGAAGTCTCGTATGAAACGATGATAAAACGTGGCTAACCCATGAAAACTACGCACCTTACGTAGGGTGGTTGGCACGGGCCAGTCCTTAATGACCTGAACCTTGCCCGGATCGACTCGGATACCCTCGGAGCCGAATATATAGCCTAAGAACTTTACCTCCGAGACATAGAAAGTGCATTTCTTAAGGTTGAGAAATAACATCTCCTTCCGCAGGGTGGAAAGGATCACTCTCATGTGGGAGATGTGCTCGGTATTAGAGGTGCTATAAATCAGAATATCGTCAAAGTAGACGACAACGAACTTTCCCATGAATGGCTGAAATACATGTGTCATCATCTGGGAGAAGGTACTAGGGGCATTGGACAACCCAAAGGGCATCACATGCGATTCGTACAGACCATCCTTCGATTTAAACGCCGTCTTCCACTCATCGCCCTCTCGTATCCTAATCTGGTGATAGCCACTCCGAAGATCTAATTTGGAGAATTCGGTGGCTCCAGACAAGACATCCAACAAATCATCTAGGCGGGGAATGGGGAACCTATACTTGATGGTGATTTTATTGATAGCCTGGCTATCAACACACATCCTCCATGTACCATCCTTCTTGGGTGCAAGTAGGGCTGGTACAGCACATGGACTCATACTAGTCCTAATAAAACCTTTCACTAGCAAGCCCTCTACCTGAGACTGCAACTCCAGGTCAGCTGCGGGGTGGAGTCGGTAATGGGGCTGATTTGGCAAGGAAGACCCCGAGATGAGATCTATCGCATACTGGATATTCCTAAGCGGGGGTAACGTGGGCGGCAACTCATCCGGTACACGTCCCTATACTCCTCCAACAGTACCCGTAACTCACTGGGTAACTCATCCAAAATGCTAGAATCGGGCTTCGCACTTAAGAGGACTAGCGCATACATGATTCCATCATAGAACGGATCCCTCTCAAACTCTTTCCTACCAACTAGATTCAACGTTTTCCGTTCTACCGGAATAGTGGTGTCCTTAGCCAAGACTACGGGCTCCTTTGGGATGGTCGGCCTCAAAGTGATGATTTTGCCATTGAATTTGAATTCATATGTGTTGGCTCTACCAAAATGTGTAACATCACGGTCGTATAGCCATGGGCGGCCTAACAACACATGACAAGCATCCATCGGAAGGACATAACACCACACCTCATAAATGTAGGATTTGAATGAGAGTGGGACCAGGCATCGTTTGGTAACGGGTACAGAGAGCTTGTTGATCCAAGCGACCTGATATGGGGTCGGGTGCGGTTCCGTGACCAAGGACATACGTGCAACGGCGTTCTTAGATACGACATTCACACAGCTACCACTATCAATAATCAGATTGCAAAGCTTCTCGCCACTCTTAAAAATCAGAGAAAATATGCTCTTCCTCTTCCAATCATCTAATGGATGCGGAGTGGTCAAGATACAACGCATCACCATAAGGGGGTGATCGTCCTCTAAGTCACTAGGGACTCCTTCGGGGTCACTCTCCTCTGCGGCCTCGTATACGTAATCCTCAGGGTCGGTGGTTGGCTCTAATAAGGCTAATGTTTTTGTCTTTGTTGGGCATTCGTAGGCATAGTGGCCTTGAATGCCTCAAGAGTAACAAGTGGTGTTAGCATTGCTAACCTTCCCGATAGGGACACGCTCACTCGCAGGGTTCTTGGAGTTCCTAGCGGTGATCACGATTGACTTCGACTATGTAGATTTGAACTTTCCCTTATCAGGGTATGTGGAAGAAGATGCCCCTGGGGTGGACTTATTCTTCATACTAGAATAACGGGAGTGAGCCTTAGATGCTAGGTCCTTTTCAATGTCCAAGGCGGCATTAAAAGTCGTATTCAAGTCCGTATGACCGTAACGCAAGTGTTTTCGCTGAATGTCGGGGTGAAGTCCCTTTCGAAATCTATATAAATTGACTTCGTGGAGCTCTCGAAGGTCACATCGTACCATACGGTCCTTAAGTTCTCCCATATATTCAGCAACAGACATTGAGCCTTGCCGAAGGGTGGCAAGCTCATCGAACATCTGAGTCCGATGGTATGCGGGAACGTACTGATCGGTCAGCAGGTTCTTCATCACAGCCCATCCAATGAGTGGGACCCCATGCCCAACTCCTAACCTACGTTCTTCATTCAGCCAATAGGTTTTGGCACATCCCGTTAATTTCATCCTGGCAACCTGAACCTTTTGGGGGTCCGTGAGGTTGTGCCATTCGAAATAACACTCCATGTCTATAACCCAATGGAGGAAGATCTGGGGATCTCCCATGCCAACATAGGTGGGGGCATTTATCTTGATGGCCCTCGTGATATCAAAGCCTCGCTCGGGGTGGGGTTCTCGAGGGGGCACATGGGGAGAGTTTCCCTCAGAATCTGAGTCAAAGTTCGGTTGGTGCCGGTTGGGCTGCCCAGCATTAACGGGAGGTGGGGGTGGCCTTTCCTGATTTTGTAGGATCTGGGCTAAGACGTTCCTAAGCTCAGCCATTTCGGCACGAAGACCCGCAATAGCCTCGGTGTTGGGATCACCATGCTCGTTAGCAGCCATCCTAGACATAGACGGGGTTGCGTACTCTGTTCCTAGCCTAGTGCGCATTCAGGTTTGGGAGGCCACGGGCAAGTTGAATTTTCTTAGGGCTGTAGCTATATTGAAAATAAGATATTTTTATATATTCCCAATGCGAATAACACGTAGATCGTTAAAAAGTTTTTTTTTTTGAAATTTTGCTGAAAAAGAAAGATTTCAGCCCGCTATTGGCAGACCACAGAAAATAATTTTTTTGATTTTCTATTGATCCGATCTCCAACAAGGAACGCAGAGAGGATGTTTGCAATGTGAAAGTTGCAACGACCGCCTCTGATACCAAATTGATGTAGGGATGTCGGATCGGAGATCTCCACGGATCTAACACTCTATCTCCGCTCTACACGTCGTAGATCTACCGCACCTACACAACACCTATCGCCCACAATAGTTTCTCGTCACAAAACGCAGCACAAACAACAAGGGAGGAATGGTCGACTCGAAAACAACGATCGGAAATTTGAGTGGGAATATTCCCCAAAAAACACAAAGGTTGCCACTACTTTTTGAGAGCAAGACCAAGTCTATAGGCCAAGATCCGCTCAGGCAAATAGGATCCACCCGATCCGGAAATAAAAAGCCTTGCAACGGCATTTTCGTTTCAAAACTTGCATCGATTAATTTAAAGATTCGGAGAAAACGATTTGCAAAAATCCACCACAACTAAGGAGAAGAATCACACAAGGAAGAGGAAAGAGATTACCCAACCGGAAAGCATTTCACACAAGATAACTGTGGGAGAATCACTCTCTCCACAGATCCACCGGCGTCACACCGAATGGGGCTGCTTCCTTCTTCCACGGAGTCGCACCGATAGAAGCCACGCCGGAGTCGCACCGAACGGGGATGGAGGAGGCAAGGTTTGGCTTCACACCAAGGAGGGGGGGGGGGGGGGCGGCTATAGGATTCTCTCCATGGTGGCTGAAATTCCTCAAGGGGATTTAGGGTTTCTTTTTCCAATGCTTTAACTCTTCATGATAGCCTCCTTTAAATAGGAGTTACAAACAAGCCTTAGCCCTTCATGATGGAGATTTAATCTCATCCATCCGAATGTCTAATTGCACACCAATACTAAAAATAGTTCAAAATGAAAAAATAACAACACATGCAATGAATATAAAATTATCACATAAGCATAGGATATTTTATATTCCAAATATAAAATAGAGTGCACGAAAAGGAAATAAATAAAGCTAATGCGTTGCCGTGGCAGTAGCACATCGCGGGCGGAGGTTGTAGCGTAGCCTTCCGTTAGCGTCATCGTACCGCCTCACGTCCTTGAGTCGTATCGCCTTATCAACCGGATCATCAGCAGCATCGTCAGCATCGTCTTCAAATGGTGGAGGAGGGGCCGGTCCATCAGTATTCAGCACATATGAGTTAAATGATAAGTTTCTGAGATCATTAACTAAGGACTGAGACACCAAGATATGTGCTATTAGGTAAGTGGCCAGACTAGCCGAAATTTCACCTCCAACATTATTTGGCAAACTGCTTTCATATGAAATGCAGCTGATGGTCAGAAAGGAGGAGGAGAAAAGTAATAAAGTTGATTACAGAGATAAGTCAGTGTCTTTTAAGACTGAAGCCATACGAAAGAATAGGAGGATATATTCATCCCCTCCTAGGAAAGCTGCAGAAGTAGCTTCAGAAAGTTTAGACTGTCACACAACAGATAGTCCAAATTCTGATGAAGACTTAGCAGCTTTCTCAAAACAATTTCAAAGGTTTTTGAAGAAGAAACAGTGGAGATCCAAGTCATCCTCCTCACAATCCAATGATGATTACTATAAGAAAAAGAAATCCTCTAGGAAGGACAGGTATATCTCTAAACCTAGTAAATTATCTTCAACTAAGATTGTTTGCTATTGCTGCAACAGGCATGGACATGTGGTAGCTGATTGTCCTGACAAAAGGAAATAATCTAATGATAAGAAGAAACTAAAAAACAAGGGCAAGAAGGAGAAATCCTTTGTTGCAAAGAAGCAAAAAAGCTGGTCAGATTCTTCATCATCAGATTCTGAGGTTGAAGCTGAAGCTAAAGCATATATAGTACTGTTGGCAACTGAACAGGATGTAGAAGAAGCTGAGTTCTTGAAGTTGCTGGACTCAGTAAATGGAACTGAAGAACATTATTGTAAAGGGCTGATGGCATTTTAAGAAGAAGATTAGTGCCAGGATCAGCCTGGAACTAGTAAGGTAAACAATTCTTCAATAGGTTCTGATTAGTATACTGGTTCAGAATTAGAAGCATCTACATCAAGAGAAGTAGATAAATCTGAATCTGAAGGAGATGTTCATCAACTCATTGATGAATATGGTGACCTGCTGCAAGCACTTAAGAAAAGCAGAATTCTTAATAAAGCACGGGCCAAGGAAATTGCTGATCTTAAGCTGGCTGCATTACACTCAGAAAAAATGCTGGATCTAAAGATGAATGAAGTAGCGAAATGGAAAACATAACTGTTATTCAGATGGGTACAACTACATTCAAGAATGATCAAATCAATAGTTTGGAAGTCAAACTTCAGAAAGAAAAGGATCTGGTGGCTAAGTTCATTAAGCCAGAATCAGTTTTACCTTTAATTGAAGACTTTATTCCTAAAAAGGGTAAGACAGGATTGGGCTTTGAGGGAAATGCAAGGGCTGCCAATTCCAAAAGAAAAGGCAAAGCCCTAGTACAGCCTCTAGCCTTCAAACCCCCCATTTCCTTCAGAAAAGTATGGCAGCCAACTAATAGATATGATCATGATATCATACAAGGTTATGGTAAGCCTGAACTTCTAAATGACAAGGGTGTATCTCCAGCACTCAAGCAAAGAACTACTGTACCAACAGTATTAAGAACAGCTGACAACAATGCTGTTAAAACTGTACCTAAAAAGAGGTATAATATATATGATTGTTGGTGCTGTGGTAAGATAGGACATTATACCATGGATTGCTGGCACAACACCAGTGTCAGGAGGAATGTCAGCTTACCTGTGAGGAAAGCTGCTGGTAAGAATATCAAGTTTCATTCTAACATGAACCTAGAACCCAATAAAAATTGGGGTTCTAAGGTAAATTAATTTTATTTACTGCAGGTGGGTTCAAGTTGTCATGCCCCTATATGGTACTTGGACAGTGGATATTCCAGGCACATAACTGGAACAAGAAGAATGTTAAAGGACTATACTCCCATAGAGAATGGACACAAAGTGATCTTTAGTGGATCAGAAAAAGGGGTCATAAAAGGGTTTGGTAATATTTCTTCTAGTTCTATAACAATCACTCAAGTGGCTTATGTAAAAGGTTTGAAACATAACTTGATAAGCATAAGTCAGCTGAGTGATCTTGGGTATGACATTTCATTTATTAAGAATTGATGTCAGATCAAAAGGACAAGTGATCAGAAGGTGATCTTTTCTGGTTATAGAAAAGGGAATGTTTATTGTTTATATTTTGATTATGAAAACATGAACTCTCCTATATGTTTAGTTGCAAATGATAAAGCATCTCAGTGTGTCCAATGGCACAAGTGGCTTGCTCATCTGAACTATAAGACTATAGGGCAGCTATATAGTTTAGATTTAGTGAGGAATAGTCCTCAATCTAAGTGCATAAAAGAGGGTATATGTTCAGCTTGTCAAAAAGACAATCAGACCAAATCCACTTTTCATAGTCTTGATACCAAACACTCTATGAGGTGTTTGTACCTCTTACATATGGATCTATTTGGTCCTATGCCAGTTAATAGTCTAGGTAGGAAAGTTTATACTTTTGTGCTAGTAGATGACTATTCTAGATTTACATGGGTTTTGTTTTTGAGGCAGAAATTTGAAACCCCTACTGTCTTTCATAACTTTGTTAAACAAATTCAGAATGAATTTAACAATTCAGTGGTCAAAATCAGAAGTGACCATGGAACTGAATTTCAGTCTGAGTGTATGACAAGTTTCGTGAAGAACTAGGGATTCATCAGGAATTCTCCTTACCTAGAACACCTCAGCAAAATGGAATTGCTGAAAGAAAGAATAAAACTCTCATTGAGGCTAGTAGAACTCTACTTAGTGACACTTCACTCCCAGAATATTTCTGGGCTGAGGCGGTAAATACTGCTTGTCATGTTCTCTATAACTAAGAACCACAAAAAAACTCCCTATGAGATTATGAAGGGCAGAAAACCAAACATATCCTACTTTAGGATCTTTTGTAGCAGGTGTTATGTGCTTAACACTAGCAAGTCTCACCTAACTAAGTTTGCTATTAAATCCCAAGATGGGATATTTGTTGGGTACAACAACAATAGTAAGACATATAGGGTCTACAACTTGACTACACAAGTTGTAGAAGAATCTGTTCATGTAGTGTTTGATGAATCTGATCTAATTAACTATGAGTTGTCTAGCAATCCTTGTAGCTCAACAGGTTTAAAAGAAAAGTTGGACATGCTGACCATTAATGAAGACCAAACTGCAAGGCCGGATGTGGAAAATCATTGTTGCTGTCTAGGGGGAGTACAAGGTCCACAAGCTGACATTGAAGACAATGAAGTTCAGCATGATGAAGAAATTGACGAAGTTCAAATTACTGATAGAATGCCTTCAGCAATAAGGAATCTAAAGGATCATCCAGCACACCAAATCATTGGTGATCCCAAACATGGTGTGCAAACCAGAAGCAAACACATAAACACAGTGCTTTGCTCAAGTTTCCTGTCACAGTTGGAACCAAAGAGATTTGAAGAAACCATACAAGACTCCAACTAGATTGATGTAATGCAGGAGGAGTTAAATCAATTGAGAAGGTGTAAAGTATGGGAGCTGGTTCCAAAACCAAAGGATCATAACATTATTGAGACAAAGTGGATCTATAGGAACAAACTGGATGAAAATGGCATAATAGTGAAGAACAAAGCAAGACTGGTTGTCAAAGGTTATAGATAGTGTTGAAGTTGGTGACCGGGCGGTCTGGCGGTCTGTCTTGGCGGGTTGAAGACCGCGCGGTCTGGCGGTTTGTCTCTACCGGCTTGGAGATCGGGCAGTCTAGTGGTCTACCCTGGCAATCTCTCTTTCTCTCTGGTGGTAACCGTGTGGTTAGCCCTTCTATCTAACCGTGCGGCTTGTGCGGTTTGTTTTGTATAGTCCGCTTAGTCCTGTAAATTTTTAGTCCCACATCTCTTATTTGTATTCTCTCATCTCTCCTCCATTCTATATAAGGGAGGGCATATCTTTGTAATAGATATCTTTTTGGATAATAAAACTTTCAATTATTCAAAACTCCGGCTTGTTTTTGGTCGTTTGTTCGCATGGTATCAGAGGACTCGATTTTCTCCTCCTGATTCTGTGCGCCCTCTCTAACCTCGCGGCCTGTCCCCGCGGCTTGTTTCTTCCGCCTGCTTGCGCCCTGTTCGTGCGGCTTCTTCTCTCCTTGTCGTTGCCCTTTGTGTGCTACGACCTAGTTGCCTCCCAGCGGACTTTTCTCTGTTCGCGTGGTGTCCCTTTCTTCTGTTCGCGCAAGCTGATTTCTAGCCGCTCGACTTCTTTCCCTCTATTTGCTTCTGCGGCTTGATCGTGTTTTTTTTTCTGGCCGCTGTTATCTATCATCATGCCCGCTGTAGATCTCTTTCTCCTAACCGCTGCATTTTCTCTCTGTTCGTGCGGGTTCCTCCTTGTTTTGGCGTCCTCTCTGCCTTTCTTCCTTTAGCTGCTCCTGCCTGTTAGTCGTCGCGACCTCCTGTTAAGTCGCGCGACTTGTGCTTCCCTCTTCTCCCCCTTATGGCTTTCATATCCTCCTCCAAGTCGTTCGCCCCGGTGGTCACGGATTCTGGTAGTGCTCACGTTGTTACTCAAGGAAAATGGTTGATCGACACCGGTGCTACAAATCATATGAATGGCACTCTCCAGTGTTTTTCTCTCCTAAAAACACATGATCGGTTGCCCCCGGTTATTCTCGCTGATGGCTCTTCATCATCAGTCCATGGGACGAGGATAGTTCATGTCACTCCGTCTCTTCACTTGGCGGATACTCTATACGTTCCCAAGTTCCCGTGCAACTTATTATCTGTTACCTCTCTATGCAAGCAATTACAGTGTTCCGTCACAGTTACTTCTACTTCTTGCTCTTTTCAGGATCCGGACTCCCAACGGACGATTGCTACTGGGACTGAGAGTGGCGGCTTATACTTGATGGACAACATTTCTGCTTTCTCCACCTTCTCCTCCATATCCACAGATATTCTCCAATGGCATCTCCACCTTGGTCATGCTCCTCCATGTCTTCTTCGTCAACCTCTTCCCCAACTTCCTCCACACAGTCCTCCGCTCAACTGTGGGGCCTGTCAGCTTGGCAAGCATCACCGCTCCTCCTTCCCTCCAAAGCACGTTTGTGGCTCTACCCGTCCGTTTGATCTCATTCACTCCGATATTTGGGGTCCTTCTCCTACTCTTACCATTGGTCGAGGTAATTCATATTTTGTCACGTTCATTGATGATTTCTCTCGCTGTACGTGGGTGTACCTGCTAAAAGATCGCTCTGAATTATTCTCTGTATGGACGTCCTTCTATCTCATGATCAAAACTCAGTTTATTGTTTCTATCAAAGTTTTTCGATCTGATAATGCCAAAGGATATCTCAGTCATGTCTTCTCTACATTCTGCATGCAAAATGGGATTATTCATCAAACTAGTTGTGTCTATACTTCACAGCAGAATCGTGTGGCAGAATGCAAAAACCGTCACTTCCTCGATGTCGCTCGCACCTTGATGACCCATATGCATGTTCCTCGCTCCTATTGGGGCTATGCTATTCTCCTTGCCTGTTACCTTATCAATCACATTCCCTCCACGGTTCTCCACGGACAAACCCCATTCTCCATTCTGTATCCGGGCAAGGAGTCGTTTCCTCTCCCTCTCCAAATCTTTGGATGCACTGCCTTTGTGCATGCCCCTTTGGCCACCAGTGATAAGCTCTCCACTCGCTCCACCAAATGTGTCTTTCTGGGGTACTCCACCACTCAGAAAGGCTATTGTTGCTTTGATCCCATCCTTCGTAAGCAGTTCGTCTCTGTTGACGTCACCTTCTTCGAGAATTCCTCCTACTTCTCGGATGACTCCTCTCCTCTTCTCCCAGCTTCTGATTCTCCTGCTGTTCCCTTCGTTCCCTCGTCTCCTACTATGATCTCCACCCCTACACCATCTCCACCCACTCCTCTTTCTCCACTACCGTCTCCCTCACCTTCGCCACCGTCTCCCTCATCTCCGCCACCGTCTCTCTCTACACCCCGGCCAGCTTTCTCTGCCACGGATGCTCCGGATGCTGAGGGACCCGCTGACCTGGATCTTCCTATAGCTCTTCGCAAAGGGGTGCGGACGTGGACCCTACACCCCCTTGCTACTGTTGTTTCATATGATCATCTTACCCCTTCTCGCAGGGCATTTGCACTGGCTATCTCTGCCACTGCCACACCCCGCTCCTACCAGGAGGCCCTTGATATTCCTCATTGGAAGATGGCCATGGATGAGGAAATGGCGACCCTAACTGAGCGGGGTACATGGACTCTTGTTCCTCCTCCCTTCGGTACTGATGTTGTTGGCTGTCGCTGGGTCTTTGTGGTCAAATTTGGCCCAGACAGCACTGTGGATCGGTATAAGGCTCGCCTTGTTGCTAAGGGATTTACTCAGACCTATGAGGTTGATTACTTTGACACCTTCTCCCCCGTGGCTCATCTCATCACTATCCGGGTCCTTCTCTCTATGGAGGTAAATAGGGATTGGCCAATTTCTCAGCTGGATGTCAAGAATCCCTTCCTTTATGGTGATCTTCACGAGGCCATTTACATGGAGCAACCTCTTGGGTATGTTGCTCAGGGGGAGACACGAGTATGCCGGCTGAAGAATGCAATTTATGGCCTCAAGCAGAGCCCTCGAGCATAGTTTGACAAGTTCAGCGGCATCGTGGCGGCCGTTGGTTTTGCGCGAAGCTCTAACGATCACTCTCTATTTATTCACAAAACTCCTTCGGGGCTGGTTGTTCTTGCTGTGTACGTCGATGATATTCTTCTCACTGGCGATGACCAGGAAGGGGTAGCCCTGACAAAGCGACATCTTCGCCAACATCTGATCACGAAAGATATGGGTTCTCCAAAGTACTTTCTGGGGATCGAAATCTCTCGGAAGCCCGACTCCTTAGTTCTCCCTCAGCGTAAGTATGCCCTTGATCTTTTAAAAGAGGTAGGATTGACTGGAGCAAATCCTGCCCGATGCCCCATGGCAACTGGAGAAGAAAAAACCTGGACAGATGATTCGCCTCCTCTTTCAGATAGTTCCCGGTACAGGCGTCTGGTTGGTAAGCTCATATATCTCACAGTGAGTAGGCCCGACATTTCCTATGTTGTGGGTAAGGAGAGTCAATTCATGCAAGCACCTAGGGAGTGCCATCTACAGTACGCCTTGCGGATCTTGGAGTATGTCAAAGGAGCGCCTGGGAAAGGATTACTTTTTCAGAAGAATGGTCATTTGAGGATTGAAGCATACTCAGATGCAAGTTATGCTGATGACAAAGGGGATCGCAAGTCAACCTCAGGTTTTTGCACCTTTGTTGGGGGAAATCTGGTGAGCTGGAAGAGCAAGAAGCAGTCTGTTGTCTCCAGGTCCAGTGCAGAAGCTGACTATCGCAGTATGGCGTCGACCACTTGTGAGTTAAAATGGCTGCGGGCACTCATGCTAGATTTAGGAGAGGTCTACAATCATCCTCTACCTATGTTCTGCGATAACAAGGCCGCCATATACATCTCCAAAACTCCGGTCTTCCATGAAATAACAAAGCACATTGAGGTCAACTGTCATTTCATTCGTGAAGAGATTTTAAAGGAACAAATTTGCACTCCCTTTGTCACTTCTGATAAAGTGCTGGCTGACATCTTCATCAAGCCAGTTTCCGCCTCGTTTCTTCATGTTTGTGACAAGCTGGGCATGATCGATATATATGCTCCAGCTTGAGGGGGAGTGTTGAAGTTGGTGACCGGGCGGTCTGGCGGTCTATCTTGGCGGGTTGAAGACCGCGCGGTCTGGCGGTTTGTCTCTGCCGGCTTGGAGACCGGGCAGTCTAGCGGTCTACCCTGGCAATCTCTCTTTCTCTCAGGTGGTAGCCGTGCGGTTAGCCCTTCTGTCTAACCGCGCGTCTTGTGCGGTTTGTTTTGTATAGTCCGCTTAGTCCTGCAAATTTTTTAGCCCACATCTCTTATTTGTATTCTCTCATCTCTCCTCCATTCTATTAAGGGAGGGCATACCTTTGTAATAGATATCTTTTTGGATAATAAAACTTTCAATTATTCAAAACTCTGGCTTGTTTTTGGTCATTTGTTCACTACTTTAACAGAGAGGAAGAGGGCATTGACTTTGATCAGCCCTTTGCCCCAGTGGCAAGGTTGTAAGCAATAAGGATATTCCTTGCCTTTGCTTCTTTCCAAGGTTTCAAAGTATACCAAATGGATGTCAAGTCATCTTTCCAAAATGGTAATTTGAAAGAAGAAGTATATGTTCATCAGCCCTCAGGTTTTGTTGATCCAATTTATCCTGATTTTGTTTATAGACTTAAGAAAGCCTTATATGGTTTGAAACAAACCCCTAGGGCTTGGTATGAAACATTGTCTACTTTCCTCATTGAAAATAAATTTTCAAGGGGGAAAATAGACAAGACTCTATTCCTTAGGGAGTCAAAGGGCAAGACAATCCTAGTACAGATTTATGTTGATGACATAATCTTTGGATCTACAGAAAACAACCTTTGTAGGAAGTTTGCAAAACTAATGCAAGGGAAATTTGAGATGAGCAGTATGGGTGAGCTCAAATTATTCTTGGGACTCCAAGTAAGACAGACTGATGATGGCTTGTCCATTTCAAAGTCTAAGTTCACCAAGGAGTTAATTAAGAAATATGGTATGGAATCATCCACCACCATGAGAACTCCAATGGGGACAAGTATGCCTTTAGGAAAAGATAATGCAGGAAAACCTGTAGATGAGTCTTTGTATAGAGGGATAATTGGCTCCCTTCTATACTTAACTGCTAGTAGACCAGACATTATGTATGCTACATATGTCTGTGCTAGGTACCAAGTAAGCCCTAAAGAATCTCATTATACTGCAGTTAAAAGAATATTGAGATTTCTTAAGGGCACACCTAATCTTGGACTTTGGTACCCTAAGAATAGAGACTTTCTACTGACTGGTTTTTCAGATGTAGACTTTGCAGGTTGCAAAGAAGATAGAAAGAGCACCACTGGTACATGTCAGTTTCTAGGTGGTAGACTAGTATCATGGAGCAGTAAGAAGCAGACTAGTGTGGCAATTTCCACTGCAGAGTCTGAGTATATTGCTGCAGGCACCTGCTGTGCTCAGCTTTTACGGATTCAACATTAACTTGAAGACTATGATCTCAAGGTAAGTAGAACTCCATTATTTTGTGATTCTACAAGTACAATTTATATTGCTAAAAATCATGTATTACATAGCAGAATAAAGCATATAGAAATTATATTTCACTTCATTAGAGAGCATGTTGAAAAAGAAGATATTAGATTGGAATTTGTCACCACTAATAATCAAATTGCTGACATGTTTACTAAACCACTAGATGAAACTAAATTCAATTATTTCAAAATTCAATTATGCATGTTAAACCTAGAGTAACTTAGTAATTCTGGCTAAGTAAGTCAATGTTGACATATAGTAGTGTATGTCGACACAAAAGGAAATTTATGTCGACATATAGTAGTTTGTGTCGACATTTAAGGTAAGTTGTGTGGACACAACAAAATAATGCTGAGATAGTGGTGTCGACACTCAGAGTTTGGTGTCGACACATAGAAGTTCTATCATTTAGATAGTTGTGTTGACACATACCAAAGTATGTGTCGACACACATATATTAGAGTCGACTATTAAGAAGTCTGTATCGACATATCGCAAACTGTGTCAACACATAGTGTTGTCTGAATCTGTCGAGACATTAGAAGTCTGTGTCGACACAATATCTACAGTGTGGACACATTAAGCACCAATTAGCCTGCCTTTTGACCTTCTGTGTTGACAAATATATAAATAGGACACACAACAACTTTGTCGACTAAGCTCTCCACATTTTCGAGACCAACTCCTTGAGTAGACAAACCTTCATCTCTCTTCTCCTCAAATTTCTCGTCATCAATGGCGCCAAAGTTGGAGACCAACATCAACGAAGGCTATGAGTTAGTTCGCAATGCTTTTGAAAGTGCAGTGACTGAGATTAGAAATATGATAACCCTAATCCAGGAAAATGGTTTAGAATATCTAGTTTCCGAACCTACCAAGATCTGGAAGACAGAAATTCTTGAATTCTATACAAAAGAAACCTTGGATTCAACTGGATTGAAGATTAGGTCATCAATTCAAGGAAGCAAGGTGAAACTTACCCAAAAGCGTCTGAGGAAAACACTCCAATTTCCTAGGACTCAGGAAGATGATGAAGTTACATCTTCAATGACAAAAGAAGCTCTTCAATGGTGTGGCCTGGATCCCACCACTAAGATTGAATCATCAATACAAAGGAAGGGATTGAACTCACAAGGAAAGTTTCTCTTAGAGATTGTGGGAAAAGTAATTCTCTACAATCCAGGTGGACATGATAGGATCTCAGCCTATTTGTTCTGCTTGATGACCAGAATTATTTTTAGAATAAAAACTAACTGGTCTGCAGTGATTTTTGACAAGATCAAGGAAAGCCTGAAAAAACCTAATCTAGGTAGAATTCTGAGTTTGTATCTGGCAATAAGTATTCCTGAAGTGCTCAACCACACAATTGGATCTAGAATTAATCACATGAGAAGGATGGATATGAAAATACTATCCAGGTGGGAAAGAGTTTTGACAAAAGATGGTTCTACACCACAGAAACAACCACCACTGCAAAAGAAAAAGACAACCCTCAGGAAGCCTGAATCTTCTAGTGATTCAGAAGAATAAGTAATCTTCAGTTCAGATGAAGAACAACAAGAATCTACAAGTAAATCATCTGCCACTAAGAATGTTGATGATAGTCAGATGCAGGGGGAGTATATTCCAGAAAACACCATCCTACTGGATCAAGTTCAGGAAGTGCCTCATCTAGGGGGAGCCAATGAACTTTCCCCAGTTCAACAAGAGGTCTTGCCTCCAAAAAGTGCTCCTGAGAAAGAGCAAGTTGCCTTAGAGAGTGAAACAGCCACTCAAATAATTCTTGATGTAATAAATGATATTAATCAAACTATACTAGATACTGAGCCAGATACACTAATTGTGCTTCTAACTAATGTTGAACAGACACACCTTGACAACATTACTGCACATGATGTATCAATGGATAATACATCTACATTAGATGATACTCCATTAAATGTACAAGATACAGATGTTCCTCCAGTTCAACTGCAACAAGAATTCACTCTTGAGGAATTATTCCCTGATTTACAAGATATAAGAACTGAGGAAGTAGTGCCAAGAACTGAGGGGGAGGAGCCAGGGACTCAGGGGGAGTTGCCCAGAACTGGCAAGGAGCTGCCCTCAAGTCCAAAGGACACAGTGAATCTAGAAAGTTCTTCTGAATCTGATGATGGAGAAGCACTAAGAGCAAAGAAGAGAAAATGGATGGTTTACAAGAAGAAAAGCTCAAATTATAAGAAAGCTTTACAGACTGCCTCATAACCCTCAGCACCAACATTAGATTTCAGTTCACTGTTGGTCGCTCTGTAAATTAAAATGGATTAGCAAAGAGCAGCCATGGATAAATATATGGATGAAAGCCATAAGGACCTTCAATTCACTCTGGCTCAAGACATAAAATCAATAAGATTTGAAGTTAACCAGAATAAGAAAGAGATGACAGATTGCTTCCATAAAGTAGGTAATGTTGTAGTTTATATGGCAAAACAGCAACAAGAGGCAAGGACACAGATTGATGATATAGTGGTCAAGCAAGGATATGTCCTTGAAAATCAAATTAGGATGAATGATAATCTTACTGAATCACATAATGTGATTATTACAGAGTTAAAGAATAATGCAACTGCATTAACTGAGGAAAGGGCTAAAGAGAAGTTAGAGTTTGATAAGAAACTTCAAGAAGATTTAGCCACTTTTCAATCTGTCATTCAAGCCTCTCAGAAGATGATATCTGCTCAGCTACAAAAGTTTAAAGCTTATTATACAGAAGGAACCAATTATCTAGTTAATCAGATAAGGTTCCAAAAAGATGACTTAAGAGATCATATTGAGAGAGAAGTCATAAAGGGGGAGAGGGTGATAGTCAATGCTAGCTCAGAGCATGCTAAATGGATCACAAATGCTGTTAGAGCAACTCTGGGATATCCACCCCTATGTGTTGATGATAATACAGCTGAGTCAGGAATTCAAGCTGCAGAAATTGAAGGGGGTCAGCAGGAGGTAGCTCAAATCATATACCCCCCTTCTAATTTTGATGGAATTCAACACCTTGTTCAACAGATGTATAGCCCTCCAGAGGCTGCTAAGAATGTTATATTTGAGAAAGTTGAAATGTCAGATGCAGCACTGAATAAAGAGCAAGAAGCTCAACTCTCAAAGAAAAGATTTAGAGAGCAGGCTGAACTGAAGCCTGATTTTGAAAGATGGAGTCCAACCTCCAGGAATATAATACTCACTGCCTTGCAAGTTGTCAAAGACAAAATGCATGATAGAGGCAAGTGGTATTCTGAAGTTGAGTGGAACAAGTATCTGCAATGACAAGATGTGATACATCAGTTCAGAAGGGATCACAAGCCTGGGAAAATACCTGCAACAGCTGTAGAGCCCAGTAAATACTTTACTAAGCCTTTTCACTATTTTGAAAGGCAAAGCGTTAAGGCTGAAGAACTTAAGAAGAAGGATCTCAAAGGCAAGAAGCCAGCTGAAGATACTGAAGCTCCAATACAAGCAAGGATCTAGTCTGGAAAAGGCATAGTGATCAAGGAGCCTGATCAGCCTTAGGATAGATTGACTAGATTATAAAACATTGTAATCTTCAGTTTTAAACTCCATGTAATCTGTTGTCAACAAACTATTGTGAAGTTTAAACAAAATAATGATTCATGTTTGTTATGCTTGTATCATATTTTGTGATCATATTATTTATTTGTTTTGTTTATATGTTTCGCTGTCATTGAATGTTTTTTTATACATCATATTGTTAATTTTATTATAAGTGATGTATATCATTGACGAAGGGTTATGACTTCTCCAAATAGGGGGAGATTGTTAGGTACATTGGAAAATGTGTACCAGATTTGGAGAAGCCTCACCTAACTCAATGATATGCATCAAGTTTTATTTGATTTTGTGTTGAGTTATCATGTGCAGGTTATGTAAATGGAAAGGAAAATACTCTAAGTACAAGTGTCGACACTTGAGAATGGTTCTGTCGACACCAAGGGCCATATTGTGTCGACACCCAGAATTTGTGTCGACACACAGAAAATCGGTCGACAACGCTGTGTCGACACTAAGGGCCAGACTTGTGTCGACATTATCAGAAGTTGTGTCGACACACATAGAAGCTGTCGACACATTCCAAAATTCTGTCGACAATGACTGTGTCGACACACAGAACTTGTGTCGACACACAACAGAATTCTGTCGACACCAACTTTGTCAAGAAAACGAGTGTTTGTGTCGACACACAAGACTTGTGTCGACACATTCCATAGAAGCTGTGTCGAGAAGTAAAAGTGAAGCTGTGTCGACAACAACAAGACTTGTGTCGACACATATGATGTATTCAGTCGACATTCTCTATTGCTGAATCAATGTCCAATGAAGGATGAAGTAATACAACTGAAGACTTTACAGCTGTCATTACTGACATTGTTGTCACATCTGTCAGAGGTGTCAGAAGACTGTTTGAAACCGGAACAGCCGGTTACCATGGATGAAACCTATATATATAGATATGCTCTCTCAACAATTAAAAGAACAAGAAGTACAACAGATACAGAACAGAGAGAAGTTAATTAAGCCAATCAATTATAATCTCTGAAGGATTGAGAATCCAGAAGAAGAGAAAGAAACAGTCTGTTGGATCCCTAGTTAATTTGGGCTAGGTTCACTAACTTAGGATGTGACCCAACATGTATAGCCAGGGTCAAATTTGTATCCTAGAATCTAGGCCAAGTCCTTAAAGTCAATCTCAGATGGACCAGCTATCAACAAGACCATCAGAGACTCAAGACTTAGAAGATTTCAAGACTAAGTAAAATGAGTTCGACATTCGTCGAACTCAGGTCGACGAAAGGCGCTCTCAGCTCGACGAATTTGAGATATTTCTCTGAGCTGA
This sequence comes from Platanthera guangdongensis, assembly GCA_039583875.1. Classification (NCBI taxonomy): domain Eukaryota; kingdom Viridiplantae; phylum Streptophyta; class Magnoliopsida; order Asparagales; family Orchidaceae; genus Platanthera; species Platanthera guangdongensis. The sequence goes on from JBBWWR010000030.1 coordinate 420,414, forward strand.
GCTCGACGTTTTTCATTCTCTGTTCGATGAAAATTGGTATACTTCAACAAACTGAAGACAGGGTAACTCCAGATTATTCTAAGTCTAACTTTAGACTTTGGTCGATGAACAAGATTCTGAGCCCGATGAATTTGGACCTCAACATCTCAGGTCGACAAAGTCAACTTATTTGGTCGACGAACTCAGTACTCTACTCGACGAATTCTGGAACCAGAAGATTTATGTCGACACTTAGGGCATGTGTCGACACCAACTTATGTCGACACCAAAAAACATATGTCAACATTAGAAGATTTGTGTCGACACCAAGATTAATCAGTCGACACACAGAATATCAGTCCAACATTGATTAAGTCCAGAATTGATGCTGAACTCCAGTCGACGAATGAAATTGTCAGCTCGACGAACTTCAGACAGAAAAGGCAAAGTTCTGAAGTATGCAAGTTTTGTTATCAGCTCGACGAACAGAAGCTGTCTGGTCGACGAATACAAAATCTCAGTTCGACAAACTAGTAACTCAGCTCGACGAATTCTGTTATTCGTTCGACGATTCCAGACTTAGCCATTTCCGGCATTCAATCCTCACACAAATGTAATAATTCCTGACAGATTAAATGCTCAAACATTCTCTGAATGTAGCCGTTAGAGGAAGCATTAATTACAGTCTTCTTCAGGAATATTACTTGCTGATTTTCCACAAGACAGTTGGGGAAATACATTAATGTCGATTATTCTCAAGGCGTCAGCATTAATGACAGAGGATTAAAATTTTTGAATAGATACAGAAGAAAACAAGATCTACAATCAGTAAGATTGAGAGAGAACACGATAAGAACAAGAAGAATATACTCAGTCAGAAAAAGACACACATACAAACTGACTGGAAGAATTCATACAACACCAGAAAAGCTTCACACAAAACTCATACTGAAGCTTACAGTGTCTGGCAGTGATCTTCAATTTAGAAGAATAAGAACAATCATACTACATCAAGAGTCTTCTTCTTCAACATTCTCTCCAGGACTTCCAAGGACAACTAATATCAAATCAGTCAAGAAGATCCTGCATCACTGCTTGTCAAGAACTCTAATTGAAGACCTATCACCCTGCAGCAAAGCTCCAGATCTGCCCTGAATTATTCTACATCTCAGGTGGAGCTTTTTGCTAACATCATTGAATCCACAAGTCTTCTAAGTTTATTGAGAAAGAGAAGACAAAAATCACTCTCTCACCCCCTCCTGTACAAAGGGTTGTCATCTCCCTTCAAAAGTGATTCCTGGTTGCAAGTCTCCTTACCAAAATACTTGAGTTGGTTTTGGGGGACCTGATCAAAACCCATTGGTATCAGGCACCTGATCAAAAACCTAAGTGGATTCCTACCAAGTGTGGTAGAAGAGTGGACTACCCAGATTTGGGGAACCACTATAAATATCTTGTGTCTTCTGGTTGCTTATCTTTTCTTTTTGTTTCTTGTTGTGTGGCTGTGATTAGGATTATTACTTATTGTTTTCCAATTTCTTAATCACTGCACATTTTCAGTTTACAGCAAAAGCTGTAACAGCACCTGTATTGGGACCTAACAAATTTTTAATATACTCTATTCACCCCCCCCCCCCTCTAGAGTATTGTAGACCTAACCCTCACTTTCAATTGGTATCAGAGCAAGGTTCCTTTGGTTGCACAAGTTAATCCTTGAACCAAAGATCCTGTGTTAGATCTACATATCACTTTGTTCACATTTTATAGTAGAACCACAACCATGGCACAGAACAAAGATTATGCAAGCACCAGACCTCCAGTTTGCAACTTGCAAAAGTTTGGAATCTGGAAGGCAAGAATCAAGTTGTATATGAATTCTATTGATGAAGATATTTTTGCTTCTATCTTAACAGGAGTACCTCCAGCACCTGCAGCTTCTCCAAGCACTTCTACAAATATGACTACAGTACCTCCTACAGATAATAATGATGCTTACAGGAAAGCCAAGATGGCTGATGCAAAAGCCATGAACATATTGGCACAGACAATGTCTGATGATATTTTCCAGAAGGTTGCTGAGTGCACATCAACAAAAGCCATTTGGGACTCCCTAAACCAAATGGTTGATGGATCTGCTAATGAAAGGAAGGATAAGAGATCAAATCTCATATCCCAATATGAGAATTTTAAGAAGCAGGAAGCTGAAACAGTCTCAGAGATATATAATAGACTAAGCTCAATCATTAATGAGCTAAAAACTCTGGACAAGGTCATCACTCTCACTGAAGTGAATGACAAAATTCTGATGTGCTTCCCAAGCTCATGGGACACAAGAATTTGGCCCATCAAGGAGGCCAGATGCTTGAATGAGATGTCCACTGAATCTCTATTGTGCAAACTGAAATCTTATGAGCAGCTAATAAAGACAAGGGAGGCTGCTGAACAAAGGACACCTCCTGTATCCAGAAGAGATCAGAACATGGTATTCAAAGCCTCAGAAGAATCAGAATCCACTGCATCAAATGAAGAGCTCATGAGTCTCTTTGCAAAGAGATTCTTCATGATGGCTAGAAAGGACTTCAGGAGGAAGTCAGCAAGAAAGGATGACAGGCCAAAGTATGACAAGACACCAACAAAGGAAGTGGTGTGTTATGGATGCAGAAAGCCTGGGCACTTCCTCTCTGAGTGTCCAGAGAATCAGAAGAAAGATAATAGAAGAGAAAAGGAAAAGGATTACAGAAAGCAGTTCACCAGCAAACCCTCTTCCAGCAAACACAAGAGGAAGGAAAAGGGGTTTGTAGCTGAGACCTGGAGTGAAACTGAAGAGTAGTTAACATCTTCAAGATCCAGTGAAGATGAAGAAGAAGAAATAGCAAAAGAAGTCTGTCTTATGGCAATTGATGCCTCAAGAAGCCATTCAGAAAAGGAAGACTCAGACAATGAGGAAGCTTCTGAATCAGAAGCTGATCAGGTATTATCGTGGTTTGATTATAATTCAGAATCTTTTAAATCAGATTTTAAAATTATGTGTTTAGATTTAATTAACTCTGAGAAGGAAATCAAACTTCTCAGAGATAAACAAGTTAAATATGATAACTTAGTATTAGAAAACACTAAATTGAAAAATGAAATAGATATGTTTAGTGAACAAATCATCCTTCTGAAAGATGAATTAAATAAGGCAAAACAGCTAGAAGAATCACTAAATGGAAGAAGCAAACAACTAGCAGTAATCACCAACATATCAAATGCTAGATTCAATGGCAGTAAGCTAGGATTTGGTGCATCATCTAGTGAACCACATATTATTCAGAAAAACCATCTATCACAACCCATAAACTTTATTTCTGAGAAAGGAAAGAAAAATACTGATCAAGTAAATAAAGTAAATAAAATCCTTGAACAAATTAAAACTAAGAACAAAATGGAAAAACAGAAAACACCAAATAAAAACAAAGTTCAGCAATTTTCGTCGACCTCAGATCGACGAAAAGGGGCCAGTTCGTCGAACCCAGATCGACGAACTCTTAACGCCAACTATAGTTATCATTATTCGTCGAACTACGATCGACGAACTTTGTATGGTTCGTCGAGCCGAGATCGGTGAACGTGGGGCACAGAGAATGAACATGTTTATTCTCTGGGCAGAGATCGACGATCTCAACCCAATTCGTCGAACTCTAGTCGACGAACTTACATGAATTCGTCGAACCCAGGAAGACTTTACCAAATCTTTAACTATAACAGAAACTTAAACACTTCTAGGAAATCATTTAATCCCCTAGCTGACTGGACCATTTCACCTAGGAGATACCACCCCCTAGGATATAAATCTCAGCCAGAATTTTCTGTTATTTCTAGTTTCTCCTATCAGCCATACAAAGGGCCTAAGGTAACCTGGGTCAAAAATCACTAACTGTTTGTATTGCAGGTGAAAAGGTATCCAGGGGTAAATGAAACTTGGTACCTATACAGTGGCTGCTCCAAGCATATGACTGTCAGCAAGGACATCATAGTCAACTACAAGTCCAAATTGGGGTCAAAGGTTATCTTTTGTAACACCCCGAAGTCAATCAGATCAATTTGAGCAAATTTGGGTTCAGGCATGGGTGACACGACCTGGGACACGGGCGTGTCCCAGGGCGTGTCAGGCCTGGGTTGTGTCGAGTCGTGAAGTCGACGAAATTTGGAGTCGACGGTCATCGAACAGCGGACACGGCCTGCGACACGGGCGTGTCGCAGGGCGTGTCGAGGCCGTGTCGACGATCGGCCTTGATGTCGACGAATTTTGCTCGACGATCGTCGAGTGTCGAGTGTCGAGTGAGGACATGGCCTGTGACACGGGCGTGTCACAGGGCGTGTCAGTAGCCGTCGAACTCAACTCGACATTTCGAGCTAGGGCGTGTTTGCGGGACACGGGTGTGTCCAGGTGCACACGGCCAGTAACACGGGCATGTGCCAGGCCGTGTGAAGTCTCGGGTTGTTTTGGGATTATTTTCGTTGAGACACACGGCCTCCGACACGGGCGTGTCTGAGGGCGTGTCGGGGACACGGCACGTGACACGGGCGTGTCACACGGCCGTGTATTGGTTGGATTGAGTCGGTTGTCTGTCACTTAGAGGGACACGGCCTGTGACACGGGCGTGTCATAGGGCGTGTCAGGCCGTGTTTTAGCTTTTCTGGCCAAATCTGAGCCGTTTGTTTCCCTCTTCCTGGATCCAGTGGTTGGGCTCTGTCCAGGTCTTGTGAAGGCCGAGAAAAAGGGGATTTAACTCCTCTTTTCTTCTTCTTCTTCTTCTTCTTCATTTTATTCTAAGAAAGGGAGGAAGAAAGGCCCAAGGAAAGAGGGAAGGGAGGAGTCTACCAGCTGCAGTAGGAGCTGCGGAGTGCGGAGCGAAGATCCGAGAGCGGATTCGTGAAGGCAGAGCCGAGGCGGTGATTTCCATCCTGCTACTTCATGGCGCCGAAGCGGTCTTCAAGGGTAACGATCTCCTTCTTGGACATCGATGTCCTTCCTTTATGCATGTGCTTGGAATCCTCCACCAAGAGGTGGATATCCGTGAAGTGATTCCTTCGTTGAGTCTGCATTTAGAGCCGGAAATATGGAGTACGACATAGGCATGCTATGTGAAGCCCATCTGGACCGGTATTCTGGATTGGTGATGTTCACGTGTAAACCGGAGAAGACTCCGTGGAATTTTTGATGTGCAAATGGATTTCTGTTGTGATGAATGTATGGATGTGATGCTGCTTGTGAGGAGGCTTTGGCAAAGCTCCTGGTTATGATATGATCAATTGGTAGCACGCCTGGGGATCTTGAGATAAACCCGGCATGTTACACCACTAGGGTGGGTTGATCTAGTTAGGTAGGGATCGATTGGTGGCAATGCTTGGGGAGCCGAGTTAAACCCAGCTTGCTGCACCACATGGTGTGGGTCGATCAGAATAGGAGGGGGGTCGATGGGTAGACATGCCTGGGGAGCTTGGATAAACCCGGCGTGCTACACCACATGGTTTGGGTGGACCTACTCTGGTTGTTTTGGATGCTGTGAGGTTGTACCTCTGAGTGGTTTGGGCGGGATGTCGCCAGCTTGCGAGACTGGTGGACTAGGGCCGGTCAACCAATAAGTTAAAACCTCGGATCGACGGTGTATGACTGGTGGATTCCGGTACGCCAAGAAGGTGCCCTGAGTGCACGGAACGTCTGGTGGATTCCAGCATTTGTGATGTCATGTGTTTGCTAGCGGGATAAAGAGAATGATATACATATGCTGTTTGATGATACTTGATGATAGATGATAGCACGGTATGCAGGAAAGGAACCACTACCCCGGGTAGGGGGTAGGGTCGTTATAATGGGTCATCCAAATGCTGACCGTTACTTTGTTTTCTGTGTTGGCTTGGATATGGAATTGCAGGTGTTGCGGCTTGAAATGAATAAGCGAAATGTCTAGCTTGCTGCTATAGACCCTTGAAGGCCATGCGACTGTGAAGAGTTGTGTTTGGATTTCATGTGTGGCCGGCCTGCGTGCCGATGTACGAAATTATTGATGTGTAAAAGAGGAACATGTAAGGCCGTAAGGCCAGGGTGTGTGGGTTGTATACATTCCTGGTGTTGGTATATATAAATGTGGTATTTGTTATTTGGTGGACATTCTTGTTTGAGTTCATGCTAACATAAAAATATGCTGCGCTAGAATGGAATGAGTTAAGGATACACGTCGAGTTTTGATTCCCACACGTAATTTCTCCGCTTGTCTGTGATATATGGCGTGGGGCCCCGGCCGGACCCACCGTGATATGTCATGTGACAGGTGGGGGAGTTACAAAGTGGTATCAAAGCCAGGTTTAGATTGTTTGGGAGGAGAGAACATCATTGAACTCATGAATGTCCACGAGGAATGTATGTCATGCACATGATGTGGTGAGTGTGTAGTCAATGTAGCAGTACCATTATGATTTAACGTATTAATGGTGTTCTGTACATTGATAGGTGGCGAGGGATGGAGCTGGGCCGTCTGAGCCCCAGCACTCTGCTGAGAGTGCAGCACCCGTGGAAGTGCCTATGCCTCCCTCGGCAGAAGCCATACGGGTGGTGACGGAGACAGTGCTTGCAGTGTTACAAGCACAGCCTACTGGACAGGCAAGACCTGGTGGAAGGCAAGAGCATGCTGCAGTGGTGGTGGAAGCGCAAGCACGTGACGACTCATTGACACGTTTTATGCACTTTCATCCACCGACGTTTGGTGGAACGCTTTCACCAACGCAGGCAGAAGATTGGTTGGCAAGGGTAAAAAGGATCCTAACCGCAATCAGGACGATCGAGGAGCAGAAAGTGACGTTGGCCACTTTTCTGTTGGAAGGAGATGCGAGATTGTGGTGGGATGAAATGGAACTGCATCACTTGGCAGGTCGAGGTATAACTGAAGTTTCCATGGATGAATTCTCCCAAATATTTTTAGCCAAGTATGTGCCGGTGTCGTAGAGGATTGCGATGGAAAATGAGTTTCTCCGTTTGGTGCAGGGTGAGCGAGATATTGATACCTACCTGCATGAGTTTATGAGATTAGGGATATATGCGGGATCTACCTTCGCGAAGGAAGCGCGAAAGACAAATCGGTTTTATGAAGGATTACGGGATGCATTGCGGTTGGCACTTCCGAGTTCAGTGAGCCAAGGCTTTCAAGCATTGGTCGATACAGCTCGTGCCTTGGAAAAAGATATGAAGCGAGTATACGAGAATAAGAAACTAGCAGCGGAAAAGGCAGAATCTAAAGTGCCGCAGTCGGATCAATCAGAGTTTAGACGACGAGAGAAGAAAAGATTTAGGCCTACGGAATCAACGCCATCGACTGTTTCGTCGGGGGCTACTCATGGGCCAGGACGGATTTATACGCGTATATGCTATAACTGTGGGCAGCAAGGACATATAGCAAAATTCTGTCGGAATGCCCCTCCAGGGAGTGAGAAAAAGACAGGTGCGTCATACGAAGAAAAGGGTAAAGCAGTGGCAGAGTCATTTGCACCCCGGACGCAACCTCGATTGCATGCGATGGAAGTGCAAGATCCGCAAAGCTCAGTTGGTAAAATTCTGCCTCGGGTGTTTAATTTGTCTCTTAATCGTGAATTTCAAAATCGGGAGGCTGAGCGGAAGTGAAGTGTGATGTGAATCCCTTCGATGTTATGACCGGAGGTGCTGTGTATGTAAACTCTGCTTTTATATCTAGTTGTGATGAATAAAAGATGGTGTACATATCTATCAAAATTTGGTGCACTTACAATCATGATTTCTTGTTTTGATGTCTTGTGTGGCTACATGTGCACAAGTGGACGTTAGGAATGTCTGTATGTGCTGTATGTTTGTTCGTCTGGGCGATGGCTTGAGATACGGCACGCAAATGTGCATAATAACTTATTTTGGGGTTGATTGGTTGATTTGGAGTCAAATTTCGAGGACGAAATTATTTGAAGGGGGGGAGTATTGTAACACCCCGAAGTCAATCAGATCAATTTGAGCAAATTTGGGTTCAGGCATGGGTGACACGGCCTGGGACACGGGCGTGTCCCAGGGCGTGTCAGGCCTGGGTTGTGTCAAGTCGTGAAGTCGACGAAATTTGGAGTCGACGGTCGTCGAACAGCGGACACAGCCTGCGACACGGGCGTGTCGCAGGGCGTGTCGAGGCCGTGTCGACGATCGGCCTTGATGTCGACGAATTTTGCTCGACGATCGTCGAGTATCGAGTGTCGAGTGAGGACACGGCCTGTGACACGGGCGTGTCACGGGGCGTGTCAGTAGCCGTCGAACTCAACTCGACATTTCGAGCTAGGGCGTGTTTGCGGTACACGGGTGTGCCCAGGTGCACACAGCCAGGAACACGGGCGTGTGCCAGGCCGTGTGAAGTCTCGGGTTGTTTTGGGATTATTTTTGTTGAGGCACGCGGCCTCCGACACGGGCGTGTCTGAGGGCGTGTCGGGGACACGACACGTGACATGGGCGTGTCACATGGCCGTGTATCGGCTGGATTGAGTCGGTTGTCTGCCGCTTAGAGGGACACGGCCTGTGACACGGGCGTGTCACAGGGCGTGTCAGGCCGTGTTTTAGCTTTTCTGGCCAAATCTGAGCCGTTTGTTTCCCTCTTCCTGGATCCAGTGGTTGGGCTCTGTCCAGGTGTTGAGAAGGCCGAGAAAAAGGGGATTTAACTCCTCTTTTCTTCTTCTTCTTCTTCTTCATTTTATTCTAAGAAAGGGAGGAAGAAAGGCCCAAGGCAAGAGGGAAGGGAGGAGTCTACCAGCTGCTGTAGGAGCTGCGGAGTGCGGAGTGAAGATCCGAGAGCGGATTCGTGAAGGCAGAGCCGAGGCGGTGATTTCCATCCGGCTACTTCATGGCGCCAAAGCGGTCTTCAAGGGTAACGATCTCCTTCTTGGACATCGAAGTCCTTCCTTTATGCATGTGCTTGGAATCCTCCACCAAGAGGTGGATATCCGTGAAGTGAATCCTTCGTTGAGTCTGCATTTAGAGCCGGAAATATGGAGTACGGCATAGGCATGCTGTGTGAAGCCCATCTGGACCGGTAGTCTGGATTGGTAATGTTCATGGGTAAACCGGAGAAGACTCCGTGGAATTGCTGATGTGCAAATGGATTTCTGTTGTGATGAATGTATGGATGTGATGATGCTTGTGAGGAGGCTTTGGCAAAGCTCCTGGTTATGATATGATCAATTGGTAGCACGCCTGGGGAGCTCGAGATAAACCCGGCCTGTTACACCACTAGGGTGGGTTGATCTAGTTAGGTAGGGATCGATTGGTGGCAATGCTTGGGGAGCCGAGTTAAACCCGGCTTGCTGCACCACATGGTGTGGGTCGATCGGAATAGGAGGGGGGTCGATGGGTAGACATGCCTGGAGAGCTTGGATAAACCCGGCGTGCTACACCACATGGTGTGGGTCGACCTACTCTGGTTGTTTTGGATGCTGTGAGGTTGTACCTCTGAGTGGTTCGGGCGGGATGTCGCCAGCTTGCGAGACTGGTGGACTAGGGCCGGTCAACCAATAAGTTAAAACCTCGGATCAGCGGTGTATGACTGGTGGATTCCGGTACGCCAAGAAGGTGCCCTGAGTGCGCGGAACGTCTGGTGGATTCCAGCGTTTGTGATGTCATGTGTTTGCTAGCGGGATAAAGAGAATGATATACATATGTTGTTTGATGATACTTGATGATAGATGATAGCACGATATGCAGGAAAGGAACCACAACCCCGGGTAGGGGGTAGGGTCGTTATAATGGGTCAGCCAAATGCTGACCGTTACTTTGTTTTCTGTGTTGGCTTGGATATGGAATTGCAGGTGTTGCGTCTTGAAATGAATAAGCGAAATGGATAGCTTGCTGCTATAAACCCTTGAAGGCCATGCGACTGCGAAGAGTTGTGTTTGGATTTCATGTGTGGCCGGCATGCGTGACGATGTACGAAATTATTGATGTGTAAAAGAGGAACCTGTAAGGCCGTAAGGCCAGGGTGTGTGGGTTGTATACATTCCTGGTGTTGGTATATATAAATGTGGTATTTGTATATTGGTGGACATTCTGGTTTGAGTTCATGCTAACATAAAAATATGCTGCGCTAGAATGGAATGAGTTAAGGATACGCGTCGAGTTTTGATTCCCACACGTAATTTCTCCGCTTGTATGTGATATATGGCGTGGGGCCCCGACCGGACCCACCGTGATATGTCATGTGACAGGTGGGGGCGTTACATCTTTGGTGACTCAAAATATGGTCAGTCAGATGGTGTTGGAGAAGTAAGAATTGGAGCTGTCACATTCAGAAAAGTGACATATGTAAGTGGACTGAAGCATAACCTCATCTTCATAAGTCAATTATGTGATGATGGTTATCAGGTATACTTTAACCCTTCTACTTGCTCTATCATTGATAAAAATAATCAAACTATTTTAACAGGAAGTAGACAAGGCAACATTTACCTAGTAAATTTTTCTTCTTCCACAACTGATATCTGCTTACTGAATTTAACTAGTAATCAGAATGATTTATGACACAAGAAACTAGGACATGTAAATCTAAAAAGTATAGCTAGGTTATCTAAGCACAACCTTGTTAGAGGTCTACCTTTTGCTCCCTACAAGAAAGAAGGTCTCTGCAGGGCTTGTCAACTAGGCAAGCAAACTAAAACTAGTTTCAAATAAATTAATTAGAGTGATTCACCTAGGATCTTGTACTTGCTACACTTGGATCTTTTTGGACCTATTGCAGTACAAAGCCTAGGACGGAAATCCTACACTTTGGTTATTGTGGAGGACTTATCTAGGTTCATTTGGGTATTTTTTCTGAGAACAAAGTCAGATACATTCAAGGTTCTTATAAATTTTCTCAGGACCATACAGATTGAGTTCCTACTCATGTTGCATTGATCAGAAGTGATCATGGCACAGAGTTTGAGTCTCTTCTTATGTATAAGTTCTGTGAGAAGGAAGGTATCAGACATTACCTCTCAGCTCCTAGAACTCCCCAACAAAATGGGGTAGCTGAAAGGAAAAATAGAATACTCATTGAAGCTACAGGTACATTACTTGCTGATGCATATATTCCACTAACCTTTTGTGCAGAGGCTGTAAGCACTGCAAACTATGTCCTGAATAGGAGTTTAATTCACAAACTAAAGAATAGGACTCCCTATGAATTACTCAAAGGGAAGAAACCTAAAATTAACTATTTTAAAGTATTTGGTTGTACATGCTATATACACAATAACAACAAGAAATACATTACAAAGTTTGAAGCTAAGGCTGAAGTGGGAGTTTTTCCAAGATGCTCCCAAGTAAGCAAAGCTTATTGGGTATTCAATAAATCAACATTAAAAGTAGAAGAGTCAATTCATGTTTCTTTTGATAAAACTAACATGTATTGCAAGGAGAAAGAAGTTTCTACCAGTAGCAACTTGCAGGTACCCCACTTGTGTGAGACATTGGATGGACTAAACCTCACCCAAGAGTTTCCCACTCATCCCTCTCCACAGTTCATTGAAGATAGTGAAGAAGATGAAGCTGAAGAACATGAGCCTCAACCAACAGCAAATATAATTCCACAAGAGGAATTTATTCAAAATGCTGTTGCACAACCAACTCCACCCACTGATTTTGTCACACTTAGGGATCACCCCAGATATCAAGTAATTAAATTTCACAGATATCAAGTAATTGGAGACATATTAGCAGGTGTACAGACAAGGCATCAACTCAACCAAGACTTGATGCATGCCTGTTTTCTCTCTCAGGTTGAACCTCTAACCATTCATGATGTTGAGCAAGATCCCCACTGGATCCTTGCAATGCAAGAGGAACTAAACCAATTTGACAGATGTAGAGTTTGGGATTTGGTTCCAAGACCCCAAAACTACCCAGTTATTGGAACCAAATGGGTTTTCAGGAATAAGCTTGATGCCCAAGGAGTTATTGTGAGGAACAAGGCTAGGCTTGTTGCTCAAGGATATAGGCAAGAGGAAGGAATTGACTATAATCAGACCTTTGCACCAGTTGTAAGGTTGGAAGCTATAAGGATTATCCTTGCCTATGCAGCTTTCAAAAGGTTCAAAGTCTTTCAAGTGGATGTGAAAAGTGCCTTGTTAAATGGAGTGATACAAGAGGAGGTTTATGTAGAACAACCTCCAGGTATTGTTTCTCCAACTTATCTCTCTTATGTTTTTAGATTAAATAATGCTCTTTATGGACTAAAGCAAGCTCCAAGAGCTTGGTATGAGACCTTGGCAAGTTTTTTATTAGAGCATAAATTTACAAGTGGAACTGTAGATAAAACTCTTTTCACTAGACATCATAAGGACAAAATTTTGTTAGTACAAATCTATGTAGATGACATCATATTTGGCTCTACAGATGAAAAATTGTGCAAGAGTTTTTCCGACATCATGCATTCTAAATTTGAAATGAGTAGCATGGGAGAGCTTTCATATTTCCTTGGTCTCCAAGTGAAACAACTCTCTGATGGCATCTTCATCTCACAAGCAAAATATGTTAAAGAACTTCTAAAGAAGTTTGGGATGGCTGATGCCTCACCAAAGAAAACTCCCATGACCACAAATGTTGTTGTGGACTGATATACCAGGAAAACCTGTAGATCAGAAACTTTATAGGGGCATTGTTGGGTCCCTATTATACCTCACAGCAAGTAGGCCAGATATTATGTTTGCTACATGCCTTTGTGCTAGTTTCCAAGTGAACCCTAAAGAATCTCATCTAATTTTCTTAAAAAGGATTTTGAGATATATAAAGAGTTGTCCTGATCTAAGCCTATGGTATCCTGCTGAATCAGAATTTGAGTTAACTGGATACTCTGATGCTGATTTTGCTGGATGCAGGGTAGATAGAAAAAGTACTTCAGGAACTTGTCACTTCCTGTGTATGAGACTAGTATCTTGGTTTTATAAGAAGCAAACATCAGTGTCCACATCAACTGCTGAAGCAGAATATATTGCAGCAGGCAGCTGTTGTTCACAGATGTAGTGGATACAAAATCAACTTCTAGATTATGGGTTCAACTTAAATAATTTAACCCTATTCTGTGATAATACTAGTGCTATAGCCATAGCACAAAATCCAGTTCACCATAGTAGGACAAAGCATATTGACATAAGACATCATTTCATTAGGGAGTGTGTAGACAAAAATAAGATTAAGCTTGTATATATCTACACTGATTTACAAAAAGCTGATATATTCACCAAACCTCTAGATGAGAAAAATCATGTTTTCTTTCAAAATCAGCTGGGAATGATCAATGGAGAAGACTTAACTTAAGTTCTGTATGCATTTGATGAATTTTCCAAAGTTCGTCGAACGGAGTTCGAGGAACCGGGGAAGGTTTGAGAGATATTCATCGAACGGAGTTTGCCGAATTCTCTGTGTGAAACAATTTTCGTCGACTAGAGCTCAACGAACTTTACTTCAGAAGAAATTCGTCGACCAGAGTTCGACGAATTGTCTTCAAGTCTTCTGAATGAGATCGACGAATTACTTATTATTAACTCATTTCGTCGACCTCAGTTCGAAGAACTAATTTTATTTTCGTGGAACGGAGTTTGTCGATTCATATTCTGAAAACCTTATATCTAGGTTTTCTTCGACCTCCATCTCGCGCTTTCTGTTCCCTTGCACTTGATCGTCGTTTCTCTATCTTTCTTGCAGGTGATCTCAATGGCGATTCCAACAGGAGCTCTAGCCGCTATGAAGTTTGACACTGGATTTGACGTCGACTTCGAATACTTCCAGCACTCGGATCCAATCTTTCTATATATTCTGGAACTGCTGGAAGAACAGAATCTGAAGAACCTGATGACCACTAGGATAAAGTTGGCAGGAACAGAAATCAGAGAATGGGTCTATACCTCATCCACTTCTGAAGACAATACTATGACAGGATCAATCGTCGGTAACACTGTCTCCTTAACCCCTGCGGTTTTAACTGAAATATTTGGTTTGACAAATGGCGAAGAGGACTTAGAATTTAATTCTGAAGAGTTTAATATGATGCTAAATCTGATGGGTTATGTTGGTGACAACCCAAATAAATTGTTGAAGAGGCATTTGTCTGCAGCATACAAGTTCCTGGCAGACATTGTTGGGAAGGTCTTGCTTGGCAAGCATACTGCCCATGACTACATCACAAGACATCAGTTCTTGGTCATGCGTGCAGTAATAAATAAGAAGCAAGTGGACTGGTCTCAGATCTTCTTTGATTTGATAAAGAAGAAAAATAACAAGAAAGAGGTGTGTTTTGGAAGGATCCTAGGGATCTTCCTCAAGGAATAGGCTACTGAATCACTGGTCTCCCATACCATATTCATCAATGTCAGTAAAAGGCTAATCTGTGCCTTATTTGGCAGGTGGGAGAGGACAATCACAAAGCCCACTAGGGCCTCTACCTCTTCCACCCCAGCTTCTGAAGGCACCAGGGCTGTTAAAGCCACTCCCACACCTGCTGAGGAGATTCATCCCACACCACCATCTCTTCCAGCACCCCTTCCAGCAAAACAACTCCCTTCCTCTCCCATTATTTCTTCAACACCCCCATCACAACAGAATACTCATGTGCCTACTCCATCCTCATCACCATACAACCTTCACATACCTGATGTTCCACCCTCCATTCCATCACTGGTTGCTACCTCTTCCACACCTACTGCAACACCATCTCACACTTTCTCACTGGACCCCTCTACCATATCCTCTATCATCACCATCATCACTCACATTCTTAAATCCCTTATAGTAGAGGCCATTACACCTCTTGCTACCTCCATTACCTCCTTATCTGCTCAAATCACTGCTCTTACTGCTGCCCCCTCCTCAGTCAGGGGTCTGGCCTCAGTTCCCACTAAAACCAGTCAGGGGGAGACGCCTGATGATGAAGCAGCAGCAACAGCTTCAGATACTTCAGCTCCAGTACCAGTAGATATTCCAGTCCCCACAGCAGCATATACAAATTGTATAGATAAAGATTTAACTGATTTTATTGATACTGTATGGACATTGATGAAACTGTTGGTGAATTTGTCCTAATACCCACAGTTAACTTAGCAGAATTGCTGGAAACCTTTGACACTGTACATATGCAGTATCTTCCAGAAAAAACTTACTAATCCACAGTTGGCTATTGTTCCCTGTACTCCTCCTATCAGTCAAGCAGTTGCTAAGCAACTATGTGACAGTTTTGTAATTCCAGTTTCTGTACCAACCCTGACAGTCATTCCATCCCCTCCAAAAGCCATCTCTGCACCATCTTTTGTAATGGATAATTCCCCTATGCTAGATCTAGATGAGTTGATCTTGGCTAACATTGAAGTAGAGAATAAGGCAGCAGTTGAAAGCTCTATCCCAGATACTTCTGATTCTTGTATAGTCTCTTCTTCCACTCCTGCTCAAACCCCAGCCTTTGAGCCTTCTGCTCCTGCAACAGAGAAGACTGCTGCTTATGATAAAGCCTTGAAAGCATTGGATGCTCTGTATGATAACCCTCAGGGTTCTGCTAGTGATGATGATGAAGAAGATTCAGATGAAGACACTGCTCAGAAAAAGAAGAAACTATTGTCAAAGAAAAGGAAAGCCCCTCCTCCTCCAGCTACTAAGCCAAGCTCAAATAATGACACCACATTCTATATCCTTCAAAATATCACTCCTTATAAAGGAATACCAGCATGGATGTGGTTGTCTAAGAACTAGCAAAAGGAGAGGAAAATAAGTAGGAAATATTCTCCTCCACCAGTTCAGAGATACAGAAGAGATCCACCTCCTCCAGCAGCTGGTGCCACTGGCTCTAGCTCTCAGAGATCTGACCCTATGCAAACATATCAAAGACATCAAGGGAGATCTTATGGAAGCAGTCAGCAAGGGCATCATTCTTCAGGAAATCAACAACAGCAACATCAACAACATCAACAGCATCAGCAGCAATAGCCAACTCTCTCTGTAGAATAGAAAACTGACAGTCCCAACAGGCCAGAATCACCTCCTATTCCTTTTGAAGATATTGAAACAACAAACATTGCTAAAATGGCCAGATTCCCGGAACTTGTTGGTCTATCCTTGATTAATAAAGCAAAAGCTGAAGGTAAAGACATATTAGGATATACAACTATGTCAAAATACAAGAAGGAAGAACTAAAAAGATTTGATAAAGCCAACAAACTGTTTGTAACACCCCTAGCCGATCCAACGTGACAGCGTCACGGCTCTGCTCTAGGCGGTGCTACCGGGCTGCAGCCCAAGCACCCCAACCCCTCTCCCTCCATAGACGGGTTGTTGGTGGCCACAGCCTCCCTTTGATGAGGTAAACTCGATAGTCAAGCCCGCACCACGGGGACTTCCCAGGAGGTCACCCATCCCAGAATTTCTCCAGCCCGAGCACGCTTAGCTATGGAGTTCTTTCAACTCTCATCACCAATTGAGCTGCAGCTCAATTGGTGATGAGAGTTGAAAGAACTCCATAGCTAAGCGTGCTCGGGCTGGAGAAATTCTGGGATGGGTGACCTCCTGGGAAGTCCCCGTGGTGCGGGCTTGACTATCGAGTTTACCTCATCAAAGGGAGGCTGTGGCCACCAACAACCCGTCTATGGAGGGAGAGGGGTTGGGGTGCTTGGGCTGCAGCCCGGTAGCACCGCCTAGAGCAGAGCCGTGACGCTGTCACGTTGGATCGGCTAGGGGTGTTACAATAAAAGTGCACTTTTTATTGTAAGGCCCCTAGCCGATCCAACGTGACAGCGTCACGGCTCCGCTCTAGGCGACCCTACCGGGCTACAGCCCAAGCACCCCAACCCCTCTCCATCCACAGGCGGGTTGTTGGTGGTCACAGCCTCCCTTTGATGAGGTAAACTCGATAGTCAAGCCCGCACTACGGGGACTTCCCAGGAGGTCACCCATCCCAGTACTACTCCAGCCCGAGCACGCTTAACTATGGAGTTCTTTCAACTCTCATCACCAATTGAGCTGCAGCTCAATTGGTGATGAGAGTTGAAAGAACTCCATAGTTAAGCGTGCTCAGGCTAGAGAAATTCTGGGATGGGTGACCTCCTGGGAAGTCCCCGTGGTGCGGGCTTGACTATCGAGTTTACCTCATCAAAGGGAGGCTGTGGCCACCAACAACCCGCCTGTGGAGGGAGAGGGGTTGGGGTGCTTGGGCTGCAGCCCGGTAGCGTCGCCTAGAGCGGAGCCGTGACGCTGTCACGTTGGATCGGCTAGGGGCGTTACAATAAAAGTGCACTTTTTATTGTAAGGCCCCTAGCCGATCCAACGTGACAGCGTCACGGCTCCGCTCTAGGCGACCCTACCGGGCTGCAGCCCAAGCACCCCAACCCCTCTCCATCCATAGGCGGGTTGTTGGTGGCCACAGCCTCCCTTTCATGAGGTAAACTCGATAGTCAAGCCCGCACTACGGGGACTTCCCAGGAGGTCACCCATCCCAGTACTACTCCAGCCCGAGCACGCTTAACTATGGAGTTCTTTCAACTCTCATCACCAATTGAGCTGTAGCTCAATTGGTGATGAGAGTTGAAAGAACTCCATAGTTAAGCGTGCTCGGGCTGGAGTAGTACTGGGATGGGTGACCTCCTGGGAAGTCCCCGTAGTGCGGGCTTGACTATCGAGTTTACCTCATGAAAGGGAGGCTGTGGCCACCAACAACCCGCCTATGGATGGAGAGGGGTTGGGGTGCTTGGGCTGCAGCCCGGTAGGGTCGCCTAGAGCGGAGCCGTGACGCTGTCACGTTGGATCGGCTAGGGGCCTTACACTGTTTAATGTTGATGATTACATGAAGCTACATCCTGAAGCAGTTGTCCCCAGAACTACATCACTGAAGATCATTGGGGCAGCTGACATGACAATGACACAGGCACAGGCTTTAGATCCAAATAAAGAAAATATCTTTACAAAGCAAGGAGAGAAGACAAAAGAAGACAAGTCCATGGAGAAGAAGCAGAAGAAGTAATCTTTACTTTGTTTTAATTTCTTTCTGCATTTTCTTTCAAACTATGTTATTTGTTTAAACAAAGCCTATGTACATATATATCTGCTGCATGTGTTAGTAATTCTCTATCAGATATATCTTTTTCTTGTTTTGTTTACTCCCATATGTTTGGTTTGAGTCTTTAGTGACCTCACCCAAATAGGGGGAGATTGTTGGATCCCTAGTTGATTTGGGCTAGGTTCACTAACTTAGGATGTGACCCAACATGTATAGCCAGGGTCAAATTTGTGTCCTAGAATCTAGGCCAAGTCCTTAGAGTCAACCTCAGATGGACCAACTATCAACAAGACCATCAGAGACTCAAGACTTAGAAGATTTCAAGACTAAGTAAAATGAGTTCGACGTTCGTCGAACTCAGGTCGACGAAAGGCGCTCTCAGCTCGACGAATTTGAGATATTTCTCTGAGTTGAGCTCGACATTTTTCATTCTCTGTTCGACGAAAACTGGGATACTTCAACAAACTGAAGACAGGGTAACTCCAAATTATTCTAAGTCCAACTTCAGACTTTGGTCGACGAACAAGAATCTGAGCCCGACGAATTCTGGAACCAGAAGATTTATGTCGATACTTAGGGCATGTGTCGACACCAACTTATGTCGACACAAGAAAACTTATGTCGACACCAGAAAACTTATGTCGACACCAGAAGATTTGTGTCGACACCAAGATTAATCGGTCGACACAGAGAATATCAGTCCAGCATTGATTAAGTCCAGAATTGATGCTGAACTCCAGTCGACGAACGAAATTGTCAGCTCGACGAACTTCAGACAGAAAAGGCAAAGTTCTGAAGTATGCAAGTTTTGTTATCAGCTCGACGAACATACGTTGTCTGGTCGACGAATACAAAATCTCAGTTCGACGAACTAGTAACTCAGCTCGGCGAATTCTGTTATTCGTTCGACAATTCCAGACTTAGCCATTTCCTGCATTCAATCCTCACTCAAATGAAATAATTCCGGATAGATTAAATGCTCAAACATTCTCTGAATGTAGCCGTTAGAGAAAACATTAATTACAGTCTTCTTTAGGAATATTACTTGTTGATTTTCCACAAGACAGTTGGGGAAATACATTAATGCCGATTATTCTCAATGTGCCAGTATTAATGACAGAGGATTCAATTTTTTGAATAGATACAGAAGAAAACAAGATCTACAATCAGTAAGATTGAGAGAGAACACGAGAAGAACAAGAAGAATATACTCTGTCAGAAAAAGACACACACAGACTGACTGTAAGAATACATACAGCACCAGAAAAGCTTCACACAAAACTCATACTGAAGCTTACAGTGACTGACAGTGATCTTCAATTTAGAAAAAGAAGAACAATCATACTACATCAAGAGTTTTCTTCTTCAACATTCTCTCCAGGACTTCGAAGGACAACTAATATCAAATCAGTCAAGAAGATTCTGCATCACTGCTTGTCAAGAACTCTGATTGAAGACCTATTACCCTGCAGCAAAGCTCCAGATCTGCCCTGAATTATTCTACATCTCAGGGGGAGCTGTTTTCTAACATCATTGAATCCACAAGTCTTCTCAGTTTATTGAGAAAAAGAAGACAAAAATCACTCTCTCACCCCCTCTTGTACAAAGGATTGCCATCTCCCTTCAAAAGTGATTCCTGGTTGCAAGTCTACTTACCAAAAGACTTGAGTTGGTTTTTGGGGACCTGATCAAAACCCATTGGTGTCAGGCACCTGATCAAAAACCTGAGTGGATTTCTACCAAGGGTGGTAGAAGAGTGGACTACCCAGATTTGGGGAACTACTATAAATTTCTTGTGTCGTCAGGTTGCTTATCTTTTCTTTTTGTTTCTTACTGTGTGGCTGTGATTAGGATTATTACTTATTCTTTTTCAGTTTCTTAATCACTGCACATTTTCAGTTTATAGCAAAAGCTGTAACAACACCTGTATTGGGACCTAACAAATTTTTAATATACTTTATTCACCCCCAACCCCCCCCCCCCCCCCCCCCTCTAGAGTATTGTAGACCTAACCCTTACTTTCACAATCAACAGATCGTAGAGAGAAAAACAAGAAAGAGAAAAGTTCTCATGTAGTGAAGGCGGATTCTGAACAGTCTGTCTGAAGAATTCAGATCAAGTCTGAAGAAGAATTCAGATTAATTTCTGAAGGAAGCTGATTGAAGATCAACTCCAACATCAAGAAGATCAATCCTACTTTGTTCAGATTCAAGAAGCTTTGAAGAAAGCTAAGACAGGTTGATCCTTAAGAAATGAGTTCTATCAAGAACTGATCAAGAAGCCTTCAACCAATTCTCTCTCCATCTGGTTGAAGATATCAACATCTTTTCATCATTAATTTTTGTAGGATCTGTAATAGATCTGAGTGTAGGAGATTTACATCTCTGAGTTGTAAGCCTAAATTATAAAGGCTGAGGTAGGGCTGAGTGCCTGAGGTAGGGCAATCTGTTCCCTGAGGTGTAGGCCTGTGAAAGAGGCTGAGGTAGGGTTTTTGCCTGAGTTGTAGGAGTGGGGTGTCACTCTGAGTTGTAGGCATGTGTAAGAGTCTGAGATAGGGCTGTGCCTGAGTTGTAGGAGTGTGGATTCACTCTGAGTTGTAGGAACCTTTCTTGGTTCTGAGCTGTAAGATCTGCGGATCTGAGAAGAAGGAAGTTAGGTTGAATCTAGTACACTGCTAGATAGGCGAAGGGGGCAAGTGGATGTACCCATCATTTGGGGAACCACTGTAAAAGTGGTGTGCAATCTGTGAATGTTGTGTATGTGAATGATGAGTTGTATTTTCTGCTGAATACATTGCTAAACTAGATAGAATTATCTGCCTAAGTCAGAAAAAGAATTGAACCTATTCACCCCCCCCCCCCTCTAGGTGTTTAGAACATCTTGAAACCAATTCTTTCAGTGTCCACAATAACCCAGATTTGAAGAAGTCACCCTTGAACTAAGATGAATTAAGTTGTATTTGATGTCTTGTTTGAGTTATGTGTTTGCAGGACTAATTTACTAAGTGTAGACTAATGTCAGTCTACAATGGGTCACCAAACACTGGATCATACAATGTAATCTCTCATTGTGTGATCCATGATGTTGACTCATGTGTAGCCTCTTTATTGGGATACACTTCATTTTTCAAGCACTAGGACTGATTGGAGAAAGAAGTGTTGCTGATTTTATTGAAGAAAGGAAATTCTCACGATGGAGAATATTCTTAGTATTTCACTACAGTAGAAGATTAAATACTCAAGTTGAACACTTAGTGTATACTCGAGTTGGTCTGTCTGGACTCGAGTGAGGGAAATGGCTCTCGAGTAGTCTGAACATAGCTCTCGAGTGGCCAAGTCCACTAGTCGAGTAAATCTTCTCTTAATCTCGAGTTAACAGAATTTCCATCTGAGAATTTTTCTAAGTCCCATACTCGAGTAGTCCAATTGCCCACTCGACTGGTTGAGCTTCTCAACTCGTGTGACAGAAGTCAAGTACTCCAGTAGAACTTTTCCCACTCGAGTAGTAAATTTACCACTCGACTAGTTTAGATCATATACTCGAGTAGCCAGTTTTATCCTCCAGAATGTTTCTAAGCCTTTACTCTCGAGTAATTCATCTCTACCACTCAAGTGATTTTCTAGTACTCGAGTAGACTTTATTCCACTCAAGTACTCATATATTCTGTTCTGAATTTTCTGAAGGATTCCAACTCGAGTAGTCTAACTTCATCTACTCGAGATCTAATCTCAATACTTGAGTACTTATCCTTCTACTCGAGTACTCCAGATAGTTTTTCAGAAATTTCTGCTAAGTCTAGATCTAACGGGATTTTCAAATGCCTTGACGTGATTTGTCCACGTGTACATCATTAATGCTAATTATGACCGTTAAAGAGATCTTATATAATGTCTTGTCATTTTGTCTAACCCTAACAACAAGTGCTGAAAAGAATTATTTCTAAGTTTTTCTGAATCGTCTTCGCTTTATAAAAATGGAAGCCGTCGCCCTCTTCATCGTGCAAATTGCCCAGGGCTTTCGATCCAAGAAGATTCAGATAGGTTGACTTACAGATCGAGATCGTTCTTCATCTCCTCATCATCTCTCGGATTGTGTGAAGTCAAAGAAGTTTAATATCCAGATCTAGCCGAGCATCTTCTTCTACTATTCTGATAAAGCCGTAAGTTCAAAAACAAGAAGACCTTTGCCAAGATTTTCCAGATCTGAGAAAGATTTCTGTTTGTATTTCATTTTCTCCACTTATTCTTATAGGAGATTTCTCTCCGAATGTAGGAGCTTTTGTGTCCGAGTTGTAGGAAGTTTTTGTTTTTCGAGTGTAGATCTTTGTTGTGGATCGAGATTGTAGGAACTCTGTTCCGAGGCGTAGGATTGGTTTTCAATCTGAGATAGTGGAGTAGCCGAGTCTAGTGCTTTTCTAGATCGGTGAGTGGAAAGTGGATGTACCCAAGGTTGGGGAACCACTATAAATCTCTGTGTCTTTTGTGATTGCTTGGTAGATTTTTGTGTGCATAGATCGATAATTTTTATTCCGCGAAAAGACGCACAACTCACCTATTCACCCCCCTATAGGTGATTTAGGTAGACAACTGTATAACTTTCAATTGTTATCAGAGGGAGGTTGATCACTAAAAGGTAACACCTTGATCAGCTCTGTCCCTAGTTATCTTTTGAGATTTATCCAAGCATGGACAAAGCCAAAGATTTCTGCAAGCTTCCCCTGTGTACAAAGAATAACTTTCCAATGTGGAAAGAGAGAATTATATTCTTCATGGAAGCTGTGGATCCAAGGATCTTCATGATCGTTGAAGAATGTCCTTACATTCCAATGACAGTCTCCACTATAGATCCAACAAAGAAAGTTCCTAAGAAGTTGATGGATCTCGACAAAGAGGAGATTGCACTTGTCTCTTTAGACAAGAAGGCCAAAAATATTATAGCAAGTGCAGTTGATGACTCCATGTTGCAGAACCTGATACACTGCCAGTCTGCTAAGGAGATGTGGCAGTCCCTCGTCACCCTAATGGAAGGCACAGAAGAGGTTAGGGATGATAGAAGATCCCCTCTGAATCAGAAATATGAAGCCTTCTAACAAGGACCCAAGGATACCATTGCAGATACATTTGAGAACTTCTTCAAGATAGTAAATGTCCTACGAGTCTATGGTCGAGTCTTCACCAACGGAGAACTAAATGATAAGTTCTTGAGATCCATGACTAAGGAATGGGATAACATGGCCTGTGCTATCCGGGAATTTGGAAAGCTAGCTGAGACAGACCCGCAAAATCTCTTCGGGAAGATTATGTCATATGAGCTACAACTCAATACAAAAAAGCTGCAGAAGAGAAGAGCAAGTCTTCATCCAAGGAGAAGTTTGTTGCTCTCAAGGCAGACACATCAAGAAAGTCCAAGGCTGTCTCTCCTGCCCCAGCACAAGAAGCAATGAAGAAGAAACCTCGGAGCCAAGTATCTCAGGCTCAGAGCTATCTGAAGAAGAGTTTTCTCTACTCTCATGACAGTTCAAGAAATTCTTGAAGAAAAAAAAGCAATGGAAAGGCAAGGATGCCTCCTACAGAAGTTCACGACATGAGAATGATCGACACAGGAAAGGCTCAAGCAGCCACGACAGGTATGCTACTAAACCAAACAAACATATTTCCACTGATATCGTTTGTTATTGTTGCAATAAGCCAGGTCATGTTATTGCTGACTGCCCCAAAAAGAAGGAGGGTGGAATGAGAGAGGAAAAAAAGTGCACATATAACAAGAAGAGGACAGAAAAGAGCCTTATAGCCAAGAAGGGCAAAACCCTCATCGACTCTAACTTATCTGAGTCAAGTGAAGACGAAGAAGCCTACTTTGGCCATAGGGCTAAGACTGATGATGAACAAGAGTCCATGTTCACTGGGAAGGTAAACTATCACACTCCTCTTTTTGAATCTGATGTTTCTGAACATGATCATGAGGACGGCCCTTCTGACGATGAGTCTGATCTCATGGCCCAGTACAAGAAGTTACTCAAGGCTTACGACAAATGTTGAAAAGTCGTGAAAACTCAGGCAAAGAGATTAAATATCTAATTGCTGAAGAGAGCTCTCTGAGAGAGGAAGTCGTCAAGACGGACTCACTCAGAGAAGATTACGACTCTACTATAGAAGAATATAACCAAGCTCTCAAGCACCTAGACATAAAAGAAAAAATCATCAAAGAGTTGGAAGAACAACTTACTGATAAAAAGAAACTTGTTGAAAGCTTCTCAAAGCCCAATACTGTCCTTCCATTCATTGTTGAATTCTCAGCTAAGGCCAAAGGTGCTGGTCTAGGCCTTGTTGAAGCTCCTAGTAAATCTTCTAGGTGGAATAAGGCTCAGCGAAAGAATAAGGCGGCCCAGAAGGCTCTGGCCAAAGAGAAGGGGAAAGCTCCTCTAGAACAAACTTAATTCAAGAAGGTTATCTTTCCAACTGTTAGAACACCCTATTACTAATTTGGGTCAGGATCACTATGTCTCGAGGAATCTTTTGCTTGACCTCCTGTATAGCTTAATAGGTCAATTAGAATTGAGTCTAAGGGTTAGAAGACTAGGTTTGGAAGCTGCCCTGAAGACCAAGATTCTCAGTCTGGAGACTAAGTCTGATCTTCGAGCTCAGCACGACGATTCGTCGAACTCCGATCGACGATTGTCTAGCTCAACTTCGACAGATCGTCGAACTCCATTCGACGATCGCTGAGCTCAACTTCATTATATCATCGAACTCCGTTCGACGATCGGTGAGCTCAGGTCGACGATTTTGACTCTGCTTTGGAACTTTATCTCTGAGCTCAGTTCGACGATCTTTGAGCTCAAATCGACGATATTTTACTGCTGTATATTTCCAGATCGCTGAGCTCAGCTCGACGATAGCAGAGCTCAGTTCGACGATTTCAGATAACTTCCAGGATGTTTCTAAATTCAAATTTAAATCAGTTAGGAGTTATTCTGCAATTAATTCAGAGATTTTCTAGCCGTTTTCATTCATTTCTGGACCAAGTTTCAAGGGATATTTCAAGGAATATTTCTGTGAACTTTCCTCCAGAAGAGATTATGCAATTAAGGATGCAATTAATGCAGGCCAACGACTATTCTTCTCAGAGAGAATGTTTTGTTCAGTACCAGAGAAATAAAAGACAGAATTTTTGAATCTCTCATAGAACACACAATACAGAGACAGAAAAGTGATTACAGAGACACATTCAAAAATCTTCTGTCCCAAAGAATTCTCAAGAACACACATCCAAGGAGATCAAGCCTTCTCAAATCTTTAGATCTCTTTAGTTTTCAATGTGTTCAAGGCCAACATACTTTCAAGACTCCAGACATTCAACATTTCAGCTATTGCTGAAAGCATCTATTGCTGGAGTTCAATCTTTGAAGGTCTATCACCCTCAGCAAAGCTTTTCTTCCTGAAGATCTCAAGGATTCAGGGGGAGCTTTGACATCAACAATCCACATAGTCTTCTCAGTTGTTTGAGAAAGAGAAGACTTCCATCACTCTCTCACCCCCACTCTGTAAAGGGTTTCTCAAACTCCCTTCAAAAGTTTGAGCCTGGTTTTTGAGCACCTTGTCAAAAGCTCATTGGTGGCAAGACACCTGATCAAAAAATCTACTTTGTTTTTGAGCACCTTATCAAAAGCTCATTGGTGCCCAGGACACCTGATCAACTCATCCTGCAGTGGATTCCTACCTAGGGTGGTAGAAGAGTGGATGTACCCATGTTTAGGGGAACCACTATATTTCCTTGTGTCTTCTGGTTTTGCTTGTTTTCATTTTTGTTTCTGGCCTTGATTTTTCTGTGCTTAGTTTTTGTTTAACTTAGTGCTGTGATTAGATTTATTATTGCTTCCCTGCTCACTCTTATTACAACAATTGTTGTAAAAAGTTTCAAAGCACCATATACTCTATTCACTCCGCCCTCTAGAGTATATCAGATCTAGCTGCACTTTCAATTGGTATCAGAGCTAGGTTGGTTAAACATACCATACCTGATTGGTTGTACAGGCTAACACCTGAACCCAAAGATCTCAAACTAGATCTGCC
Source organism: Platanthera guangdongensis (assembly GCA_039583875.1). Classification (NCBI taxonomy): domain Eukaryota; kingdom Viridiplantae; phylum Streptophyta; class Magnoliopsida; order Asparagales; family Orchidaceae; genus Platanthera; species Platanthera guangdongensis. The sequence goes on from JBBWWR010000030.1 coordinate 446,509, forward strand.
TTTCTTTGGTATTTTATTATTAGTTTTTGTTTTCACAAATCATGACCCAAAACAAAGATTATGCTAGCACCAGACCTCTAGTGTGCAATCTATCCAAGTTTGCACTTTGGAAAGCAAGGATTAGGCTTTACATGAATTTTATTGACGAAGATATCTTTAATTCTGTTTTGACAGTATGTCCAAGACCCCCAGAGAACACAAGCACAAATGCTGTGCCACCTCCATCAGGAACAGATGCTGACATCAAGAGATGGAAGGTAGCTGATGCTAAGGCTATGAACATCCTAGCCCAGACAATGTCAGATGACATATTTCAAAAGGTAGCTGAATGTAATTCAACAAAGGAAATTTGGGACAAGCTCTCAGAAATAGTATCAGGCTCAGCTGATGAGAGAAAGGATAGAAGATCCCATCTCATCTCTCAATATGAGAATTTCAAGAAGGGAGAGACTGAGTCAGTAGGAGACATGTACAACAGGCTAAGTCTAATTGTCAGTGAACTCAGGACATTGGACAAAGAGATCTCTCTAACTGAACTTAATGACAAAATCCTAATGTGCTTCCCTAGCACTTGGGATTCAAGAATCTGGCCAATTAAGGATGCCAGAAGTCTGAATGAGATCACCACTGAAGCTCTATTGGGTAAGCTCAAATCTTATGATCTACTCATCAAAAATAGAGAGGAAGAACAGAAGGCTGCCTCACCAGCCACAAGAAAAGAGAAGACCATAGCATTCAAGGCAACTGAGGATCTGCCTGAAGACAAAGCCACAGGCAATGATGAACTACTCAGCTTGTTGGCCAAAAGATTCTACAAGATGGCCAGAAAGGACTTCAGAAGAAGATCATACAAGGAGCAGGATAAGCCAAGGTATGACAAGTCCAGTAATAATAATAATAAAGACATTATTTGCTTTGGTTGCAGGAAACCAGGGCACATAGTTCCTGACTGTCCAGAGAACAAGAACAAGGACAGAAGGGACAGGAAAGAAAGAAGAAAGGAGAAAGACTCCAAAAGAAATGGAAATAGCAAACCTTCTTCAAGCAAAAACAAGCATACAAGAAAAGAGTTTGTTGCTGAATCCTGGAGTGAGACTGAAGAAGAGTCAGAAGCCTCATCCAGCTCTAGTGATGATGAGGATGATGCAGAAGAAAAGGAGTTCTGCATGATGACAATCAATGCCTCACAGCATAATTCAGAGGAAGAGGAGTCAGAGTCAGACTCAGAGACTCAACCTGAAGAAGATCAGGTAACTGGTTCTTTTGATTTTAGTTCAGAAGATTTTAAATCTGAATTTAAAGCACTGTGTTTAGACCTGCTAAAGTCTGAGAAAGAGATTATCTCTCTCAGAAATCAATTATCTGAACACAATACTTTAAAGTCAGAAAACCTCAAACTCTCTCAGGAGTTGGAGAGTTGTAGGGAACAGATAGCTTCACTGAAAAGTGAGCTCTCTGAGGCCAAGAAGCTTGAAGAATCCCTAAATGGGAGAAGCATCAAGCTGATGGACATCACAAGCATAGTGAACTCTAGACTTAACAGTACACTGGGCTTGGGTGCCTCATCCAGCCAACCTATTGTTCTAACAACCCCAATCAAATTCATTTCTGACAAGGGAAAGGGAGTTGTAGAGGTTGCTAGGAAAAATTCTGATCTGCCTCAGAAAACCAAGTCCCAGCAGAAATCGTCGAACGTAGATCGACGATCGCCGAATGAAGATCGACGATCGCCGAACGCAGCTCGACGATCTCAGGCAAAATCGTCGAACGCAGATCGACGATCTCAGCCAAAGTCGTCGAACGCAGGTCGACGATCTCAAATACCTGACCTCAGCTATAGTCGACCGTCGAACGGAGCTCGACGATCTGACCCAAGATCGTCGAACGCAGCTCCAAGATCGTCGAACAGAGGTCAGAGCTCTGGAAATTTTTCAAAGGCAAATCAAAATTGAATCCTAAGGGTCCTTCATCCCAAATCTTTAACCCTTATACTGAATGGATTATACCTCCAAGGAGATATCATCCTGAAGGATATAAGATTCAACCTGGGATGTCTTTCATTTCAGAATTTAAAGTTTATCAACCTAGGCCAAAGGTAAACTGGGTCAAAAACAAATGAATTGTCTTATGTGCAGGTGAAGACCTATCCAACATCTAACCAGCAATGGTATTTGGATAGTGGGTGCTCTAAGTACATGACAGGGAACAAGGACAACCTCACATCCTTCAGAGCCATGCTTGGACCCAAAGTTATCTTTGGTGATTCAAACTTTGGACAAACTAAAGGATATGGTGCAGTTCAGATTGGATCAGTAACTTTCAAGAAGGTAGCTTATGTGGAAGGACTGAAGCACAACCTAATTAGCATCAGTCAGCTGTGTGATGAAGGCTACCAGGTGACCTTCAGCAAAGCCTTATGCAAAATCAAGTCAGAGGATAACACAACTGTGTTGACAGGTAAAAGGAAAGGTAACATCTATCTAGTAGATTTTCTTTCAACTGATGTAGATATCTGCTTGTTTAATTCTGTCAGTAGACCAAATGTTTTATGGCATAAGAGATTAGGACACCTAAACCTTAGAACTATTGCTAGGCTATCCAAGGACAATGTTGTTAGAGGACTACCTTCTGGCCCCTACAAGAAGGAAGGACTCTGCAGGGCCTGTCAATTAGGCAAGCAAACTAAAAACAGCTTTAAGTCACTTAATAAGAGTGATTCACCTAGGATATTGTATCTGTTACACATGGATCTTTTTGGACCCATCACAGTACAAAGCCTAGGAGGGAAATCCTACACTTTAGTAGTTGTAGATGACTTCTCTAGATTCACTTGGGTGTTCTTTCTAAGGAAGAATTCTGATAACTTCAAGTGTCTAACAGAGTTTCTCAAATGTATACAGATTGAGTTCAATACTCACATTACCCTGATCAGAAGTGATCATGGGACAGAGTTTGATTCTCTTCTTATGCAAGAGTTCTGTCAGAGTGAAGGGATCAGTCATACTTTCTCAGCTCCTAGAACTCCTCAACAAAATGGGGAAGCTGAAAGGAAAAATAGAACCCTTATTGAATCTGTCACTACATTGTTGTCAGATGCTCACCTTCCTCTATCCTTCTGGGCAGAGGCAGTGAACACCTCCAACTATGTGCTGAACAGAAGTCTGATACATAAACTAAAGGGAAAGACTCCCTATGAATTACTCAAAGGGAAGAAACCTAAAGTTGACTATTTTAGAGTTTTTGGTTATATTTGCTACATTCACAATAATGACAAGAAATATTTAGCAAAATTTCAAGCCAAAGCTGATGAAGGAGTGTTTCTGGGATACTCCATGATCAGCAAGGCCTATAGGGTCTATAATAAATCATCTTTGAAAATTGAGGAATCTGTTCACATTTCTTTTGATGAATCTAACATGTCTTTCAAGGAGAAGAATTCTTCTACCATAGAACCTTTGCAGGAACATTCTCTAGTTGAAGACTTGAACAGGTTACAGGTTACTCAAGAGGATGAAAGCAGTGAAGATGAAGGGAATGCTCAACACATTGAAGCACAACTTGAAGAGCCAGTTGTTGTACCATAAGAGGAAACAACAACACAGGTTGGTGAACAATCAACACCCCCTGTTGATTTAGTAACATCAAGAGACCATCCAATTTCCCAAATAATTGGAGAAATCTCAGCTGGTGTGCAAACCAGAAATCAGGTTAACCAAAACCTGTTGCACACCTGCTTCCTATCTCAAATTGAACCTCAGTCCATTCAAGATGCAGAGCAAGATCCACACTGGATCATTGCAATGCAAGAGGAATTACATCAATTTGAGAGGAACAAAGTATGGGAACTAGTGCCAAAGCCTAAGGATCACTCAATTGTTGGAACAAAATGGGTATTCAGAAACAAACTGGATGATCAAGGAGTAATTATAAGGAACAAGGCAAGGCTAGTTGCTTAGGGATACTCTCAAGAGGAAGGAATCGACTACGACCAGACTTTTGCACCAGTTGCAAGATTAGAAGCCATCAGAATATTTCTAGCCTATGCAGCTCATAAAGGCTTCAGAGTATATCAGATGGATGTCAAAAGTGCTTTCCTGAATGGAGACATCAAAGAGGAAGTTTATGTCAGACAACCTCCAGGTTTTATCTCTCCAACTTATCCTGATTATGTTTTTAGACTGAACAAAGCATTATATGGTCTCAAGCAAGCTCCTAGAGCATGGTATGAGACCCTAGCATGCTTTCTCTTGGAAAATGGTTTTATAAGGGGTAGAGTAGACCAAACTCCTTTCATTAGAACCCATAAGTCTCATACCCTACTAGTACAAATTTATGTAGACGATATCATTTTTGGTTCTACTGACTCCAAATTGTGCAGAAGGTTTTCTAACCTGATGCATTCTAAATTTGAGATGAGTAGCATGGGTGAGCTATCCTTCTTCCTAGGATTGCAAGTCAAGCAACATGCTGAAGGTGTAACGCCCCGAAACTCAAAGGAGAAAAGGGGGACGTTTTGGGCCAGTTTTGGTTTCTGGCAGAAGGCACACGGCCTGGGACACAGGCGTGTCCCAGGGCGTGTCAAGCGTGTGTCGACACTTAGCCGCGAAGTCGTCGAGTTATACTCGACGATTCGTCGAGAATGGGCACACGGCCTGCGACACGGGCGTGTCGTAGGGCGTGTCGACCCGTGTCGACACTTAGCCGTGAAATCGTCGAGTTATTCTCGACGATTCGTCGAGAATGGGCACACGGCCTGCGACACGGGCGTGTCGCAGGGCGTGTCGACCCGTGTCGACGATCGTCCAGGTGAAATCGTCGAGATTCACTCGACGTTCGTCGAGACAAGGCACACGGCCTAGGACACGGGTGTGTCCAAGGCCGTGTCATCAAGTCGTCGATCTTCCCTCGAAGAAATGTCCCGTGTACACGGCCTGGGGTCCAGGCGTGTCAATGTGACACGGGCAAGGACACGGGCGTGTCCTAGGACCCGTGCAGTGCTCGGGTTGAAAACGGGGGAAAATCATGGTGTACACGGCCGGCTACACGGCCGTGTGAGCTGGAACACGGGCGTGTTAGCTCGAACACGGGCGTGTTCGATACCCGTGTGCGGGTTCTGAAGATTCGATTTTGACGGCGAATGCGGCACACGGCCCTGGACACGGGCGTGTGCCAGGCCGTGTTCGGTCCAGATTGGGCATTTCAGCCCCGAATCAAAGCCGCTCGTTTTCTTAGGTTGAGATCCAACGGCTGGGGATGGTTCCTGAGAGGATATACCCAGGTTTGACTTAGAAAATCCATCACTTTTCTTCACTTATCCTCTTTCTAAACCCTTGGAGAAAGAAGAGCTAAGGCAAGAGGAAGAAGAGCTAGATCCGCCATCGGAGGAGCTTCGGAGCTCCGAATCGCAAGCCGACTCAGGATCCACGGAGGCAACGCAAGTGCGGTGATTTCTATCCGATTACTTTTCGATGGCGCCAAAGAGGAACGCAAGGGTAACGATCCTCATCTTGAGCATGAATCGCTCCTTTTCTTAGCATAGGAAGCCCGCTCTCGCGAGTTTGCGGAGAGTTGGAGGCGTTCCTTCGGGTAGATATGTAAAGTCCCCGATGTTTAGAGTCCGTATGCGAGAACGGACGTAGGAATTTTGGTTGAAGCCTACCCGGACATGTTAGTCTGGATCGGTGTTGTTGCATTGCATAAGGCCGGAGAAGACTCCGTGCTATTGGGTGTTTTCGGGTTTTCTACGCGGTAGATTGCAGTAGGGAGCCTTGGGGACTAACCCAAAGGTGCACCCAGAAAACTGGGCGGATACGAGATCTTGCCAACTTGGTGGCCTGAGAGCCAACTTGAACATAACGTAGTTATGTGATTTGCGGTAGAATGGGACTCGGCGAAAGTTTGACCCGCGCAAATGGCTTAAATTGTCGTTGCGATGTGAGCACGGGTTAGATGGAACCGTACCCGCTCTATGTCGTTCGGGTTAGAGAGACCTAAGGTTACGTGGCACTCGCCGTTGGCATAGATGTGACTCTTCGGCGGTCAATGGCTTAAATTGACGTGACCAATGCCAGGAAGACGAATTGCTCATAGGAATGGCTGTCTAAGTGGCGGTGGTGAGTCTGGAATGTTAATGGCTTTAATTGACGTAACATAGACCGGTTCACCGAGAATGTGCCCTGAGTGCACGGGACGTGTGGCCGTACGAGTCAACGTCTGTGATGAAATGGCTATGGTTATATGCATTGCTCGCTTGTGCTAATGAAATGCAGGGAAGGAGCATCGCCGCCCCGAGTTGGGGGCGGGATCGTTATAATTTGGTCAGCATTGCTGACCGTTGCCTTATTTGCCACCGTGCGGTGGTTTGTTGCTTGCAGGTGCAGCTGGACCAAGCGGTCAATAGCGGGCTAAAGCCCCTTTTTGCGAAGCTGGCCCTCGAAGGCCCAAGTGGAAATGCTTTCTGTTTTAGTCATGTATGACCGGCATGCGTGCCGAGGTTTGTAAATCATGTAACAGTCAAGTGAAACATTCTGTAAGGCCTTAAGGCCGATTTTTGGGTATTTTGTATACATTCCTAATTATGTAATAGTGGACATTCGTGCTCTAATGCTGGGTTCTTGTTTACAACTTTTATAAACTGCTTCCGCTAGAATGCTCTTTGTAGGACGTTGAGATTGGTTTGATGGTTTCCATACGTAACCACCCGGTCTGTCTGTGGTATATGGCGTCGGGCCCCGGCCGGACCTACTGCTATATACTATGCGACGGATAGGGGGTGTTACAATTTGGTATCAGACTACTGGTTTTGGTCGGGCTTAAAGTGAATTCGTGGGCGAATTCTTTTTAAGGGGTGGTGAGAACCTAGTGTGCGTCATCGTTATAATGGTAAAAGAACCCATGAATGTCCACTTAGGAATGAAAATACTCGTGTTTGAGGAACCTGCGTGTTCCTATAATTGCTGTTTGCAATTTATTTGGTCACTTAACGGTGTTTTGTACCACTATAGGTGACCCGAAGTGGTGTTGGGCCGTCAGAACGCCGAGTTTCTGAGGCAAGTAGTGCACCGGATGTTGCTCCTGCAACACCTCTGTCGGCTGAGAATATACGATTGGTTGCTGAAGCGGTGTTGGCCGTGATAAATGCGCAGCCTGGAAGGCAAGCGCAGCAGCCCGCTCCCGTGATGGAGCAAGAACCTCTGCGAGAGGCTGAGCCGAGGAGGGTGGAGCAAGTGGTTGTAGAACCGATAGTGCCAAGGAGGGCAACTGAGAGGCAGTTGAAGCATGTAATGAGCTTTAACCCTCCGTTATTCTCGGGGTTGGGAACCCCATCTCAGGCTGAAGACTGGCTCTCTAGAGTGAAGAGAGTCATGACAGCGACGGAGACGGAGGAGTGGCAAATGACCACCATCGCTACGTTCCTTCTGGACGGGGAAGCGAGGATGTGGTGGGAAGGTTTGGAGCTGCATCATTTGAGAGGTAGACAACTGATAGACGTTCCGATGGAAGAGTTCTCGGGATTGTTCTTAGCAAGATACCTCCCTTCTACTCAGAGGATTTCAATGGAGAATGAGTTCCTGAAGTTGGTGCAGGGTGAGAGGAGCGTGGATGAATATCTCCACGAGTTTACGCGGTTGAGTCGTTATGCTAGCTCCACCATCATGGATGAGGAGCGTAAGACTAATCGTTTTTTATGAAGGCTTGAGGGATGAGCTGAGACTATTACTGTTGGGGCCGATGACGCAGGGTTTCTTAACCTTGGTCAATACTGCCCGGTCCTTGGAGAAGGACATGAAGAGCGTGCAAGCGAAGAAAAGCTTGAGTGAAAAGAAATCTGAGTTCAGAGTGCCGACTACTTCAAAGTCCGGCTATCGGAGGGCTTTCAAGAAGCATAGGACTTCGGGTCCAGCTCCTTCTGGCGCTTCTGGGGCGACTACGGGTCGGACCCCGGGTGCGTGCTTTACGTGTGGAAAGACGGGGCACTTTGCCCGTGATTGTTGGAGCGGACGTCCTAAGTCCGAGAGGAGGCCGGGAGCCACATTATGAAGAGAAGGGAAAGGCGGTGGAGTCGACCGCATCCCATTATGCTCCGGCCCAACCAAGGGTCTACAATCTTGGCCAACAGGAGGCCATTAAACAAGCTGACGTGGTGACAGGTACAGTTTAATTTATAGCAAGTCAATTTCCTTTATATGCTTGTTATGCACATGTTACCTTACCACTACTTGTTTAGGATTCGTATTGATTTGTGAAAATCCGGCACGAGCACTCTTCGATACGGGAGCCTCACACTCCTTCTTGTCCGAAGGATTTATATCACGCATCGGAGTCCCTTCTTCGATGGCGAAGGACAAGTTAGATCTGTTGTTGCCCATTGGGTGTTCGATGCGAGCGGTTAGGATCTGCGCTGTTAAGATTCATATTGGGGAGCAGGAGTTCGACCTGCGGGTGTCTTTACTTCCGTTAGGGGAGTTCGACGTCATATTTGGCATGGACTGGCTCTTGGAGCAGCAGGCCCATATAGATTGCGGTAGCAAGGAAGTCAAGCTGGGAGTAAGTCATGAGACGACTTTTACGGGCTTAAAGGGGTCGAGCAAGACGTTGATGTCTGCTCTTCAGGTGGTGAAGGCGGTTCGTGCTGGAGCAGAACTGTTCTTTACACTAGTGGAGGTTGTAAAGCCGAAGCCCACTTTGGATTGTATTTCAGTGGTATCGGAATACCCTGATGTGTTCCCTGCAGATCTTCCTGGAGCCCCGCCTCAGCGAGAGATAGATTTTACGATCGAGCTAGTGCCAGGTGCAAAGCCTGTGTCACAATCTCCGTATCGGCTAGCGCCTAAGGAAATGGCGGAGCTGAAAGTTCAACTGCAAGAGTTGTTGGAGCAAGGGTATGTGCGCCCGAGTTCTTCGCCTTGGAGCGCACCGGTCCTCTTTGTTAAGAAGAAGGACGTAAGCTTTTGATTGTGTATTGATTATCGGGAGCTAAACAAGCTGACTGAGAAGAACAAGTACCCGATCCCTAGGATTGATGATCTCTTTGATCAGTTAGTCGGGTCGACGGTGTACTCGAAGTTAGATCTCAAGTCTGGGTACTATCAGCTGCGGATAAGGGAGAGTGATATCCCGAAGACAGCGTTTAGTACGAGGTACGGGCATTATGAGTTTACGGTCATGCCGTTTGGGCTGACTAATGCGCCGTCAGTATTCATGGATTTGATGAACAGGACGTTCAGGGAGTACTTGGACCATTTCGTGATCGTCTTCATCGGCGATATTTTGGTGTACTCGCAAAGTGAGGAAGATCACTTCAAGCATCTTCATTTGGTGTTGGAGACGCTAAGGAGAAATCAGTTGTATGTCAAGTTCTCGAAGTGCGAGTTTTGGCTATCCTTAGTGGCGTTCCTCGGGCATATAGCGAGTGGAGAGGGTATTGCGGTGGATCCGGCGAAGATTGTTGCGATACGGGAGTGGCCTGAGCTTGCTACGGTAGCAGAAGTCCGGAGCTTTTTGGGGCTTGCCGGCTATTATAGGCGCTTCGTAGAGAACTTCTCGCGGATAGCGCTACCTCTCACTACTTTGACGAGGAAGGAGCATAAGTTCGTTTGGACGCCGGAGTGCGCGCGAGCTTTTGAGGAATTGAAGTGTCGGTTGACCACGGCGCCTGTGCTGAGTTCGCCATGTGGAACCGAAGGCTATGAGATATATAGCGATGCTTCGGGCAGCGGTTTGGGTTGCGTGCTACTGCAGCACGGAAGCGTGATAGCTTATGGCTCGAGACAGCTAAAAGTGCACGAGAGGAATTATACGGTCCATGACTTGGAGTTAGCGGCCGTGATTTTTGCCTTGAAGCTGTGGAGACACTATTTGTACGGTGTGAAGATTGATATCTACACCGATCACAAGATCCTAAAGTACTTGATAGATCAGAAGGATCTGAATATGCGGCAGCGTAGATGGATGGAGTTCCTGGGGGACTATACATTCAAGATCCACTACGTGCCTGGCAAAGGGAATGCGGTTGCGGACGCGTTGAGTCGCCGAGCCCCAGCTCAAGCCAATTGGCTATCAGTGCATGATGAGCGGTTGGTGCAGGAGTTGGAGGCGTTGGAGATTGTTTGTGTGGATAAGCAAGCAAGTGCTGAAGCAGTTCTGAATTGGACTGAAGTCCAATATGACCTGGCTGATCGGATTCGGCAGGCTTTGGATATGGATGCTCATATGAAGCAGTTCATGATAGAGGCTCTGGATGGGTCAAATTCCCAATTCGTCGTGGAGGACGGATTGCTGTGGAAAGACGGTCGTCTGTGCGTCCCAAGCGTGGGGGCAATTTACGGGTGGAGTTGTTGTACGAGGCACACCATACCAAGTACTCGATTCACCCGGGGAGCACGAAGATGTACCGTGATATAAAGAAACTATTTTGGTGGCCGGGTTTGAAAAAGGATGTGGCGCTATACGTAGCGAAGTGCCAAACCTACGCCTTGGTAAAGGCAGAGTGCCAAAAGCCGGGAGGATTTCTTAAGTCCTTGCCTATTCCGGAGTGGAAATTTGACGACATCTCTATGGACTTTGTGCACGGTTTGCCAAGGTCGCAAAAGGGGAACGACGCCATTTGGGTGGTCGTGGATCGATTAACGAAGGTGTCGCATTTTATTCCGCATAGGAAGGATGATCCGGTGGAGAAGCTGGCAAAGCTATATGTGGATAACATAGTGCGTTCATGGTGTGCCCCGCAACATCGTGAGTGACCGAGATGGGCGGTTCACGTCCAATGATTGGAGGCTGGTGCAGCAAATGTTGGGAACAAAGTTGAAGTTCAGCACAGCCTTCCATCTGCAAACGGATGGGCAGACCGAGAGGGTCAATAGAACCATGGAAGACATGCTTCGCATGTGTGTCTTGGATTTCGGAAAGCAATGGGAAGACCACCTTTATTTGGTGGAGTTCGCATACAACAACAGCTACCAAGCAAGTATTTAGATGGCGCCCTTCGAGGCCCTATATGGTAGAAGATGTCGCACGCCGTTGTCTTGGTTAGAAACGGGTGAGTCAAAGTTGTATAAGCGATCGGAAGTATAGGGTGCTACTTCTTTGGTGAGAACCATTCGGGAGAGGTTGCTCATCGCTCAGGACCGGCAAGCAAAGTACTATAATGCCAAGCACAGGAACGTGGAGTTCGCTGTGGGCGATTATGTATACTTAAAGATCAAGCCGTTCAAGGGTGTCTCGCGGGTGCGACGATTGAAAAAGCTAAGCCCGAGGTACCTTGGACCGTTCGAGGTTCTGGAGCAAGTTGGAGAAGCGGCCTATAGGTTGAAGCTTTCAGTGGAGCTAAGTGGTTTACACGATGTATTCCATATTTCGGTGCTTCGGAAGGCGGTGCAAGAGCCTACGCAAGTGATCGCGGTCGATCAAGTGCCGGTGGAAAGTGGGCTAACGACAAAGGTCAAGCCCGTGCGGATTGAGGACTCGGAGGTCAAGCGGCTACGTAATAAAGAGATCAGGATGGTCAAAGTCCGGTGGGACAATTGCGGTCGTGAGGAGCTCTCTTGGGAGCGAGAGCAGACTATGCTTGACGAATATCCGGAGTTGTTCCGCTCAGGTACAAATTTTGGTTTTGTACATGTTTTTTTTTCCTTTATGTAATTTCGTGGGCGAAATTCTTTTAAGAGGGGTAGAGTTGTAACGCCCCGAAACTCAAAGGAGAAAGGGGGACGTTTTGGGCCAGTTTTGGTTTCTGGCAGAAGGCACACGGCCTGGGACACGGGCGTGTCCCAGGGCGTGTCAAGCGTGTGTCGACACTTAGCCGCGAAGTCGTCGAGTTATACTCGACGATTCGTCGAGAATGGGCACACGGCCTGCGACACGGGCGTGTCGCAGGGCGTGTCGACCCGTGTCGACACTTAGCCGTGAAGTCGTCGAGTTATCTCGACGATTCGTCGAGAATGGGCACACGGCCTGCGACACGGGCGTGTCGCAGGGCGTGTCGACCCGTGTCGACGATCGTCCCGGTGAAATCGTCGAGATTCACTCGACGATCGTCGAGACAAGGCACACGGCCTAGGACACGGGCGTGTCCAAGGCCGTGTCATCAAGTCGTCGATCTTCCCTCGACGAAATGTCCCGTGTACACGGCCTGGGGTCCAGGCGTGTCAATGTGACACGGGCAAGGACACGGGCGTGTCCTAGAACCCGTGCAGTGCTCGGGTTGAAACGGGGGAAAAATCATGGGGTACACGGCCGGCTACACGGCCGTGTCAGCTGGAACACGGGCGTGTCAGCTCGACACGGCGTGTTTCGAACCCGTGTGCGGGTTCAGGAAGATTCGATTTTGACGGCGAATGCGGCACACGGCCCTGGACACGGGCGTGTGCCAGGCCGTGTTCGGTCCAGATTGGGCATTTCAGCCCCGAATCAAAGCCGCTCGTTTTCTTAGGTTGAGATCCAACGGCTGGGGCGGTTCCTGAGAGGATATACCGGGTTTGACTTAGAAAATCCATCACTTTCTTCACTTATCCTCTTCTAAACCCTTGGAGAAAGAAGAGCTAAGGCAAGAGGAAGAAGAGCTAGATCCGCCATTGGAGGAGCTTCGGAGCTCCGAATCGCAAGCCGACTCCGGATCCACGGAGGCAACGCAAGTGCGGTGATTTCTATCCGATTACTTTTCGATGGCGCCAAAGAGGAACGCAAGGGTAACGATCCTCATCTTGAGCATGAATCGCTCCTTTTCTTAGCATAGGAAGCCCGCTCTCACGAGGTTTGCGAGAGAGTTGGAGGCGTTCCTTCGGGTAGATATGTAAAGTCCCGTTGTTTAGAGTCCGTATGCGAGAACGGACGTAGGCATTTTGGTTGAAGCCTACCCGGACATGTTAGTCCGGATCGGTGATGTTGCATTGCATAAGGCCGGAGAAGACTCCGTGCTATTGGGTGTTTCGGGTTTTCTACGCGGTAGATTGCAGCAGGGAGCCTGGGGACTAACCCAAAGGTGCACCCGGAAAACTGGGCGGATACGAGATACGAGATCTTGCCAACTTGGTGCCTGAGAGCCAACTTGAACATAACGGGTTATGTGTTTGCGGTTAGAATGGGACTCGGTGAAAGTTTGACCCGCGCAAATGGCTTAAATTGTCGTTGCGATGTGAGCACGGTTAGATGGAACCGTACCCGCTTATGTCGTTCGGGTTAGAGAGACCTAAGGTTACGTGGCACTCGCCGTTGGCATAGATGGGAGTCTTCGGCGGTCAATGGCTTAAATTGACGTGACCAATGCCAGGAAGACGAATTGCTCATAGGAATGGCCGTCTAAGTGGCGGTGGTGAGTCCGGAATGTTAATGGCTTTAATTGACGTAACATAGACCGGTTCACCGAGATGTGCCCTGAGTGCACGGGACGTGTGGACGTACGAGCCAACGTCTGTGATGAAATGGCTATGGTTATATGCATTGCTCGCTTGTGCTAATGAAATGCAGGGAAGGAGCATCGCCGCCCCGAGTGGGGGCGGGATCGTTATAATTTGGTCAGCATTGCTGACCGTTGCCTTGTTTGCCACCGTGCGGTGGTTTGTTGCTTGCAGGTGCAGCTGGACCAAGCGGTCAATAGCGGGCTAAAGCCCTTTTTGCGAAGCTGGCCCTCAAGGCCAAAGTGGAAATGCTTTCTGTTTTATTCATGTATGACCGCCTGCGTGCCGAGGTTTTGTAAATCATGTAATAGTCAAGTGAAACATTCTGTAAGGCCTTAAGGCCGATTTTTGGGTATTTTGTATACATTCCTAATTATGTAATAGTGGACATTCGTGCTCTAATGCTGGGTTCTTGTTTACAACTATATAAACTGCTTCCGCTAGAATGCTCTGTGTAGGACGTGAGATTGGTTGGATGGTTTCCATACGTAACCACCCGGTCTGTCTGTGGTATATGGCGTCGGGCCCCGGCCGGACCTACTGCTATAACTATGCGACGGATAGGGGGTGTTACAGAAGGCATCTTTATTTCTCAAACCAAATAGCAAATAAAAGGTTAAGAAATTTGGCATGTCTGAAGCATCTTGTTGAAAACACCCATGTCTAATTAATGTTGTATGGATGCTGATGAACATTGGGAAACCGGTTATCAGACAACATATAGAGGCAATAATGGCTCTTACTGTATCTCTACAGCTAGTAGACCAGATATAATGTTTGAAAATGAATAGTGCCTAGGTTCCAAGTAAGCCTTATAGAGTCACAACCTAACTGTAGTAAAGAGGATTCTCGGTATGTTAAAGTTGTCCAATCTAGGTTCTTGTATCCAAAGAGTTAGCATTGATTTAACTGGGATTCTCTGATGCGATTATGCTGATGCAGAATGACAGGAAAGCCACCAGTGGAAACTTTCAGTTCCTTGGTGACAGATTTGTCTCTTGGTTTTGTTAAGAAACAAAACATCTGTGTCAAACTTCACTGCTGAA